>VBSM01003204.1:68268432-68297681 GCA_008086735.1 Cheirogaleus medius | reverse complement strand
AAGCACATTACATTTATTGTGCAAACCTCTCTGCTAATGATAATCTGTATTTGCCACCGCTCCCCAGCACTAGCATCACCGCCTCAGCTCCACCTCAGATCATCAGGCATTAGAGTCTCCTAAGGAGCCGCAACCTAGATCACTCGCATGCGCAGTTTACAGTAGGGTTCAGGCCTATGAGAATCTAATGTCCCTGCTGATCTGACAGGAGGCAGAGCTCAGGCAGTGATGGGAGCGATGGGGAGTGGCTATAAATACAGATGAAGCTTTGCTTGCTGCTGCCCACTGCTCACCTCCTGCTGTACAGCCTGGTTCCTAACGGGCCACAGACTAGCCCTCAGCCCAGGGTTAGGGACCGCAGCTATAAACCCATTAAAAATGCTTCCTTAGCACGATCCTCATCAGCTTCTAATTCGGAGACTGTTTCTTACATGGTTTAAGAATCAGGTATTTGTCTATTGCCACACGCTTTACTTCCTTTGGCTACAAGCTTTTGAGATTTTGATTTGTATCTTTTCATTCTTTCTGTCTCTTATACTCTGGCCTTGTTCTTCCTCTTCCCTTCTGCACTACCTGGCTCTGTCCGTTCCCGAGTCTTACACAATTATATAATCTGGCCAATTTCTTTGTGACTCCAGACGGGTCATTATCAACTGTGGCTACACATTAGAATCACTTGGGGATACAATTTGTCTTTGCTGGATCCTAGGTTTGCATATATTTAAAGGTACCTCAAATGACTTATAGGTAAAAGAAAATAAGAAATGGACATCATTTATAAATGGGACCAACTGCTTCCTTTACCTAGCTAGCCTAACCTTTTCTTCTTCCAGTAATTCTCAGAGAGGACATAGAAAGTTCCAGGTGGGTGGTTGTTGGCTTTAGAATGTTTGATCTGGCAATGCTTCCGCACTCTGGGAATGTGGCGGCCCACTCTGTGGGCTTATAGGCAATTTTAGGGGTCGCAGGATGAACATCAAGTACAGCAAGGTTTTTTGTTTTTTCTTTTATTTTTTGAATAGCTTTTTTGAGGTATAATTGATATACAAAAAACCTGCATATATGTAACGTATACAATTTGATGAGTTTGGACATAAGGCATACACTTGTGAAACCATCACCACCAAAGTAATAGACATATTCATCACCTCCAAAAATGTCCTTGCGTCCTTTTGTTTTGTTTTGGTTTTGGCGGTAAGAACGTTTAACAGGAGATCTACCCTCTTAACAAGTTTTTAAATGCACAATATAGTATTGCTAACTATGGGTGCTACTATGTGTGCAACAGATCTCTAGAATTTACTCATCTTGCATAACTGAAACTTTATACCAATTGAACAACATCCACCATTACTCTTTCATTCATGGTTCTAAAAACAGCAGATGGATTATGCAGGGTTTTTAGAATCTTCAATAAAGTGAGAAGGGGAAAGGAAGCTCTAGGTTGCATAAATTTGCATAGAAAAAAGATTCGCCTCAGTCATTGTATGTTACAGTAAATATGGTATCACTATTCGGAGTGTTTGTGGGTCTGGTTTTTTTAAAATACTTAGGGACATCCTGGCTATAAAGACACAAGGCATTTTGCACAGGTTGTGTGTTTAAGCTCATGGGAAGAGAGTCATAAAGCATATCTTCCGTGTCCACCTTCTGCTGGGTATTGAGAAAACTCTTTTCTCTTTGCCTAAGCACCTGTGTTGAATTTGGTAGCTGTGGTGTTTGGACTGATTCAGCAGTAATTAATCTCCAGGCTAATTATGAGCTCTGTTGTCATTTTGCTAGATGTAATTAAACTGCATAGCTGGAGAAAGTTTGGAAACTGCAGTTTCCAAGAAAACTCTTCCCTGTAACTTGGCAAGGAGCTCAGGAGTGACAACATAATCAGCCAATTAAATATAAGCTGGAAGCCTGATGTCCTTCAGGATGAGTTTACAGGAAGAAGACAAATGTGTGTTCACAAGAGGCACTTGCTGCTTTACTGCTGCCTTTTTGGAGAGAGTTTGTAGTATTCTAGAGGTTTTCTTTCATTAATCCTTTTGATAGCTTTTTTAAACAGAAAGTGGGATAAGCTTTTTAGTTCCTTTCAAACAGATGAGATGATTAATATTGTAAAGGTCAACTGTTTTGTTAAAGGGCATAGTGACCATAGGTCAGAAGAGCTTTCGATGATGCATTTTCTTAGAAAATATGCTTATCAGCACAGATTCCTAAAACAACCCTCAAATACATAAGGAGGTTATACTAGCATGAAGATATGAATATGTTCTTTGGTGAATAAATTCTTTAAGTCTTTGGGGCCAAGGTTCTGTTCCATTTTTTTAGTTTAAGGTGAAGAGATATAGACCATATGCTAACTGTAAGCTAATGAACAGAGGGTGTTGCTGAATCACTCTGGCCTTGGCCTTGCCTGACCAAGAACATCTGCTGTAGTTACAGTGTTTCCAAAAGTGTATGTAGATGGGTGTATGTATTCCACTGGTCATACTCAAGAACTCAGGATTTGGGGTGATATATGGACTCATATAGGTACAGTTTTAAATTGTCAGGTATTTTTCATAGTTACCTTTTATTTATGACAAAGGCCTTCTACTAATAATTGTAGAAAAACGGTCCTTTTAAGAAGAATTTATTTTAGTAAAACTGTGAACCATATAAACTGTTAAATAATGATATGGTTGATACGTGGGGAGAGCCCAAATTATGAAGATGGCCCTTGAATGACTAAAGTTTGAAAAACAGTGGCCTCCATCCATTGTCACCTAGTCTTATTAAGAGGTCTGTCTGCCTGATTCCTTTGCCTCAACAGTAACTCATCTTGTGAAAGGTGGGTCAGGTAAGAAAACTAACACGTTGTGCTCTTAAGGCAAAGGTATATGCCACTATTAGTGCAATAAAGAAAAAATAGTGAAAACCTTACCCTAGCTCTGCCTGGTGTCTCCTAAATAATTTTAGTGGCCAAGTATTTGACTAACAAAGGCCTGGATCTTATGAGCATAAGATTTAGTGCTAGTGATGACCACAGGTTATGATTATCCCCCGAGAGTGTTTATCCTTTCCCTGGCATGCAAAGGAACAAGTGGCCCTTACTTATATCTTTTTCTTCTTAACCATGACAGAGCTATAAATGGCCAGAGACCCAGGTTTTGCACATTGACTTTGGCTTTAGGAAATAAGGGAGACTCTAAAGAGAAATATCCCAATCTACACTTCTCCAGTGCCTGATACACAAAAGGACATGGATGAATCTCAATTGCCTTGTGTTAAGTGAAAGAAGCCAAACTCAAAATGGTGCATACTCTGTAATTATGTTTATATGAATTTCTAGACAAAGTAAAACTATAGGGACAAAAACCATATTTGAGGTTGCTAGGGACCAGTGTTCAACTTCAAAAGGGCATGGGAAACTTTTCAAGATGATGGAATTATTCTCTATCTTGATTATGGTTGTGTGACTATATCTGTCAAAACTTCTAGAACTGTACACTAGAAAGTGTGCATTTTACTGGCTGTAAATTATACTTCAATAAACCTGACTGAAAAAGAAGTGTGTTCTTAGTGTTTCATAAGAAGAATTACAAGTACAATGTGAAATAACAGTCAAACTAAAACGAAAGGCCAACGAATACCTGCAAATCATTTCTTCGGCAACGAGAAAGTCAGATTCAACCTTTGAATTGACTTACATTGATAGACATCCCCTTAATCTGTATGTTTGGGGTGGAAATGTCAAGTGTATGCTTTTATACAAACCATTTCCATTCAATCTCTTTGTTTTTGTTTATGACTAGATTCATTTCAGTCCTACTGCTCCTTATAGTGGGGAAATGTTTTAGGTCCTGGCAACTTTATCATGGCAAAAGGTGGTTTCCCTGGCTCGATACTCCGTGTAGTAAGTCAGCAGATACTGATTGGCCTGTAGCAGCTTTTCCATATAAGGCACCATCTTCCTTGTTTGTGGTACAATTAGGAAATTCCAACCTTTTGGAGATAACATATTCAGAATTATTTGGGGATGGCTAACTTATTTAATGTCATCAGGTGCAAATAAAGATTAATTTACATGTAAAATGGACTTTTGCAAGGATGTGGGCAAGTAGCCTGAATTGTGAGATGCCAAGCTAGGCATGTGAGGACAGTGGTCTGTGATATCGTTGGTGCAGCTTTTCCTGGAGGCATGTAGCTGGGCTGGATGGCTTCTTGAAACCCATACTCATCCTCTGGTTTGGTAAAGTAAGAACTACTCAAAGCTTTTAATATTAAGAGTTGATGAAAACTTATTTAAATTAATACCATATAAATCAAGTGATTTAAGAAAAAATGTGACACATTTTTAAAGGTTCCTCTTTCTCAAAACACAATGTATTAATGTATAATATATTAAGTGTTTTCATAGATACTGTCTTCACAGGACTAGTTTATTTTCTTTTGAAGGATATGTCTATTGTTGCCAATTCAGATGATTCCATAGTTCAAATAAGAAGTACCCTTTTCTTGTGACTTGTTAGGGATTTTTTTTTAATGTAGTACAAGAAAGTCTGATAAATATGTAGTATTAGTCTAGTTTTCATAACTGTAAGTGTTGTGATCTACGTGCTGACTTTTAAAAATTCCATTTTATTTATCTTTCTTCTCTTGTTTTCTGGTGATCTCAGACAGCTAATCATGTTCACTTTCTGATGCCTACAACACTGTTTTCTTTCCTACCAAAGAATGCAAACCTTGACAGAACAAGCCCTCAGGATTGTTGACTGATCACAGACCCACTTACTTCTTCTCAGACATTGCAAACAATCCAGAACAGCTCCTTTCTCTTGATTTATATCCAACAGCCTTGTAGAATACTGCCCACCTCTGTGGCTTCATTTCACAATTTCTTTTGGCTGTGTTTCTCATCACACACCATATGTATCATCATCTCACTTATCTCAGGCTTACTAATCAATGCATCAATTAACTGACATTTGCTGAGCAACTTTTTGTGATGGGCATGTGTTGTTTGTCTTGTCTTGTTTGTTCCTTCCAGGGGGGTCTCCTGAAGTTCTCAGTCGTTTGCTTTGCATCTCTGTCTGCTCCAGTGGTGGGTGCATGCCTTAGATTGTCCAGTGGATTCCCTTCCTCTGGCCCAAGGCCAACGACTCGAATGCTGATGGACGCACAACCTAAAGCAAGCCATGACAGATCAATTCTACAACATTTTGCCAGGATTTTTGGGAAGAAAACCTCTCTTTCTGATAGTGTTACTAACCAAGTGCAATACTTCTGGGGCTATCTGTAATCCCAATATAAGAAAGTCTTTGAAGAATGAAGCCAATGCAGAGAAAACCAGAGCCAAAGGATGGAGAGAGAAATTCTTATGTCCTCCTTAGAAAATCTGATCCAACTTGTCTGAAGCCGATATCAGTATATTCTTCCACAAGCCAATATTTTTTCACCTAATTAAAGTTGGATTCTGTCCCTTACTAAAGAAGACTACAGACTAAAACACTCATTAGGTGCAGAGATTCTGGAAAATGCAAATTTCTAGCTTCCAAAGGTTTGCAATAAAGCAGAAAGTATGAAAGTTAATTATATCAAATTAGCATTACTCTTTAAAATGTGCTGTTTTTTTTCTTTATCCCATAATGTTATACTTTAGGTTGGGTTTATTTGTATATATTTCTTTCTTGTATGATAGATTGCAGAGAAGAGAGCCTGGACATCTATTTGCCTTCTTGTCCCTAAATATCTAGCACAAGTGCTTTGTACATGGGAAATGTTAAAGAAGTCTTTATTGAGTTTACCTAAAAAGACAACTAATATTACTCAAGGATTTATGGTAAGTATCAAATGAGCAGTTTAGAGCATGAAGTCGTAGTGTTTTGGAGTTAAATGGCATTTTTTGTCCTGTGGTCTGGGTCTTCACTTAAATTGCTGCTACTAGATGATTTGAGTTTTGTTTTATTCCATGGGGCAAGGCAATATTTCTGGGGCTTAGTACTACACAGAGGCAGCTTTATAGAGATGGGAGAAGGGGAATTGGGAGAGTAAGGCTTTAGGGATTTACCTTTTAACAAAGAATATGCTTTATTATCAAAATAATGTTAAATTAACTTGTTCTTTTTCCAAACACACTGGCAAACCATAAAATTCTAAGTTTAATAAGAAAAGGAAAATAGAGGAAAAAACACTTCCATGAATCAAAAACACATGCAATAACAATCATATCTTGATTGTAATCATTGTCTTTGAACTTTTCTGGCTCAAATTACTCCTAGCTAGTTTTACACAGTTGCTCTGTGAAACCATTTTTACAGTTAATTAGAACTAAATGTCCTGACAAGGTCTGGTACTTTCTTTATTCTTAGAGCTGTGAGTCTTTGTTCTTCCTCGAACAAACTGAAGTGAATTTCCTTCCTGTCTGATATTTGACTTCAGAAGTGGAAGCACCTGAAGCTACTCTCTCCAACTAGATATCTACACGAATATTTCTTTCTTTTAAATTTTAATCAGTACGGGCATGAAGGGGAAGGTCTTTCTCTTACAGGAATATGTTTGCATCTGAGGACAAAGATAATGCTTTTACTACAATAGGTAAGACTCAGAGAAGGAATTGGAAGGAAATGCATGAGTGATGTTGAAAACCTGTGTCCTCTTTGCCTTGTATCATGCCATTCTGTAGAATATGAAATAATGATGATCTAAGTTTAATAATTCCTTTCTATGGTTTCATTAGAAAAATGGGATCATATGCTTTTCATAAGAGGGCAGCAGCTGGGATCAGAAAGAACCAAGTGCGAATCCCTGCTAGATTGTTAGAGCTCTTGGTGTAGACAAGCCACTTAAGCTTTTTCAGCTCTAGTTTACTCATCTGTTCCCCATTGGGTTGCTGTGAGGATGAAATGGTCTAATAATGTCTATGAAGCCAAAGCACAACGGCGGTAGTAGCAGTGGTTAAGAGTTAGCAGGACTGGTTATTATTGTATGACTTTCTCCGTTTCCTTCCTAGGAAACATGATGTAAGGGCAAATCCATTTTTTCCCCAGGGTTTATTGAGTAGTATGGCTGGCTAGGCCCCTTTATCCTTCACATTCCAGATGTGCCCCTCCAAGGATGTATATGTGGTTGAACAGTGTGTCCTTCCAGGATGGAGAAAAACTGTCCTTCAGTTTAGGATATGCTTTCAGGGAACATGGGAATGAAAAATAGCAGACAAGAACTGGCCAAAAAATGCTGTCAAATTGTGAGAATAAACCTAATGTTGGTTTTCATGTAGCTGAATTTTTTTGTGTGTCAAAAGAATTAGATTCCAACAAAACTAGCTTTGATCACAGAAGTTGACCCATTTTTTTACAAGAAATAAGGATGTTACTGAGAATTAAACAGTTTATTGCTAGAATAATAAAGACCACGAAAAGAAGAATTTTGG
This sequence comes from Cheirogaleus medius, assembly GCA_008086735.1. Lineage (NCBI taxonomy): Eukaryota > Metazoa > Chordata > Mammalia > Primates > Cheirogaleidae > Cheirogaleus > Cheirogaleus medius. The sequence continues at coordinate 68,290,276 of VBSM01003204.1, read as the reverse complement.
CTCTTTTGTTCTCTGTTGTATCCCAGCTCCCAAAGCAGTGCCTGACATATAAGAGGCACTCAATAAATAATTATTGAATGAATGAACACACTGCTGCTAAGAAAAAGAACAGGTGGACTTGGGCTGAATTTTCAGCATGATAAATGTGGCCTTACAAAATAAATTAAATGGAAGCAACTTGGTTAACCCGGGAAACTGAAATTCCTTTTCTCTGAACGTCTGTAAGAGTAGGCTTCACTCTCCTATCTCCAAGATTGTGTCAGGGTGACCTTTGAAGAGAAGAGGAAAGGCCAAATAGATTCTGAGGTTTAAAGGGTTCCAGAAATCTACTGGAAAACTCCATATCTGATTGCAAGAGTTTTCCTCATCTTGGGACTTGGCGAGCTTTCCCAGGCTACGGGAATATTTATCCATGGTTAATCTTCTACCCAAATCATGCCTTAAGACAAATTTTCCTATTGCAAATCCATATTTCTTCCTATACTATTTCATTGCAAGCCATCTGCCAGCTGTGTATGCAGATGATGATGGCCCCAGAGATATTTATACATAGATCACCTTTCTCTCACACAAAGCAGGAATTAGTTCCTGTATCTGGGCCATAAGTAAATAGCTAAATAACACTGTTGCTTTCTGTCTACAGTCTTGCTCAAGAGTTCACAGATAATACCGATTCTGTATGTCCCAGACCATCTTCATAATACATACATTATGGTTCTCTTTTCCTTTCAAAAATAGTGTAGTAGATCAAAGTACTTCTTTGCTTTCCATGAATAATGCATCACTCATTCAAACTCCTCCTCTGAAACAAGCATGTTAACCAAAAGATTTCCTGGAAACTTTGGGTAGAAAAAAGTGCTGACTTTATAATTAGTCAAATGATATTTTGAGAAAGAATGTTCTTACTACCATTTTGAGGTACTGGTGATCTTTTTTTTAGGATAAGATAACTAATTGAATAATTAAGTGACTTATATTTTTGTGCCAAAACATCTAATAATGAACAGGTTTCATGCTAAATTTAGAATTAGTTCTTGTTTGGCTACTTAATAATTATAATACCAGAAATAAACCACAGTGCAGAAGGCTCCTTCGTAGCCGTGAGACATCTCAGGAAGGCACAATTGGAAGACAAATTTGAACCAGTGAAACTTACAGTTCAGAAAGATACCCAGTACAGATTTAAAGATCACCCATCATCAAAAATGCCCTATGATGATGTTGATGAAATCAAGACTTAGTTCATTAAAACCAATTTAGTTACATTGTATATATAAGTAAAAGATGATACATCTGGTGAAATTAAGATGATTATAATACCAAAAGACATCCATTTTGAAGGTATAATTTACAAAGGTACTTTAGGATCATATATAATGCAAATGACAATATTTCTAGAAATAAATATATTTGTGCTTTATGGATTTGTGAATGATAATGCCTGGAGCATTCCAACAGAGGTAGTTGCATGAATTAATGGAGCACATCTGGGCATCAGTCCAATAAAAATGTTGGCTGAATGCTTCCTTTGGGGGAAAAAGATATTGAAAACTAGATAGCTACAAGCAATTGATACTGGTCAAACAGAACATCCTCCTTGCTCTTTTTCCATTCACTTCTGAACTAGGCCGGCTATGTGCCTTTGAGAGAGGAAGGAGGCAGCTTCCAGGGCCAAGTATACTTTAATTCAATGAGTCACTTTGCAAGTAATTTACTTCTTTTTGGATAGACTGACATTGCATATGAATACCTAGGCTTACCAGCAAGCCTTTAATAATGAAGTCTCCATATTTAATGCTGATATCTAGGATTTATGCTGCATACTTCTTAGAAGATCAAAGTACAGTACTTAATTCTCAATTTCTATGGAACAAAATATATATGAATACATTTGTTTTGTGTTGGGAACTGTGGGAAGAAATGGAATAACATTAACCAGGCCTTATGGGAAGAGTTACCTTTTTTCCAGATCACATTGTTTTCCAGGAGGCCATAAGGAACTAAAAACCCGAGGCTCATAACCTCTATGTCCCACTTGCCAATCAGAAATAGAAGGCAACTGGAAGGCCTTTAGGAGATTGGTAATGGGAACAGCAGGGACAATGTAGGGTGTGATGGCTGAGCTAGGTGGACAGGCACTTGGTCTTTACAATTGGTCTGAAGGTCACCCTCCCCATTCACAGTCATACAGTGACTATATCAGTGGAAAAATAAAAAACTCTCCTCCATATATCACATTCATTTTCTGAGCCTCCACTGGACTCATGTTTGTAGAAGTGTTTGCTGCTTGTAAAGAACTATGTAACTGCGAAGTGCTAATATTATTATCCTCTCTAATGGAAAGCTCCCTGAGGGTTTATACCTTTCATAAACCTCTTCCACCTGCCTACTTTATTTCCCAAACACTCCTCCTTTGGCTCTTCCTTCTTTTTGTTCTAATTACATCCAGGAGGAAGCCTCCATTAGGAATTAATGAGCATTAGCACCTTAATTTACCATCTGCTACCCCCCTTTAACAAATGAAGGTGTGTCTCAGCTTCAGGACCTTATGCTGGTTGTAGCCAGGCAGACGGGAGCAATTCGGATGAGAAAGATTCTTTTTCTATGGTAGCAAGGTCATATTTGGATTCGGTGCTGCTTTTGGAAGCCAGATGGTGACTAGAAGGTGAGAAGTCCCTCTGTTTAGAGCCCCTACTATGGAATACACTGGACTCACTGGCATTCATTTATTCAAGCATGCATTGATTAATGCAACTGCATTTAATGTGTGTCTGCTATGTGACAGTCTACATGCTATATGGTAGAGGTATAAAGCAGAATAAAACAGAGATCTTTTCCTGGAATTGCTCACAGTCTAGTGGAGGAGACAAATACAGGAACTCAGGTAATTACGGTGCAATGTTTGATGTGCTATAATTGTGATACAGCACTGAGTTTAGCTTTGGATGTGGGGAAAGTTAGAAGAACTGAATTACTCTTCAAAAATGTGGGCCTTTCAGAGAAAGGACTGTGCTGTCAGCTCCCTGTGTCTATTAGCACAGGGAGCAGGTTTGTGGACCAGTAGCCAGTTGATAACCCCAATTCCACTTCTCTCTTTGCTTTTCTGCCTATATATGCTATGTTTGGAATTCACCTAGGAGGAAACTCTGGTAGCAGAAGTATTTATACATATGTAGGAAGTGTAATAATCACCCCACCTCTATTTATAATAACTGTCATTTATTGTCTAATGGGGATGTGAATTATGGTCTTAATAGAAAACAGATGGCACTCAAAACTATTTACGAAGGTATGAGTATAACGCCTACAAGAGTGATTGTGCAGGAATCTGGGGAAAGCAGCAGCCAAGCTGACACAATCTCTATGTCCAAAGGGAAAAAGAGAGCCATTGATTTCTGAAATCCAGAAAAAGAAGGTCTTGTAGAATTGGCCTCCTTGAAAGGCACAGTAGCCTTCCAGTGCAGGGACATGGCAAGCCCATTTCAAGGCTGTCTTGCAGGGAGAGAGCCAGGAGGACAAATGCCCTCACCCCACTCTAGCCTTCCCTCCTTCCAGTCTCCTCTCTGGTGTTCTCCATTGTCCAGACACCTCATCCTTGCAGGTCACCAGAGAATGATGAAGAGTGGATGTGGAGGGTAAAACAGAGGATAACTACCAATGAGAGATCAGGTTCCCCAGCTGTAACAAGAAAGTGTGAGAATATAGACTTGGCTACTCCAAAAAGTCATGAAGTGTATATATCTGTAACATATATGTGTACATACACAGTATATATACACACATACTTTTTATGTGCCTAAATGCATATATATGCATTGTATATAAATGTGTATTTTAAAAATATACATGCATATGTGTGTTTTCTGAAAATAATAGCACATAAGTTTTGTATAATTTTACTTTCTTGAGATGCTGCTTCAAGAGACATTTGGTATAAACACTGAGGTTTATCAAAAGCTTAACTATTTTCCTTTTTTTCTTAAATTTTCTTTATTATAGAAAGTTTCAAACATATGCCAAAGTGTCGAGAAGAGTATAACAATCCCCTAGATGTCCATTATCTTGCTTCAACACTTGTCGTTCATGACCAATCTTGCTTCATTTATACCTCCATCCAATCTCTACAGTCCTATTGTTAATATTTTGAAATACATCCCAAATACCACATTTGGCTTTTGTGAGGTCAAAGGCATGTTAAAATAACTTTTTAGTGGACCACATCTCTCAATCACAAATTAAGCATGTATGTTTAAGAACTGAATCACAGACAGTATTTAATATATTTTTAAAAAGATCAATTAGCCTTATTTAGTTCTAAGTTGTTCTAAAATGATGAACAAATAATTTCAAAATATAATCAAGTCACATGATTTATATAATGATTGTGTAATGGTTTAAAAATACTGGCTTATACTTTTGTTTACCTCTCTTTTTCTCTTCTTTGCTTTTAGTTAAATGCAAGAAAACTAAAGAAAGCTTCCTTTGGGAATTTGGTCACCTATGCTCCCTCAATAAAAAATATTGGGAGGCTCTTGCAGGGCACTGTTTACTGCAAAGAACATTGTTTCCCTCTGATTTCTAAAGTCACATCTATATATCATATTTCAGTACATGAGTGGGTTCATGTTGGGTATCTCTTTTTATTCTGTTGTTTTTTTAATCATTGTGCCAATAAAACATTGCCTTAATTAGCATAACTTTATAATTATTCTTTATGTCTGGTATTTGGAGTCCTCAAAAGTGTTTCGGCCTTTCCTGGCTTACTCTTCCATATACATTTTAGATTCAGTTTGTCAAATTCAATGGAGGAAAAACAAAAACCAAAATACCCTGCCGTATATGGCAGTTGATTTCTAAAAAGGTCTGAAATGCAAAACTTTGAAAGGTTTCTGGAAATTTATGACTTGAAGACTGCATAAGACTGAAGCTTAAAAGATCAGTGGGAATAAAGTATGATTCTTTTTATTTCTGTATGCATTTTAAGAAGTATTTAGAAAGCTTAATTAAAAATATATCTTTTTAATATTTGTATATCAAGTATAGGGCTCATATCTCTATGTTTAATGTAGGTTGCTACTAACCTTCAGATCTTTCTTTGCAATATGGGCTGCCACAATGACAAAAAATGGCAAGGTTGAGAAGAAATGAAAAATGATTGACAGAAAATCTTAACCAGTTCTCTTGACAAATATGCACCATGGACCCCAGGGGCAATGCACTGATGGATGAGATTCACTGTCTGATGATTTAAAGATATTACTGATGAGGTTCATGGCTGCAACATACCTAAATTCCCATTAGGTATTGTCATTGTTGTCATTGTCAGGTTGTTGTCATTGTCTCCCAAGTTCCATGGGTCAGAAGTCCAGGCATGGCTTGACTGGGTCCTCTGCCTAGGGTCTCACCAGGCTCCAGCAAATGTGTTGGCTGGACCACATTTTCATCTGGACGCCAATCTAGGGAAGGATCTACTTCCAAGCTTCTTCGGGTTGTTGGCAGATTCATTTCTTTGTTGCTGCATGACTGAGGGCCCTAGCTTTTTGCTGGCTGTCAGCTGGAGGCCACCCCAGGTCCTGGAGGTCAACTGCAGTCCCTTAGCAAGTCAGCACAGAGCCTCTCTGACCTATACAGGGCCTGGTCCTCCTTGTAAGGGCTCTCCCTGATTAAGCCAGGGCCATCCAGGATAATCTCTGTTTTGATTTACTCAAACATCAGCTGATTTGGGACCTTACTTAAAACTGCAAAACCCTTTCACCTTTGCCATACTTGATCATTTAGAAAAAAGTCATAGGTCCTGCCCACACCCAAAGGGAGGGGATGATTAGACAGGCTGTGAACAAGAGGTGGCAGGCATCAAGACACCCTAAACATTCTTTGCCATAAGGCTGAAATAAAATGAAAGAAAAATTGTCATCTGTGGTTACAGTTCCAGCCACCTGTTTCTTTCCAAAGTACAGGGCATTTCTGGGATGAGACTTGCGGAGACAGAGGTGTTTAGGGGCCATGTGGCTCCAGCCCCTTTCTGCGTGTGTTTGTAAGAATTGTTAACATTGCCTTTTAAGGAGCAGCCTCACTGAGTTGTCCGGGAAGACTGTGTCATAGAGATTGAGGAGATTGCTATGGCTTCTGTCCCCTTCAAAGCAGTAGATGTGGGGCTGCAGGTACCTGGCTTCTCAGGGCAGGCAGCAGAGGTCTCTTTGCAGTGAGCAGCCCAGGATAGAGTTAAGCCCTTACTTTTGTTCCCAAGCCAGGAGTTTTTGATTAGATGCTTAATTGTGATTGGAAGCTTATGTTTAGGGTACAGGCTTAGTGACCTGAAACATTCAGAGACACATTTAGTACCTACTTTTAAGCCTGCTCCCCAGGACATGAATAAAAGGAATTACGGGGTGCATTGTTGGCACAAATGCTGGGCAAACAATCGTCTTCCTGGCCATGCTACAATTTACCAGTACAGGTGATTTTGTACGTGGCATTTATGTTGTACATCTCCCTTCACCTTTCTGGCCCCAACCTGCGAAAAATTTCCTTCACAGCAGGGATTAGTGCCTAATGGCAAGAGAAAAAGCAATTAGCATTTCCTAACAGCTAACCAAACACAAAAGCTTCCCCTAGCCTTGGATGGAACACCTTTGACCATTCATTGCTCCTCTGCTGTAAAGCCGAGCACCTTACAATTTGTGCTTAATTACACAGGAAAAGAGAAATCTGTTTCTCAGGGAGAGCCTCTGAGAACCTGTTGGGGAAAGCTTTCAATTTTAATTACAGAAGAAATACTGGCTGCGGCAATGTTGAAAGGGAATTGCATTTCCTTTTTTTCGGATTTTTGCAAAACAGCTGGCCAAACAGAGCACCGCCCGAGCACCGCGGGCTCTGTTTAGGCAACCTGTGCAGGGTGACTGCAAGGCCCGTGCTGGGGTTCATTTTGCAAATCAGCTGGAAAGATTTCTTTTGGGTTTAAGGAAGCTAATTTAAACATTGCCTGTGTACAGAAACTTTAATCCCTCTTAATATGTCAGCTGTGCCATCAGAAAAGCAGACCTCCTGTGCTGGTGGACTCGGGAAGAAAACCAATACTGTCTTCATTATTCAAACCGTCAGCCCATAGACAAAAGAGAGAAACAAGAAACAAATCATCCCGGTGACACCCAGATCTTTCCTATTTCATCTTGACAGGGTTTTGTTTCAATGCCCGGCTCCCTCCCCCTCCCCCTCTCTGCAGCTATTGCCTCCTGTTCCTCTTTATGGTAATTGGAGCTGGGCCCCAGAGCCCCCAGAGGCTTGTATCTTCTTCTCACATGAGTGACGCTTCAGTGATAAACTTGAACTTAAAGTTACTGAGGCGGAACTGAGGGTTCATTTGATAGCTAGTGGTTTTCAGCAGCTCCATGGGGCTCCGGGAGGCAGCATGAGGTAGATTGTTAATGTCCTGTGAGGGAAAACAATAACACATTTCATTAATGCGTTCATGTGTGAAGCGTCCATTAGTGCACCGGAGGTATTAATGACGTTATGCTTTAAACTGACATGCGGGGCATGACAGGAACTGCAAGGTCGGATGGGAACAGATGACAGAATGAACAAATATTTGAATGGCTTCATTTGCTTGCAGGTCAAATGGTGGGTGCAAAGGATGGAGGAGGTAGGGGATGGAAAGGAATCCTTTTGTTTGAACATAGACCAGTGGCAGCAAAACGAAGAAGAGGAAAACACATGTGTGTGCACTTGTTCCCCGTTCCCGCTCACAGACCGGGAAGGCGGGGGAAGCCAGCACCGAGAGTGGGCAGGACCAGCTCAGAGCCACAGATCATGTGAGGGTCTGATTGTGGGAAGGGGCCTTGCAGACTCTCAGCTGACAGGAGACTTTCCTCAGGCAAAAGCTTCCCCCAGAGAATCCCACTGTCAAGCCAGGGTAGAGAGGAGGGGCGTGCTCTCTGCCCAGCCCCATAATGAGGGACGTGGAGTTTGCAGACACAAGTGTTGGCCAGTAGGATTGTTGGATCCTTTGTCTCTTCTAGCGCCTGGCGGCCTGAGACAGTTACCGTATGGTACTGGGAGCAAAACGTGAAGAATCACATTTGACATTGACCTCTAATAGCGGGGTGTTTGCTGCATATTGAGCGACTATGCAGAATGTGACACGTGTTGAAATGGGGTCAGTGAAAAGTGCTTTGGGAAACAGACAAAAAGTGACTAATATTTAGGATCACATACATCTGCGTTTGCCACAGATAATTTTGGTTTGTGCCTGTTGCCCCAGAATGATGACTGGGACTTTTAAAGGTATCCTACTCAGAGGTAAAATGAATCTATGGTGTTAAGAGTCAGGATCGTGGTTCTAGAGTGTTCTGGTTCTCGTTCTGGGTGCTGGTTCCACAGGAGTAGTCATGAGCATATGATTTGCACCATTCTTTGTGCGCGTGTGTGTATGTGTTTAATTCATGGTGATTTTTCATTAAATTGATTTTATAACTGAATTGGGCAGTTACTGTTTAGCTTTTGCTTTGCTGATGAGATGCACAAAAACTATGCACAAAAACTTCCTGGGTTGCGGGGGCTGAATACTCTCTGTGGGTTCCGAATGCGGAGGGATTCACGGCTGCACATCCAGATCGGGTGGGGAAGTCAGCAACACGCATATCAGGGCGACAGGTGTAATTCAACGTGATAAGGCTTCTCTGAAGAGGACACCCTTTGTTTATCTTACTCAGACTCCAGTGGTCTTTGCCAGCTAGAGAAAACAATTCCCTGAATGCTGTCCTAAAGCAGAGTGAGGGCTGACCTGCAGCTAAATCAACAAGAGAGGGGGCTTCACATGCTGTGAGAATCAAATGCCAACTTGAACAATCTCAAATGGCACCCCCCCCACACACACCTCCAAATCCAACAGGAAGGTCATGCCTTGCAAAATTTTTTTTTTCTGAAAGTGGACTTTAGATCTGTTTTATACTATTCTCAGTGACCAGAAATTAGGCAACATTTGAATGAAACTGTAAGGAATTAAAATATTAGCAGCAAGATCAAGCTCCTCAGGTACTTATCCAGTCAATTAATATGACATTTGTCCCCAGACTAAATAGAAATGCCTATGAAGCTTTAAGATGTTTTTCCTCCCCAAGTAGAAGCTGAGTACGATGATTCTTCCCTGATGGTATTTTAATGTTGCTATTTATTCATTGCAGTCACTGGCCCTAGTTAATGTTGAAAAAGACAGAGTTATAATGAATCAGAATAGCAGGAACATGCAGGAATGCTGTGAATGGCATGTTTTTTATGCCAAATTTCTTTGGAACCAAGACTACCTAGAAGTTGATCCTGTCTTCACCACCTCCCCTCACTCCATGGACACCTGGATTTCAGCACGGTTTTTCTACACATCCAAGATGCTGTCTCCTCCCAGAGGCTGCCTGGACCCCTCCAGCACAGCTAGAGGGTATCTCTAAAATGTTACTTATGAACCCATAACCCTCATTCCAGGTATGTCTCTTCCACCAGAATATGGGTTTCATGGACGCCCATGGCAGTACTTGACATAGGTTTTTTTTTTTTTTTTTTTTTTTTTTTTTTTTTTTTTTTTTTTTTTTTAGAGACGGGGTCTCGCTCTTGGTCAGGCTGGTTTCGAACTCCTGACCTTGAGCTATCCACCCGCCTCGGCCTCCCAGAGTGCTAGGATTACAGGCGTGAGCCACCGCGCCCGGCCTTGACATAGGTTTTCAATAAATGGATGCCAAAAGGCAGTAAAAGAATAGAAATACGTGAAATAGAAGTACATTTCCTTTCATAAGGAAATTGACACAGTTTGAAATATTTCTGAGATATTTGCTAAGATATGGTTATCTTAGTGTACATGTCTCAGATTTCAAACTCATGGTTTAAATCCTAGTTAAGTAAAAAGCAATGCTGGTGCAAACTCTGGTACTTTGAACCATGTGGAATTGGTGATAATTGACTATCTCTCAACCTATTATTTTGATTTCTACATTAACAGATATCATTTTTAATTGGAACAGATATCATTTTTAATTTCAACCTATTATTTTGATTTCTACATTAAAGCAGATATTATTTTTAATTGGAAAAGATTCCTTCATATGGATTTTAGTAAGTTTTTGCCAAATGGGCACAAGCATCTGGACGCTTCTCATTTTAAGCTGAGCTCAGAAGTTGTTGAGCTTTTGCCATCTCTAATTGATGACACTTGACTATCTGACATTGACAGGGATAGCTGATGCTGGCTGGTGTTGGTGCAGGAGAGGTGAACGGCATCGAGGAGGGAAGCCTCCATCCAGCCTGTCCCCGGATGCCTTCGTGACGCTCAGCACTGTGACCTTTCTGCCTGGGAGATGACTCATGGCAGATGGCAGTGAGCTAAAGGGCAGGGTTGGCATTAATTAAGTCCAAAAAAAAGTTCTGAATAATTTGAGGAGATAACATTATAGCGTTCCCTTTGATGGCAAATGGGACTTTATGTTTTTGTACAGAAGATCTCTGCTTTTGCAGACTTCCTATCATTCCAGAGTTTAAGCACAGCAGAGAAATTTTCACATATTGGACAAGGAATCTTTTGTGTTGGAGGTGGAAGGAAGGGGCTGAAGCACCCTTAAAATTGGGACAATAAAGAGCAAGTACAAGTACTGAATGTGAAGACGAGATGGTTGGAGGAGTAGAGAGAGGTGGGCTCAGAAAATAATGTCTCCTACACTGTTCTGAGTACAGCAGTCTAACTGCAATCAGTAACTTGTGACATGATCTCTTTTGAATGAACTGGCAGCCGAGTAGAATGATAGGAAAGGTGTTTCCAACAGCTGTATCTTCCATTGTAAGAAGAGCAAAGACATGGCACAAAGATAGCCATTCCTCTTCCCAGGAAGACATCACTAGTCAATGGCAGCTCTGCTTCCTGCTGAGCCTGATCTCAGACACGACCTCAGAGTCCTCAATACAGAGCTCTGGACAGCCTCTATGAAGGAATCTATTTACCATTCCTGCCAACAGCCTTAGCAGACAAACTTGGAAAAAAAAAATTGAAGCAAACTGACAACTTGGCTGGCTCAATTTGCTGAATAGCTTGTCAGTAAAAATCTAATTCAAATAAATTTCCGATAGCCTTTTCTCTTCTTAATAATGGTCTCACAAGTTTACAGCTTTTCATGTAAACCTAGGAATTTAAGATAGAAGAGCATTAAAAAGCTTCATTTGGATTTTCTTCAAAAGATATTCTTAAAACTTTTATCTTCAGTGTTTCAAGGGCCAGATATATCTCTCAATAGTCACTTATTTTCTTTTTAATTCTGAATACTTGGAGGTATAATTAAATTCTATTAAGATTTTATTGCCTGTTTCATTATGAGAAAGAAGGATGATGCCTGGATAAATTTTTAAAAATTGGCTATTGAGACTGAACATTAAAACACACTGAAATTTAAATACACTGAATTTATATTTGTAATTGCTGTGTGTGTATTATTTTTTCTGCTCAGAATAGGTCTATGCTGGTGTAAAAAGTGATATTTCTTTCTCATTTGAATGTTAAATTCTTCCCTTCCAACTTCCAATATTTGGAAATCAACATTCATTACTAATTCTAGGTCCCCCTGCTGCCTTTATGGAAACCAACAGAACATTAAATACTATAAAATGGATTCATGTTGTAATGAAGCATTTTCTCTCTCTCTTTTCTTTTTTCATCAATGGCATCGAATACATCCACTGCAAGTAGCCAAGGCCTCCACGGCTTATTTACTGGTCATGCCTTGCACTCAGGTGGCCTGGCACGAAACAGTAAACTGTGATGCTAAATTGAGAAATGGCTGGCTATTTGGCCACAGGATCTTTGTTGGCTAAAGCCAAGTTATTTTTATGTTCCGTTCACTCGTGGTTCAGAAACCTCAGAAATGTTGGTGCAGGCATAGAATTAACAGGTAAGAGAAGGCCTCCCCTGCAGCTCTCTGTCTTGTCCTTCCACAGCGTTCTTTTAGTACTGAACACATGGCATGTATCTTCCTTATTCTGTTAGATGAAGTAGACATCTCTCAGACCACACTGTGTATGAAAGGTTTCACAGGGGCTTGTGATTTTTGTAGCCCATGAATGTCTGGTTCAAATAATCTCCTGTGTTTGTTCAAGTAGGCTTTGCAGCAGTTAAGGCAAACATTAGGCTCATCTGGGGGCTTTTTGTTGTCTTATTTAGGCTCGCTGAAAGTAAACTGGAACCACAAACACACTCCCATTGTTTCAGTTCCCAGCAACTCTTTGTCTAAAAAGGTCATTTAATGTTTCTTTTTGGTATGCTAGAATTTTTATTTACCTTTCTGGTAGCATTTAACGCTGGCTGAGGCAACTCGTAATGATGGGAAGATGTACAAAAATGTAAGTGTGCAAGGAACCTACTGTTTTCCATCTCACATGCCTCCAGGTACTTCATTTAGCGAGATTGTGTTTCCAAGTCCTTGTTAAAAGTGGATCTATTATTGTCCAAGGCGGCACCATCCAATAGATCTATAATGTGAGCCATATATGTAATTTAAATTTTTCTATTAGCCACATCTAAAAAGATATTAAATTAATAATTAATTAATAAGTAAAAAGAAATCCATCAAATTAATTTTAATCATATATTTGATTTAACTCAATGTATCCAACATGTAATCAATACAACATGCAATCAACATGAACAATCAATATGTAGCCTATATAAAACTTTTTGATGAGATATTTTACATTTCTTCTTTCATACTGTCTTCGAAATCTGGCGTGTTTTATACATACAGCACATCTTAGTTTGGAATGGCCACATGTGGCTAGCAGCTACCATCCTGAACAGAATAGCGCAGGTCTAAGGCATTGAAGCATACAGTATACTGATATATATATATATATGTATGAATATATTCATCTCGGCGTTATCAGTAGCAATAATAGCCTAGCAGAGCATGGGGTAATGAAATCAAAACATAATTTAGATTTTAACCTTTTGTAGGGATACTTCCCAAGGAGTAGGAAGGACCAATTTTAGTTTTATCCTCACATTTTAATTATTCATCTATTTAAAATTACTTGTATTATATAGTGCTTTATACTCATTCAAAACACTTTCACATACATTTTCTCATTTGCTGCTCTTGATGACCTTTTGAAATTGGTTGGGCAAGTGACTATATTCCCTTCACTCTTTTGAGATGAGGAAACTGAGGCAATGTTAAATGGTGGGTGACCCTGCTCACTTGTATAAAACACACAGTAACTGCTGGCTGGCACGAGAACCCATGACTCCTTAACTTTCCTCTCTCTGGTACAGGTGCTAAAGTCACTGAACTTCCCAAAAATGTGCAATAGGGAAGAACCTGAAAAGTTCATTAGTTGGATGATGCACTCCTAAATGAATGGCAACTGTCTTTTATTAATCAGGAGTCCTTGGTTCACTTATTCCCAGGAGGATCATTTGTAGCAGTAACCACAGACACTCTTCCAAGAACCTGTCAACTCATTTAAACCTCAAACAAACCAGAGTGGATACGATTATTAGATTCATCTTATAGATGGGGAAACAGATACAGAGAAGTTAAGCCACTTACCTAAGGTTACACAGCCAGGAATTGGCGGAGGTTGTATCAGAACTCAGGCTGACCTTGCTACTGAGCCCTGTCCATAGCAGCCACTGTGCTGTTCTGCCTGTGTGTCGTGTCTGGGATTGACAGATTCAAGGTCCCCAAGTTTTCTCAAAAACACGAGGAGAATTTGTCTTTGGAACACAGTGGTTTGAAACAAAATGTCAAAGGAGGCTTTCCCCAGATGGCTTTCTATCTAATTCCTTCCTCTCTCACAGGACTGGCTCTATTATTAACAGAACATGATTATAAAATGCAATATAAAGTTAAGGAATTTTCCTTTGATGCTCTTTCCCAATTAATTTGTTGATGTTCATGTTTCATTAAATGCATATCATTGGGTAATAGAATGGTAGTCCCTGTGAGAATTCCATTTTTCTGATGTTTCAGAATGTGAGCAGAGGACAAGAACATTCTTCCGAGGTGTCTGCACCTGGTTGTCAGTCGTTAGTCCTGGGCAGGAGGGCAGGTGAGGTGAGGAGGGACTGACGTTTAATATTTTGAAAATTAGAACGTATTTTGGCAGTTATTTTCTTGGCTTTTGTAGCTTTCTAAAGTAGCATCTTGTTTTAATTTCAAGACTTACATATACTTGCCTAAATTTATAGAAAACAGAATTATAAAGAAGAAAATAAAATCACCAGTAATTCTACTACTTTGTTTAATTACTATATATTTTCTCCCTTTCCTGCCTATCTATGCCATATATTATATTCTTTTTCACTTAATGTTTTATGTTGTTCTAAATATATGTATTGTGCCATTTTAGTGAAAATTTTTCTTAAGTGTAACTGGTTTACAGAAGGGTCTTAGTTTTGGGGTATATAAATATGAAACTGTTTTAGTTTCCTAGTTATGGTTTTCCACTTACACTCCTTTCCTTCTGGGAAGTTGGCTCTCAGCCACATCCTGGTCAGATTCCTGAATTTTCCTATCATTTTCTCTTTCTCCAACGGTTGTATTTTCTGGTTCTTTAAGGCTGTGTGAGTCCTGTTTGTTTGTAATACTTCAAGCTACAGAGCTTGGCTGTTTTCGTTTTCTGGAACAGGCTAGCTCTGTGAGCCTGGTGCCAGGGAGCTGTGGGTGGAGATAATGGTATTGTCCCCCTTCATCTCAGCTTGTCACCTCCCGTGTTGGGGGCAGGAGGTCATGGCCCCAAGTACGTGGTGAGGACATGGTTCCCACCTTCCCTTTCTGGTCCCATCTTATGTTGGCGCGTGTGGATGTGCTTATTCTGATGCATTCTGTGCACGGTTTCCTCTGGGCCCTGGTCACTTCTTGCTGACCCCCTGCACCACTGAGGGCCCCTTTCAAGGGAAGCCATGTTTAACATCTGCACAGGTGTGAAAGCTGTTCACATCTTAGATGGCTTGTGCTGGATAAGCTGCCTGTTTTCTCAAGACCCCAGTACCTCCCTTAAATCTCGTCCCTTCCTGAGGAGCCATGGGGATCACTTTTGAGAGGTCCTTCACACTTTCCCAGGGCCACAGGGAACTGTATGTGGAAGCACTGCCCTCACTTCTTCCCTGGAGGTTTGCACTGTGGGCAAGAGCCTTACGGTGCTGCTACAGTGGGTGGCTCCCTCAGTGATCTCTCCTGGGCTTGGCATCTGCCTGTGCCCCATTTTCAGGGAGCACACGTCAAGCCTCCCCAGCGTTCTCTCTGTAGCATCAGATGGAGCCATGGCTGTCATACCTAGGCAAGCTTCCTGCAGGGAAGCAGGAGTCCCATCTCCCTTCTTTAGGGTATCCTGCAACTGTTACCATTTTCCCCTTGGAGCCTCCTCTCTTGGCTTTGGGAAGGAGGAAGCACCCCACAGGAGGGAGGAGAGAGCATCTCGATGAACTCAGTGCCTCCCGGAAGGTGCAGGGGGCCTCCACTGGTCCTCCCAGTTGTCTTCATGTGGACATTGGGGAGGAGAAGGTGGGTGGGAGCAGAGGAGCAAATTCAGATTTGCACCTCTGAATACACAAACGAGGCTGTGTCTGGCCCCTGACTGCATGCAGCTGCTTTGTGGCTCCCTTTAGAATGTCAGGATGCATTGCACCTTTGATTTTCAGCTGTAGGCACAGTTATAGACTCCAGCACTGGAACCAGCAGGAGCCTGTCACATAGACATTCATTTTAATTACTTCATACTAATTTATGCATATAGCCTAATTGTAAGACAATTATTTTGGGCTCCCCAAAATCAGACCTGAGACAAGGAGTAGGTGCAGGTAATTGATTTGGAGGCAATCCCAGCAACCACCATTGATAAATGGGGAAAGTGAGGCAGGAAAGGGGGTACACCGATGAAAGGATCACCACTGGGGGCTCCTGGGGTGTGATCCTGTAGGGAGACCACTGAGCAACACACATGGCCTCGTATCCCATAGTTATTGAAGTTGTCCCAGGGGGGATGTTGATTTCCTTGCCCTTCTGTGGTGCCAGAGAAAGCCCTCAGACAAAGAGGAAGAGAGATGTGGGTGCCTATGGTAGGAAGCTGTCAGCATGCTAGAAACTCTGCAATGATGCCTGGTGAACCCAGGGGGTCCCAGGCAATTTGGGGCAGCATAGTAGGATATATAGTCAGCCACACAAATTAAATGAATCCTTCCCCTCATATTGGACATTTAGGTTGTAATCTTTTAATTTTGCTATTATGAATTGTACTATAGTAAGTTGTTATATTTTTACATACTTTTTTGTTTATTTACTTAGAATAAATTCTTAGATGTTGGATTACTTTGTCAATGGCAAGGTATTTTTACTTCATTAATACATTTTGGGGCAACTTAGCATATGGACTCAAATGTAATGTTGGTACAAATGATATTTTTAAAACAAGCATTCTCCAGCCAATCCCTGTTCTCTACTGAACTCTAAGTAGGTGTTGGAAAGGCTGCCTTGTCTTGCACCCATGGGAGTGGAGTGGTGCAGCCTCGACTAGCACCCCTGCCGAACTCCAGAAGGCGATCCTACAGCTGTGGAAGAGATTTCTCTGAAGGGGTTACACCTTCACTACTTGATCTTTTAAACTGTTATCCAGTCTCCAAACAGTACTTGTAGAAAACTATGCCATGGGTGACAATGAAGTATAGGAGAGGGAGATATTAAAAGTTAAAGAGGCAGCTTTTAGTAGAAAGAGAACAAAAGAAAATTCATTCAACAAAACTTTCCTGAGCACTTGCTCCAGGTAAAGAACAGCATGTGGCTATCTGGAAAACACCAAGGTTAAGAAGGAATGCTCTTGATTCTTAAAGAGCACCTAATCCAGCTGAAAAATTTTTTCTATCATTTTGTGACAGAAAGTCATCTGAGCTGGAGTTCCTTTGACTAGAGCATCTTAAGAAGGATGCTTTGCAGGAAGTGGCATGCAGTTTCTGCAAGTCTCTGGAGGTTTCTTGTAACAGAACTCAGGAGAAGTCTTTTAGGTGGCATGTTAGAGGTGGAAGCACTGGAAAAATGTTTAGGGAAAGTGGCAACCCCTAGTTTAAAAACTGCCGATCCCGTCTTGGAAGCCTTTGGAAGAGGCTGGAGTGGGGGAGAGATACTTCACTGAGTCCCTTAATTGCAGTTCTACTTCATTATGGATATTAATGATCCAGCATTTCTAACTGTTAGGAAATGAACTGAGCTGGAATTATGGTCCATAAACACGATACATTTTTAAATAGATTCAAATGATAATTAGGAGATGCATGCACATTGGAGTCTGAGACAAAATGGGAGTGTTTCAGCTTTCCTGAATTAGCTTATTTTAGCAGAAATGAAAACTGGAATTTTCCAGGCAGCTAATCTCACTCACTCTTCCAGACTGCCATAGCCATGCCAGCTGCACTAGGTGTCACTGTGTGAACTTCTACTGAATGAAAAAATACAAAAGGAAGAGAAAAAAGTGAGAATATTTTAATCTGCCGAACTGTTTGATATTCAGCATTTCTCTCAATTATTTCCTTTTTAGTATCAGCTATTTTTAAGATTATGGAACACATATTCACACATTATTGAATGAGTAGCTTGTCCAAAGAGGAATTTTTCTCTGATTTTGGGAATTATTGTTCTTTCGGGAGAGCTAAAAGAAGTTTTCTTTGCATATGTGTTGAGAGGAGACATAAGATTTTATTTAAAAAAATTAAGCATTGAATGTCTTGTTCTGAGTCTTACTGTATTATTTACACAACATTTCATCCTAAGGGTATTTCCCTTATTTAGAAAAAAGAAAAGGATTTATCCTACCAGATACTTAATGATACAATGTGGAAAAATGTTCAACTTTAAAATTCTAAAGAGGACAATTCTTTTCAAATACATTATGTCATTTTATTTCCATTGCAAGTTTTGTTTTCCTCTACTCCATTCCATGCTAACATAATAGAAACTTTTATGGTCCCTGTGGCTGTGGTCTGATATTTATAACATACAGTGTCATCTCATACCTTGGTGCCTGACGTCAAATAGCAGAGATCTGTAGTCTATGCAATAATCCTATTACTAAAAGATGCACTTGGGTTAGTGTGAAGATCAGTACCATATGTGCTTTGTATAAAGGCTGTGGAAAATTCAGATGTGGCACTGCTCGAGAAGAAACACAGACAGAACCCCTAAACATACCATAAATCATTGCTATCCCTTAAAACTATATAATTTTCTCTGTGCCTGAAAGGCTGGAATCTTTCATTCTGTGCTAAGTAAGTCAGTAGCATCTTCCCTTAAAAATATATAGCCCATAATCAATTAGAGCCTAGAAAGACTGTTATTCTATATTTTATGCAATGCCTACAGCATTTTGTACTGCCCAATAAATATTTTATAATCATAGCTGCATGCCAGCTTTCTAGGATGTGTCATAGATAACCTTTATTTTCAGGCAAATGGTGAAAATACACCTCAATTTTTTGACACCTGTGGCTTGTGTTTTTCATTTCTATAAAAATTGTGATACCTGGAAGTCTGCAAACTTTTTTTTTTGAATCAAATGATGTCTTTTAGAGCTAAAAGCAATATACATGTGACTTAAACCTATAGAGTTAGCAGACAGGTATCAGAGACAGAAGTCAAACTTGAATTTAGGGGGCACTCCTGGTGGCTTTTAGAATGATAATAATTATTATTATAACACTTAAATGGTATTACCTGCACACTGTTCTATGCAGTTTCTGTATATTGACTCATTAATCCTCATAACAAACTGTTGTCTTGAAGTAGTAACTATGATTATCCCATTTTTGCAATGGTACCACAGAGAGGTTCAGTTACTCTTCTAAAGTCACACAGCCTTATGGTGGCACAGGTTGAGGTTTAAATGCAAGGGGTTTGGCTCCATAGTCCCTGCTTGCTCAGAACCATTGGACTGTAATGGCTGTTTTATGAATCCCTCACTGGCCCCCTTCCCCAGCCACTAGAGATATCTTCATATGCTTTTTACTTTCCGACATAACCTCTCTGAGCTTCAATTTTCTGATAGTTGGAAGGATGGATTAAGGGCTAGATTATCTCTTAGATCCTTTCCTCTCCAGTATTTTATCATTCTTTGGTTCACAAGAGGTGTCCAATGGAGAGTTCAATGGTGTAGTCCAGGTGTGGATTGGAACCTGGACACAGTGGGGCAAGTGTCCTTGTGGTTACCTAGAAGTATGATAATGCCATAAACGGAAACAGAGAAGTCAAAGCCTGGCAAGGCTGTGTTTAAATTTATGCAAGTTTAGTTTTTAGTGGTGGTGAAACATCTCAACAGGTTCATGAGGCAGCTGGTAATATGGTTCCAGACCAGGGTTTCTCAAACTCTGTCTTATAGACCATAGGCATCGGAATCATACGGGGGCTTGTACAGTGGAACTCTTTGGGTTCCTCTCCAGATCTACTGAGCCAGAAACTCTGAGGGAGAACCCTTGGACATACTTGGGGATCACTATTTGAGAACCACCAGTTGGAAATTTCAGGGGCAGCAGTTGGAGATGTCCATTCGAGAGCCACACAACAGTAGAAGCTCAGTGCGGAAAGAGCATCCTGAGAGAAGTGTGAGATCCCAATCCACGTTGCAGTGGTAAGCAGGGAGGAGATTGGGAAAAGGGAAGAGCAGCTTTCAGAAATGAGGAGGGACCAGGAATGTGCAAACAAGAAGGGGAGAAGGGCTGTCACTCTGCATGGTCGTAGACATGGACAGAACCATTTCAGTGGAGGGGTTCTACTGGAAGACATACTGAGAGAATCAGGAGTGAGTGGGTGGTGGAGAAATGCACACCCTGAAAATGAGGATTGAATTTAGATGGCAGAGGAAGGGGCAGCATTGCAAGAGATGATTTTTTAAGATGAGAAAACCCTGTGCTTATTTGAAGCCCAGGAGAATAACACGAGATATTCCTATAGGAGGTAGGTGCCACGTTGGGTCAACCAGGGTGACACGGGGTGAGCAGGGATTTGGCTTTCCACCCTCTCCTATGTCATCCTTTTGATAAAATTACTGTGGTTCAGTGATAAGGAAATTCTCCAGTTATCTTTGATACTTTGGTTACAATTGATAGAAGCTGACCTGAAAGACATGAAATATTTTCAATGCATTTCAATGGTGTCTGTGTAGGCTGAAAAATGCCCCCCTCCCAAAAGATATCTACATTCTAATATCTGGATCCTGTGAATCAAACATTATATGGCAAATAAAGTGTCTTTGCAGATATGATTCAGTTAAAGATCTCGAGATGGGTGATTATTTTATATTATGCAGGTGGGCCCTAAATGAAATCACACATGTGCATATAAGACAGAGGCAGAAGCAGACTTCTCTCTACACACCCCCCCCCCCACACACAGAAGAGACGAAGAGGTGTTGTAACCCTGGAGGCGGAGATGGGAGTGAAGAGGCCACAAGCCAAGGAATACTGAGAGTGCCTGCAGGTTGCAAGAGGCCAGAGACGGATGCTCCCCTGGAGTCTGCGGGAGCAGGGCAGCCCTGCGAACTTGATTCTAGCCATTTAAGACTCATTACAAACTTCTGGCCTCTGAACTGTAAGAGAATGAATGTGTGTTGTTTTAAAGTTTGTGGTAATTTGTTACGGCAGCCATAGGAAACTAATACAACTTTAATCAAAACAGCATTTCACAAAAAAACCAATTTTTTTTTCCTAATCCACATTATAACTAAATGACATTGAACAAAACAACTTTATTCGAGGACGTGCTGTACTCATTTCACTTAAAGTCATCATTTCCAAGAACCTATCCGGGACGTTAAGTGAGGACTTGCTGTGCTATGTCCCCTACTGTGTCCTGTGTGTGTGTGTTTGGGGGATGGGGTGGAGTTGGTAGTGGTGACATGTTGTACAAAGAAAAGGTTCGTTCTTGGCACCCCAGCCCAGTGCTGCCTTTGTTACTAGGTGACTAACGGCCACATCCTTGACAAAGGCACTTCCATCCGTTCCATTCCTCCCTGTCTTCTTGACAGTGTGGAAAGAATTAAAGCACTTTGCTTTCCCCACAGTGACTAATGGGGCTTGCTGTGCTTTTAGAGTGGCGCTTTCCTGTACTTTTTTTGGGTAAATTGTGGAACTCATTACTGTAATACTTGAGCACATTTAAACATCTAACTCACACTCCTCTTTTATTCCTTTCTCCCTGGGTGACTAACTAGAGATATTTGTAATGAAACCAAATAAACTCCATGAAGTGTGTAATGCCTACTTAATTCTATCCCTGTTCTCTAAATCAAGTACTTCTCTTTTCTTTCTGATGCGAGTCAGTCATTTAGCACATACAATAATAAACATTTGTCCACGTTTAGTTACCTGGACTTAATACAGATGGAACTTGGTCCACTAAGATTGTCAGGGCACTTAGTGATTAATGTAAACAGCCCTTATATTAATGTGAAGATAAGAAGTAGAATTTATAATGTCCTTGGATTACAGTGATGCACCCCTGCCTTATTAGAGACTTTAAGAAGAAAACAAGGAAACAGAAAAGTGATTATAGAGATACATGTACACAACCTGCCCCCACATAAACATACACTACCAGAAAATAAGAGAGACAAATAACAAATGATATTCAGATTTTTTTCTTCTTTCTTAGGCTGTCAATAAGTGGTAAACTCATTTTCTTTTGTAGGTGGAGACGATTTGAACTGAAAATCAACTGGTTTAAAAAGCCCAAGTTGGCATTAAAAGAGATTGCTCTCTCTCGCTCTCTTTGACCTCTGTTTTTCTTTTTTTTTAAATTTTATTTATTTATTTTTTTATTTCAGCATATTATGGGGGTAC
>VBSM01003204.1:68236815-68268332 GCA_008086735.1 Cheirogaleus medius | reverse complement strand
TTTTCATAAAGTGACTTTTGTTCTTTTGGATAGATGCCCAGTAATGGGATTGCTAGATCCAGTGGTAGATCTACTTGTATCGCTTTAAGGTATCTCCATATTGCTTTCCACAGAGAGGAGAAAAAACAAGTAACTGAGTGAAAATATAACAGAATGATATTTTAGTTGTTTCATACTATAATAAATAGCTTGCAGATCAAATTAACTGCTATTTCTAAGAGATAAACAGCATTAAAAAAATTAACCAATGATCTTAACTTAGTTAACTTGAGATATTTTCGAAGTTCCCTTTTGCCTCAATCTTTGGTTTTATGATGCAACTTTGTGATATATCTGACCTAACTCAACTTGGACTGAAGTCTTGACTGTATTTTATGCAAGTCTATTGTTATGAGGTTACTCGTTTGATTTTAATGGTCAGGAAGGCTGGAATTATGAGTTAGGAAGAAGAAGCCAACTGTCTGAGTATTCATGCATTCAGCCCTGAGCCCTTTTAAATGTACTCATCACTGTCCAGGAAGCATAATTCATGTCTCCATCAAGAAAGCAATTGCTAGGATAAATTTTCCAAAAATCTGTAGGACAAAAGAAACCTAAAATGGATGTATGTCTCAAGATTCCATATGCTTAAATCACCAAGGCTCCTTCTTTTTCTGATTACCTTTGTATCCCCAAAGCCAAAGCAACTCACTAAGTGAAAATGATCTTTATGCTTTCTCAGTCTGATTCAGGTAGTCCGTTCTCTTTTCATTTCTTTTAAGTGGTTTCTCCTGATTAGTCTCACAAACTTCTGACTTTTTCCTTCCCTCTAGCTCCATTCTGAAAGGAGCCTTGTGCTGTCGACTACTGTGATTGGCCTCGTGTGGACTTCAGGTAGTTCTTTAATTACGACTTCAAGTTCTCAAGCCAGAAATGTTTCCTGGCTGCTGTGCTCGCCTTTTCTGCATGAACTGTAGCACCAACAATGACTACAGAAGTCAGGAGGTTGGTGCCCACTCTTCCTATGGTGTATTGAAGTTAAAACTAGCAGTCCCAACTCATTAGGCAACCGCTAATTGCAAGGTGTCATGAATGACAGAATGACCCTTTCATGAAGAAGAATATTATCAGAGGGCCTAATGGGGCATGTGTTCACCCATCGTGACATGCAGAACAGCTGTTGTGACAGAAATGACTGCCTCACATGGGAAAGGCCACCGGGCCCTACCCCATTTGCAGGACCTAGAACAAGAAGATGCAAAGAGGCCCTACATACACCCCTCCTTATCTTCTCACTTTTGACACCCACCCAAACTTTGAGGGGCTCTATATGCACACTGATAGACATTGAGGCCTGCAATTGTCAAGCACCTTGTACATTTCCCCAACCCAAAAAGCTGTTGTTTGAACACCCCTCAGATGGCCGGCCCAGTGTATCATCAAAAGTATAGACACAGAAAGAGGTCCTTGCAAGCCACGTGGGCCAGTGAGAGTCCTTTGGCAGGGGGTTCTAGGGGCCCAGGTATGCACAGCAGGGTCTTGAGAGGGAGAGGGGAACAGGCTCTAAGTGGACTGTCCTTCTGGACCCTCAGACTCCTTCCCCTGTAAGGATGGCACAGTTGGAGTAGTGACAGACCAGGTGCCTCTAAATATTCAAGGCTTAGGGAGGGCTTCCAACTTGCCTGGTGGCAACTCTAGAAAGAGATTTTTTTTTTCCTAGATTAAGTTAGAGTTGTGTCTGCTTCACAATTCTTAACTCCTTCTACAACTCTTCCTTTTCTTTTCCTTCCCCTCCTCCTTTCTTCTCCTCCTTTCTTTCTCTCCTACTCACTCTTTTTCTCAGGCATATTCTTCAACTCCCTTGCTCGCTCTTCATGACACAGATATTTAACAGTGTCTTGTTCTAGAATTCTGCAGTTTGGATGAATGCAGACAGTTTAACGTTAGCTAGAGTTTTCATATTCATTCCATGGCACAGGTGAACCGTGGAACAGAAGGAAGTCAGCTGTGTAGTTTGGAGACATTTTTCCAACATGCCCCAGAACACATTCCTTTTGGTCTTCAGTTTCCAAGTTGGATGAACCTAGACACTACCATCTGCCATGTTGCCTTTTGTTCTTAATAAACTTGCTTTTTATTGGCTCTGTCTCTAATGGCACGGAATCTGCTTGACAACACATGCACAGGGGGCCTATACATTTTTAGGGGGTAGAAGATTTAAAATGCACGATAGTAAAAATGTAAAACCTTTTACTTTATTGGGATGATAAAAGTGATAAGGAGGAGGCAAAATTTCTGTATCACGAAATAATAAAAGATTTACTTTCGAAATACTCTCAATATGGTATTAAAACATGAGGTGGCATAAGGCCAGGACATATTGGAAGATGCGAAAAAAAAAAAAAGAAAAGAAAATGCACAGACATTGCATATTTTGGCTTTTGCTTCATTAACCAAGAGGTGTATTAAAAGGAAACATTATAACTTTTAGGCACTATGCTATTCAGACTATAGACCTGCACTGTCTAACACAATAATCACTAGCCAAACGTGGCTATTTAGTCCTTGATGTATGAGCTAGTCGGAACTGAGATTTCAGTAGTATAAGTATAAAAAATCACATTAGCTTTGGAAGACTTAGTTAAAAAAGGTAAAATATCTCATTAATTATTTTCTATATTGTTGCATGTTAAAATATGAATACTCTAGATATATTGGATTAATTAAGTAAAATATATTATTAATATTGGCTCTACCTCATTCCTTTGACTTTTTAATGTGGCCACTGGGAAATTTTAAATTACATGTTTAGCTTGTATTTTCTTCCTCTTGAACAGTGCTTGTAGAGATGGCTCTGAAAGTTGAAAGTTACTGTCACATAGTTTATATATATGCATATATATATAATATTATATATATAAATATGTAAAATGCTATTTATATATTAATATATTAAATATTGAGAAAAAACTGAGAGTTTGGTTGGGGTGGTTTGCATGTCTGATCCAGAAATCAACCTCTCTCATGCATAGATGACTGAGGAATTTTCTTTTTGCTCCTCTGAAATGACACGCACAGTTTCTCAAGGCTTTAAAGAGAAAGGAGCAACCTAATCATGATCAGAGAGACTCTTTGGCCTGTCCATTCCAAGATGTTCGTGTGGGAGGCTCCATCCTGTCATCCTCTTCTCTGCTCAGAGTCACCTCTTCATAGAAGCTCCCCCAAATGCCCCGGCTCAATGCTACCTGTGCCCCAACCCAGTCGCTCTGTTTCCCAAGTTTATTTTCTTTGGAACACTTATCATTATCAGAAATTACCTTGCTTGTTTTCCAGTTTACTTTCTCTTTCTCCTACTAGAATGTAAGCCACATGGGGACACTACAGTGTCTAAATCAATTTTCACTGTGTCCCCAGTGCCTACCTGTGACAGTGACCATGGGGTAGGGCAGGTTGCAGAGCACTTAACAAACTCCTGCGGCCGGTTAGTTTTCTAACTGCCTGTGCACTATGCTGTGGCTAGACACAGTGAACCAACCAACTACGATCAAATCCAGACACCAAATGAAGTTTTTAATGTTACTTATTTGAGTGCTTATAAAATGTGCATATTTAGGCTGACAATATCTTTAATAACTAGACTCAAGTTCTAGGGCTCTCTTGGCTCAATGGCTTTAGGCAGATCACTTAAAGTTTGGGGTTTAGTTTTATCTCAGAGATGAAAGATTTGAATTAGATGATTGTTTGAAAGGTCTCCTTCCGGCTCTGAAATTCCATGCTATGGATTTCATCAGAGGGTTGACAGTTGGGTATCACTTTAGCTACTAACTGCCTGTAACTGTTTCACCCACTGTTATGTAATATCAGGAGTGTAACATATTACACTGTTATGTAATATGACGGAGCACTCAGAAGATTAAACAAGGGGAGGGTTTTGGTTTATTGAGTAATCGTGGGGTAATGGAGGGCCAGGTTGGGGGATCAGAGAAAGGGCGTGGCTTCAGGATGCGATGGCTGAGGGTGGGGCCCTAAAGAGAAACTTGTCTATTTTGCAATTTATATTCATGAAGTAACTACGTGTGTTTGTGCATGTGTATGTGTTTTCTTTCTTTGTTTTTCTCTGTTTCGCTTCTCTTCTGTTACACTATGACATTTTTTCCCATTGTATGCAAAGACAGCATAGGAGGAATGAGGAATGACCCTTTGCTGTGGACAGTGAACTAACAGATCATGGCAGGAAATGCATGAAAGACATTTAGGAAGTGAAAAATAGAAAAGAGCTTCAAGGGTGAAGTGACACATGCTTGAGACTCACCAAGAAGTGCTGTTCGGCGTCAGAGATGACGGGCAATGCTGCGGAGGGTGCGTGTGAGAGTCTTTTGAAAAGGACAATTTCTCTTAAAATGTGTGAAGATAAATTTTTCTATAGCCCTGAACTTTTGGCACCAGGTGGCCTTCTCAGTGTTTCAATTTGTTTTTATAGACACTTCCTGATGAAGACCTATTTTCTTTGTTTCATTGTTTATAGTAGGGCGTTCGAATGTCCTGGTGCACGGTGACCAGGCATCCGAATGAGCAATACTCTCAATAATTCTTAAACAAACTTCACCGATGGGATGCGTAAGCCATTAAAAAAGAAAAGGTTTCCTTGGTTTGGAGGGGGTGGCATGGGGTGGAGGGAGGGAGAGTTTCTTCTATTTGTGGTAGTGACAGGGAGGGACCAGTGGGTGTTTGAGCATCTAGTTGGCTGGTAAGGGAAGAGATAAAACTTTTCAAGACTTTCATTTATCTTGTTTCTCAGTGTTAGAGTTCTTGAAGAGTTCAGGTATAATCACAGCCTTCTGTTACAACAGGAAGCACCATCTGCCGAAGCATTCTGCAAGCAATATAACATCTCTCCAGAGATAGTTTAGCATTCAATTCACAAAGAAGGATGGCAGGGACTTGTAAACAAAAGGAAACAACTGAAGCAGCGAGGAAGGGGCTGTGCTCTAAACATTCAATATGTTTCTTTATAGCCGAGAAACCCTGTAATGCTACAAAACCCTGGCAGAATTCTCTGATGTATTAATTGTTTTCTTGTGTGTGTGTGTGTGTGTGTGTATGCGTGTGTTTAAACTTCAGTATTTGAAACTACCTCTTCTAACCCACTACTCCTGTTTTTTTGACTTTCTTTTTATTTTTGTTTTCTTTCGAATTATGCCATTTCTCATTGATCAGGTGGGTCATGAATGGTTGCTAGTGACAAAAATATAAATAATAATTTTTAAAATGCTGTACATTGAACGTAGCTCTGTATTTGGAGAAGAAAAATTAATGGCACATCGAAGGCTGGGAGCAGCAGACAGTACGATATGAACTGGGGTCTTAGCAGAAGTTTCTTACTTTGCTTACCTTTGCTATTTTGTCACAGGGGAAAGAGCCAGGAGTCCCACAATTTATGTACATGCCAAATTAGTTGAACATTCTGTGTTGTACCCTAAAGGAGAGGCCTCTAGAAACTAATCTGCATCGTTGAAAGATCAAATGTTTAGGAAAAGTGTCCTTTGTTTTACTCTCTGATAGAAAAACACAGTGGGGAAAAATTGCTAATACTGTGGAAAGAAAAGACATCAACTTTTTAATTCAATACTTTAAGCAGAGTGTGATCTCAAAAATTAAGTGTCAAGGGATGAATGATTTGAGGGCAAATTTGTATTACTACCCCCTCCATTCAGCTCCCTACTTCATTAGACCTGCGAGATTTTGGTCTTTAGTTGCATATTTTATAAAAATGTTCAATATATGATTTTATGATTTATATGGCTTAGAAAGATTTACAGTAGCATCGACCATGATTTAAAACCTTAACCTCAGAACCTAAAGTGTATATATCCTTAATTGCAAAATTACAGTAAAATAAAAAGCCAGATGTCTCTGTCCTCAAAAAAGTATAATTCTTACCATTGTATTCTTATATAAATTAATGATACTCTATGTATGTGTGCACGCATGCACGCGCTACACCTGAATAATTGTTTTATCTGATGGTCTTTATTACCTTGTAGAGATTATAATGTCATAATTAAAACAAGTTTCATTATTTTCTACTTCTACTCCCATATAATAGATTACTACCATTTTAGCGGTAAGCCATTAGGCAATACAGATTGAATTGTTTTCCCCTAGATTTGTCGGTTTACTGCTTTTAAAAGAATTAATCACCTGTCTTACAGCTTCCCTTGTAACTCTGCTGGCTTCCACTTGGAGGGAATGCTTTACTTTTTAGAATCACGGAATATCTGGGGAGGACCACAGACATCAATCCCCTCCCGAGCTGGATGGAGGAAACAGTACAATATTGTCTATGGAGTCCATGGAGATGTTCTATTGGCTATTTTAGTCGGTTAGCTGAGCATTTTACATGGTTACACATACTTTTGACAGCACTGTGAAGTAAATACTATTAGAGACCAGCTTGGTTCTGATTTTGAAATCATCACTTAGCAGTTTTGCTTTGCAATTTATTATAAAGCAGAGCAGAATTTAGGCATTTCTTGGTTACTGGTAATGACACCATAAAATACCAAAAATGTACACACACACACATACACACACACACACATCTCCAGACACATACATACATTATACCATGATGTGAACATGTAACTTTATTGGTATATACTATATGTTTCATCACATGGCCACTGAGCTTCATTTTAAATCAAATTTTCATTTTTGGAAGTTTTAAAATATCACATATAAAATAAAATATTATAATCACTTGTGTAATTATGAGAGAAAAGATTCCAAAATAACATTCATTCACTCGACATCTTTGTCATGCTTGTTGAAGATCTGTCATACGTTGGGTATTGAGTTCTGGTGCTGCAATGAACCTACAGGATATCATTGATTTAATATCACTTCATCATTTCTGTTGACTAAAGAAACCGGTGATAATAATGACATGGCCTGGATAAGGGAATCTAGCCCAGATAATGTTCCTTAATTCTCTTTTCTAGTGTCAATTCCTGAGATGTTATTTAAGTTAATCGGCTAGTTCCTAGGGATTTTAACTCAATATGTGCCCCTATGGCTAGTGGCTTGATTTGTCTCCTTGAGGACATTGATTTCTCTGAATCCATTTATTAGGACTTTCTGTGTTCCTTGCCATGAGTGAGGTTCTGAGAGCCCTGACCATGGAAATGGGAGGGCCCCTTCATACTTCCTTGTGTAGGAGGGTCATTTCTTGCTGGTAGTCTGACTTGCACAATGAACCCCAGTAGGGGCGCTCTGACACCTTCGTGAGAGGACATTAAATGTCCCCCGTACCCTGAAGCAGCAGTCCCCAGGGTGTATTTGTGAGAGAAGCAGCTATGTAACCTCCACATCAGAGTCTAGCTATTCATACACTTTACAGTCCAAATTTCTGAAAGATTCTTTTTCCGCTGTGAGAATATATGAGACTGGCCTCGACGACAGGTCCTCTGAGTCTTTGTCCAGTGTCCTTTCTCTTAATCGTGGTTGTTGCTAAGTGAACTGGAGCTGACCGGACAAGAGCCCATGGTGACAGGTGTCTTAGATGTTCATGTGGAAGGATGTTAAAGCCCCCAACTGAGGATATCTGTCTGTCAATCCTCGGCATTGGACAGTAGCATCCTTTCACCTTAGTGCTCCCACCATCAAGGGCAGTTACAGTTTCCTTGGTGTCTTCCCTATCCTTTCAATTTGTAGGGAATCCTCAGGAAGGGGTGTCATGATATCTGCTTTACAATGAATGACTTCTCATTGCTTGTTGAGGCACAAAGAATAATCTCAGGGCCTAAAATAAATTGCTCTCCTAGGACATTTTTCTTGTCCTCTGTTCACCCCACGATACTATTCACTGCCTTTTGAAATGTGAGCCCAGAGAAGCTCCTGGGCACGAGGGTGAACTAGTGATTCTACCCAGCAGATTTAGGCAATGCAGGGATGTCTTCCTGAATTTGTATGAAGGAATTCTAAAACCCCATTGGCTTCTCTGAACATTTCTGTATAAGTTCTAATCCCTGAAAACACTAATAGTTGGATTCTCAAATCCCAGGACTTCCTCTTGCAGCACTCTTGAATTGAGGGACGAACACAAGGATACTAAGTGAATTTCCCACACACCCCAAATGGCTAGTGGCCCAATTTCCTATTGCAGAGGTCCTGGCCACAAGTCTAGCTCTTTCAATAGAGTTGCTGGTAAATTTGGTGAGAGAATTTTCCATGGCGGTCATTAAAATACCTGGACAGATTTAGAAGCAACATTACAGTTTTTATCTGGAGAAATATGTATTAAATCACCCATTTAGATAGAGGAGGTATAGGTCTGCAAGTTCTACTTTAGAATTAAAGGAATTGTCCACACAGGTCAAGAATATTGTCAACTAGAAAGCTTGCTTATTTTCTGAAATCATAATTCATTTTTTAATTAAAAAATACTTACAAAGCCATGTGACAGGCATTGTAACACCCTGTGAAGTTGGCACTGGCATTGTTCTCATTTTACACATGAGAAAACTAAGGAACAAAGAGGTTAAGTAATTTTTCCCTAAGGCCATGTAGCTGGTAATTGCAGAGCTAGGATTTGAACCCAGGCCATCTGCATCCAGAGGGCCTGTGATGCTTAATAATACTACATTATGCTGCCTCTCAAAGACAGATATCAGGAAGAAAGAGAGCCCAACAGATTTGGTCATTACCGAAGGGTGACTGCCATGGTCATGGTAGAGATGGAAGTTTATGAAGGGGAGAGAATTTAAAACAGTTGACTGAAGATTTCTGACAAAGAACTACCAAAGCGTTAACATTCTAGTGCACCTTGTCATTCAGCATACTTGATGAAATTTCTATAATATAATTATCTCCCACGGCTAAATTTTTATTGTCTGTCTCCAACATTCTGACTGCCTTGAGAATACTAGTACAGGAAGTTAATGTCATATGTCCTGTAGAGATTCATACCAACTGAAAAGAGGTGGCACTCTGTGACCATGTCCATTTGACAAAAAATTTTAGCAAATCTGACCCAGTACACTGAATGAAGCAAACAATAAACAAATTAACAACAAAAACAAGAATGCTGTCCCAGGCTTTGTTCTAAGTTAAAAATGATAATAAATTTACTTTTATTTTAAAAAGCTAGTTACTGTCTTTTATGCACTATAAAATTCATGAAAAAAAGAGTCAGTGAATAACTTGCTAATCCCCAAATTGTTTGGTTTTACTCTTTCACTTCTTACTGGGAAAGCAGTGTTGTTGACAGGACTCATTTTCAAGGAGGCTGGTGTGTGCTTTGTGGCCTGAACCATTGTTGAATGCCAGGAAGGAGCAGCCAGAATGACACCTTACATTTGTATATGAGTTGCAGTTTATAAGCTACTTTCCCATACAGTACTTTACTTACACGCAACAATCCCGTGGTGGAGGAATTCTCTTTCCCCGACCTATGGACTCCTCAGGCTCAGTGACATTCAGAGAGTTGTCAGCAGTCACAGCAGTCATTCGCAGTGTGTGTGGGCCCCAAATCTGGGTCTGCAATGCCATGCCTAGGGCTCTTTCATTTACACAGCTGCTACCCTGACACTCCCCTTTCCAGCCCCAGGGTAAAGTGACCCTAGAAAATTTTCTCCAGTCTCCAGCTGTCTGCAGGCAGAGGAAGCCAGTGTGGTTGCTTAATCCTACCTCTGTGGACCCAAACCACACCAAGCACACCATAGATTTTAAAATTTCTGTGGTGCTTGAGCCCAGTGACCCATTTTTAGGTTTCCTTTTGCGGTAGATGTCTTGTGGCTGTGGTGAAACTCCAGCCTCATTCAAGAGTTGGTCCGTATACTCAGGGCTGAGCAAGAATCGTATTGGACTCAGGAGTAGCACATCATGCATTTTAACATTCTTCTCCTGATAATCTCCTTGTTGAGAGGGCAATTGTGGGTTTTCAAAGACCCCATATGTAAAGTGTGTCATGGCATTGGGGTCTAACTACATCAATCTTATTTAACTGCTAGACCCTTAAATTGTCTCATGACTACTTGTGCCTTGCCTATGCTAATTACAGGGAGTAATATGAATATGATGATAGACACAGTCCTTGCTTCCAAGCGGCTCACAAAATCTGAAAATTTTATAGTCAAACTCCAGACAATTATTTCTAGGTTTATAACCAAAAAAGAGAACCCCATGTCTAAATTGCTCATAATGGTGGTTCTGTTTTACTGGATACATTCTGGTTGCTCCTTGACATCCACTTTCTACCCTTTTTTTCCATGCTCTGTGTCTGTAGGGCTGACAGTTATTAAGCGGATGAATGGGCTTTCTTGTTCTGGCTTCTGCTGGGTTCGCCCGTTGCTTTTCTCCTTGCTGGGCTGCATTCCTCTTGGCAGTGACTGTGCCCCTCTACCTAAGACCATAGCTCATGCTGGTGGCCCAATCCTAAAGACATAGCTACCTCTTTTTCCTCTAGGTTTCTGAGTCCCTCCATTCCCAGTCTTATTCAGGATGATAAGCACGCCCTGCTGTGACTAGCCATAGGGTACTCTGTCCCTTGTAAGTTCCCTTAATCCTGCCCACACCTTTGTAAATTTTCCTTTATTAAACTGTCTTCGATTATCTCACTTGAATTTGTCATCGGGCTCTCAAGGGCCCCTGAATCATGCAAGACTCTCCATGATCTGGCTCTAAACTCTTAATCCAGCCACATCTGATGAGGCATCTCATTCACAGTCTCCATGCTCTTCTCAGAGGCCCTCCTGATGGAGTCGTATTCTGGAAGGGCCTTCTCAACAGCCTGTTAAGTCTTTCTCACCATTCAAGGACAACAAATGCTACTCTGTTCATGTAGACTCACGATCCCACCCCACAGTCAAAACTTAACTCATCTTCCTCTCTGCTCTTCATACCAGATTACATGCTGAAGTATTGCTTATTGCATCTGTTCCTCTCTCCTCTCATTTGCACATCTGTCTACCTTGTCCAGCCGTTGTGCCCTGAGGGTAGGCCCTCTCCCTGTTTCTCAGTCTGGAAATCAGTCCATACAGCAGACAAGTGGCGACTTTGTGTTCTGTTGATGAGTCGGCTTGCTTATAGGATTAACATACATCCATTTGGTGGTTAATAATTCACTCTGGGAATAATCTAGACTACTTGCTTCTGATGTCCTCACCTATTCCTTTGCTATGGGTAGAAGACTTGAGGAAGGGAGTTTGAAATGAATCAATTGTATTTATCATGAACAATTCTGATGAAAGCATATACTGACAAGGCTGAAAGTTTTCAAGGATAAATTTTGTTTTTGGACTCAATATAGAAGATGAAATGCTCTCTCTTCCATTGACAATGGCTTTTAAGCATTAACTCTTCTGTGAAAACTCTATAATAACATTTACTGTAGTGAGGGAGAATTTGGCTTGTCTTTAATTGGTGGAGAGAAAAAGATGCCCAGTGGAATTCTGCTTAGAAAGAACTTCCTTTTACCAGCCAGAACCTTGTTTCCAGAGAAGACCTCTAGTATAAGAGATGAGGGTTCTGGAGTGTAGAATAGGTTGAAAGGGCCACTTGTCTCTTGGGCCAATGCACTTTGGGGCTTGAGTCAAGAGTGTTTATTTTGCTTTTCATTTCTTTGCTCACTTAGCAGGCCATGCTCCTTCTCAGTGAGGTAGGTGCCCATTTTTGTCCTAAAGTCAAGCACTTTTCCTAACATATTTTCAGTAATTAGATATGTTCTTTCTTTATAGCTCCAAGCTTTTCATGGAAATTGACATTTAACTGTTTTAATGCCGGCACAGATTCCCAACATGTGAGTTAGAGAGCAGCTATTTGCTCCTGCAGGCCCTGGACTTAGAGCCTCCGTATAGACTTTCCTCATTACTTGATCAACGCCGTCACTAATGCAAATCTATCTCCCACACGAGGAGCGACATTAATTTTATGTTGTTTATGTACTCTTGCCATAAGGTTAAGCAATTCCTACTATTAAGCTTGATGAAATTGCATTACCTTAATGAAATGCACTTTACTGATAAAGAAGAATGTCACTTTCACAAGTGGAAGCACTGTTAGCAAATTTTTATGAGAGAATTCCCAAAATCATATCTTAATTGCTTGGACAGCTGTGTAGTTTACATAACGAGCAAACAATGCCAAGGTTTTTTATTTCCTTTGTCAGCTGTACTGGATGTTAGTATGCATGGTGGACCTTTTTTGGGCCTTTTATTACTTGATTGCAAATCATTCTTCATTGTTGCCCAAATTTATGGAAGGACATTGCTCCCTGAGGTGCCATTTCCTTTCAGGTCTGTAACTGAACATGACTGATGGCACCAGAGTAACAGTTGCTTATTACGGCGTTCACTGAGCTGTGATTGCTCCAATACTTTATGTTGGCAGATGTGTTTCCCTAGGAACAGCATCTCCGAGACAGAGGTCATTGATCAAACCCCCTCTGGCTGTTCCATTATGTGCAAATTATTGCTAAAAGCAGAGAGGCTGCAAGGGAGGTGGTGTGTATTCATTGCAGATATTGGGGAGGGAAATCCAAGAAAAAAAAAAGGTAAGTGTAATGAAGCAGAAAAAAATTCCACCTAAACTAGCACAATGTTTTTATAATGTGAATTAATAGGGGAAAAGGGGAAATTAAGTGACTGTGAGAGACACACAATGAAAGAAGAGTTCGATTTCATCTTTCTGGGGTAACCTCTAAAATTGGGCTTGCTGACGGCATCCTTAGCGGCTGTCAAGGCTTGAAGGGGCAAGTGCGGGGCTGCACCGCAGCACTGTTGTCCCACTGGGTAAAGATGAAGGCAGTTAAGTGGCCAATGCACAGCATTCTCTCCAGCCCATTTCTAGCCAAATATTTGGAAAATGCTAGAGACATACGGGGGACATATGGGGACATGCTCCCTGTACCCCAGCTTCTCAGGGCAGGGTAGAAGTGATAATGGATTGACGGTAAATGGGAAGCGCTTATATCTAGATTGTCCTTTGCTCAGGCTTGATGGAGTCGGACTTCTTAGCCTCTGTTCATCTGCAGCAGCGGCTCGTCCCAGCAGACTTCCATTCCAGGAAAGACAAATGGGTTCCCCATGTGGATGTCTCTGTTCTTTCCTTCAGTGAGACTATGGGATGGCTCAGGTAGAGTGGGTAGCCTGCACACTCAGGGCTGGGCCTTCCTAGCCATAGACTGCCACCCTGTTTTTCACACTGACTTGCTTTTTAGTATTGGAAAGACTCACTTTTTTATTATTTCAATTCAGTTCTCTTTATCTGTGAAATCTTTCCATGTATTGAGCCAAATTCTTCCCAGGTGTAAGTCAATTCCTCGATACATATTAGAGGCTTCAGGAATAGTGTATGATAATTCTTGGGACATTGATGTAACCTTTTGGATGTTACTGGAGTCCCTGCTAAATATTGTATGTACCCTCAGAGTAACTTGATGTGACCTCATCATAGCGTAAGGGAAAGAGGAAAGGGAGTACAGAAGCTCTTGTACTTACAAACATGATGGGTGCTGGAAGGCTAAGCAAGGCTTTATGTTTGTAAGTCCAGGGTGACTGCTAATGTTCTTTGTTGGTGGCAGGCAGATTTGACACCTTTTTTCTCTGTTGGTAGTTTTGGTCAGAGTGATGATGGTACATTCATTTAACAAAATAATCTTTTCCAAAAAGAGGAAAAAGATTGACTCATATATACATGAGTTTATTAATTAAATGAGGGAACTAATAAGATGTTAAGATCAGTTCAAAGGAAAATTCAAATAATAGATGCATGTATAAATCAGGAATATTGAAATGAATTTGCAAATGCATTCAAAACTGACTTGGGGAAAATTAAATTAATTTTCATGCCTATAGACAGGAACTTTTTGCATTGCTATTAGTTTCTAAAAGTTAAGCTTAATCTCTACAGAGTTATGAAGAGCCTAGTCCAAAGCAAAGGCACATATCCCTATATGCTTAGATAATCTCTGGAGCCTCTGACATTCCATTGGAAGGATATCCAGCCATGCTTTATCATATTTATGATGCTTTTGATTTGTAAATAATGGGGTTAGACCACATATAGCTCCACCACTGTGTTCTCCCAGCCTGGCCCCCTGGAATGCTGGCTCTGAGCCACCTGCTGAGTGACTTCTACCCTCTCCTCAACCAAAGCTTCTGCTTCAGTGGCTCTGTCCAGAGATGCCTACCTCTTTACACACCATGTTCGTTTCTTCTGTTCCTTTATCCATGCTCCCACTTGAGCCTGAGTTCCCTTAAGCTATAGTTTCTCACACTGAACTTCTAACAATATTTTAAGTAGAAGCTCCTGATAATATTTCTTACAAGAATCCATGACTTATCTCCATTTTTTCTAAACTCGTATTTCACTTTCAATCTGTTGACAGTGTTGAACTTCACCTGAGCCTTGTGATCCCAGAAAACAGCAATGGTTAAGATATTTCCCCACCCTCCAGGAAATAGCTTACTGCAAAGAAACACCCTTCCCCTATATGACTTAGATAAAACATGCAGATGACCCCTGTCTACCTAGGATGAAACCAGACACAGGCTCTCCAAATTCCTGTTCCTGCTTCATAGATGATTAGCTGAACTGTTTGTCCCCATTAACCAATCTGGACAAAATACTCACTAATGTGTCTTGACCAAACTTTGGTTAGCCTCCTTTCTTTCTCCCTGGCCCCTGAACTTTGTTTGGCTTATCCCTGAGCATGGAACTCAGAACAACCTCTTCCTTAACAGCTCTCCAGAGAATTGATTGTCCTCAGGAAAAAAACATTCCCAGAACACCTGTCTGATAAGATCACCTGCTCATCTCACTCTCTCACATCTGGTTCTTCCTAACCTTGTTTGTTCCTCATTATACAAGGAAAGCCTCTTCTTCCCAACCTTTGAGATTCTTACATATTTTACCTATTCCTATTACCCTTACCTTTACCCATTACCATTCTTACATATTTAAGGAGAGGGGAACTATTGCAATGAAGTAGTAGGGCGAGTGCTGCAATAGGAACATTCTCCTTATTGCACTACTCACCCTACTACCTCATTGCAATAGTTCCCCTCTCCTTATTACAATGGTCTTTTGTATAAAGTCTCTATTCTCCAAAGTCTGGATTTATTTTTATCTGATGCTCTTCTTTAACACCAAACTCTCCCCTACAATTTGATTACTTACAGATTGTTTTATCAATATTTAGTTTTATTTACATTCGTATTTTTTTCTAAAGAATCAACAGCAGCTTATAAACTAAAAGGATAAAATAAATTATTGAGAGAATCAGGTAAAAAATAAAGCAAACAAAGTGATAAATCTATAGATAAAGAATGACAAATAAATATATACTACATGAAGTTCTATACGGTTGCTGAGGTGAACTGAACCACAAATTTGGCTGGGTTTCCTAGTAAACAAAGCAAAGAGGGAAATTCTTTCAGTTATAAAATATATAGGGTCTACAAAAAATCAACCAGTTATACACAATTCACGTGTGTCAGTCTTTATACCCCAAGCATATTGTAACCTATTAAAAGGCAAAGGATTGAGATTCCTTGAGGGCAAAGGTTTAGACTAAATAATAGCTGTAATAATGAATACCATTTACTTAGAGCTGGTGTTGTGTTAGGATTCTAATAATTAACAATTAACTTTAACCCAATAAGGTTTCCTCTTTAACAATTTTATTCTGATGTTGTTTAGGAACTGAGAGTGTTAGCTTCTTGAGAAGTATGTTTATTTGTCCCCACCCTATTCGACTCACAGAAAAATAGGAGGTTGAAGATAAAACAGTTTATTTGAGTAGATAGACACGTAAGTAGGTAATTTGAAGTCATAAAACAACCTTAGTAAAAAGGGAACACGAAGGAGGGTATTTTTCAGTTTTTAAATCCATGCCACCATTTTCCTTCCCGCTTCATCGAATGGTTGGGACATGGGGATAAGTAGAGCAGATGACTCTGCAGAGCATGCTGGGGCCGTGTGGTGGGAGTCCTCGCGTGCCAGAAGGGGGAGCTCTTCCGTAATGACGTTGATGTTGGGACGCCCCTGACTGCTTTGAGTAGGGAAAGTTGTATTGTGAGAGCTATGATTTAAAAAGAGCAGTCCCATGGAAGTATCTTGGATGACTTGGAGAAGGAAGCGATGAGAAGGGAGAGAATATAGCTATTCCAATAGTTAGGCAGTCAGTTTGAACTATAATGGAAAGGAGTGATCACAGTGTTACTTCAGATAGGGCCATAGAATTTGGAAGATATTAGCTGTCAGCAAAAACACCTGGTTGTGAAAGCAAATGATGATAAGTGGTTTGAGAACCAGTTTGAGGTGTGGCTGAAAGGATGGTAAGGAGCATTAACAAAAATAGAAAATTCTGGAAAAAGTGATAGATGGGGGAAAGAAGTTGTGTTCTGCTTTGAAACTACTGATTTTGAAGGAAATGGATGTTCAAATGAAGATGTCTGGGAAACTATTGGGAATGTTGGAAGTGGTGTAATGACTGAAGAAAAGGCTGTAAAGATAGAAAAGTCCTGGGCTGAGGACAGAGGCTGCCTGCACTTAGGAGAGCAGGAGGTGCCAAAAAGGTTGGGGACCGCTGCAGAAGACTCTCCCTGAGATTTAAAAAAAAATACAAGTAGACGAATGTAAATAAAGAAAGTTAAAACATTAATAATTTATTCCTATTTTAAAGTTTAAAATGTTTTTTTCTAAAAATATTAGGCAGATAGTGTAATAGGATCTTTTTATAGAGGTAAGGTATCTGTGTGTGTGTGTGCGTGTGCGCACGTGCACGCCTGTACAAACGTGTGTCTGTTTAAAGCCAAGATGTAGATGGAGGAGGTTAGCAAGGTATAGAGTGGCACAGCTCTGTTATGAGACCACGACCTGATTTTTCCCCTCCTTTTCTTGCTAGTCTTGGGCCATTTCACTGCTAATCTACACATCCATCAAACAAACAGGAAGGGGAAATGGAGAGTTGAATCACAAATCTGTCCATTTTGTTATTCTTGGCAGTTCAGGTTAAAGTTTTGATGTGGGCAGAGTTTGAAACAGATGACAAAAATTACATTTCCTGATTGTGGGAACATTGTTATGGATAATGAGTCAACAACTTGAAATGCTACACATGGGCCAGATTTATGGCTTCTTTAGGTGTGTGATGAAGTCAGAATACATTTTTTTTTCCAGCGGAATTTAGTCACTAACCTTGCTTTTCTTTAAGGTCTTTATGCTTTTTATGTTATCAGGTGGAAAGCAACAGCAAAAAACCTTGGAGCACCTGGGAAATAAAATGTAGTGGGTATGAATGTCACAGGCCACAGACTCAGATGTTAAACAAAGTAAAACTTAACATATATTTCACACCCCTTTTTGGTTGAAAGCAGAAGCTTGATCTTGCTGATTTAAGATAAACTCGGTCAACGTTGTTTTGCAGATATTTAAAGACAAATATGCTCAAAACCAGAGTTTTTACACCCCCCACTCCTGCTCCCCAGTGTAGCAACTAAGCTCCCAGGGCTCCTGGGCTTCATGGCACTGAGGAAAGAGGGCACCTGGCTCATGATTGTCCTTTGTCCCCTGCTGGCATCCACAAAGATAGGTCTCATCTTGGCTGGTCCTTTGCTCACTGTGCCCTATCACCGACTGGTATCTGCTGTGCTGACCTCACAAGCATGGCCCCTGGTTGACATGTCAGGCCATCTGTTTCTTCTTTCAACCACTCATGTGGTCATGCTGGTCCACG
Source organism: Cheirogaleus medius (assembly GCA_008086735.1). Taxonomy (NCBI): domain Eukaryota; kingdom Metazoa; phylum Chordata; class Mammalia; order Primates; family Cheirogaleidae; genus Cheirogaleus; species Cheirogaleus medius. Next base: position 68,250,616 of record VBSM01003204.1, on the reverse strand, counting down.
AGCCATCTCTCAGCCTCTCTGTGGGGCCCGGGCGATTTTCTAATGTTCTGTGCACATAATCTGGGTTGCCTAGGACTTTGAAGTTTGTCCTCACCTTCCCACCTGAACCATCACTTAACTTCTGATACTCTACAGTTCTGAAACTGTGATGGATATAAGGTTTCTCTCCAAGGCCTGGAGCTCTCCATCAACTATGCCCTCAGAGATGAGGCACCGGGCATCTGGTATCTCCCTAAACCTATATAATGTTTTCACTAACCTTAAACTAATTTCACCCAGGGTTTTGACTGTGTAGGTGGAATATGCTGTCCTTTCTCAAAAACACCAAAGTGCTCTCTTCTCCCTGGTCCTCCCCTACTTCCCATTTTATCAACTCCATTTCCTTTTGTGTTAGAAAACCTGCTTTTATACTATCAAGTTTTCTTCCCAAATCTATTAATTATACTATTAATTTTACATAATTTAGTCACATTGAAATTGAAGATTTGGGCACTCAGATAATGATATCTTTGGCTAGCTTGGGCAAACCACATGTCCATTATCTTTCAACATCATTTTCTTTGTTGTGTATTTTAAAAATTATTTCAGAAATTAGGTGGAATTCTTTGTTAACTGAGTTTGTTGGAATGGAAACTGGTACTTAAAAGACTGGATAGTCAAGAAAAGACTTTGTTTTTCTCTTGGTTATAGGTTTCCTGAGTCTAGATTTGATAGTTATTCCATGCTTTAAGCAAAAGGATGCCTTTGACTAGGGTGACCATAAAATTTGTCTGTCAAACTAGAATAATTATGAGAGTGAAAAGAGAAGCTATTAAAAATTATGCCAAGAAAATTGGAGTATGCTAGGACTAGATGTCAGGTCATCCTACTTTCAATCCATGGAGACAGGCTAGGGTTTAGTGAAAGGCATAGTCGTGGTGTGTAGGGCATCATAAGCTGAAGATAACTGAATCTTATACACTAGATTGCCTTTCTGTATATTCTTCTCTCTTTAGAACCTTTAGTGAAGCCTGCTTTAAGGATTTCATCCTGGCCTCAACTACTTTTGGTGGGGGGTGGGGGTGTGTCAGTGTGGGTGTAACATGGCTGGAGATATCAGTTGAGAACAGCGCCTTCTAGGGCTGGCATGGGGAATTGGAAGAAGTAATTAGCAAGAAGAAGGATAAGTTTGAAAGATAAAAATAAAACGCTGGAAATGAGATCCAGGCACCCTTCCTGAATGGATAGTCTCCCTCCATGACCAACCGGAAGAGACCTGGGAGTGACTGGGCTAAGGAAGAATGCCCGGGAGCGTGCCTGCCATTTCGTCTCTGAGCAGTAATTATTTCTCCAGAATCCTTTGCCCTTGGAAGGCAGAGCTGTAGTGAGATAGCTGTAGTCTAGGTAGGGCTGAAGAAACCAGTATCATTTTAAGTTATTTAAAAATGTTATGTATATAACATCATTTGGCTTGCTCAGTGTTTACATTTTTAAAAATTAATTACCAAAATATAAATATCAAGTACTTGTCATAAATATATAGATTTATGATTTCTTTTGAAAAAGTAGGAGATCTGGCAGCTCTGGGTCAGTGTCTCTAAGAAATAAAAATCAGCTGGAGCAACATCTGATGGCGCCTGTGAGATGTGGGATTCTCTCTGCACTTCACCCGGGGCCCTGCCACGCCTCACTGTTGTGTATCCAGACCATTTCACGGATTTATGTGTTAGCTTATTGGCTGCTGCAGATTCAATTTTGTGATTTCTGTATTACACCATGCTGTGTGTTGGAAATTTGCAAAATAAACAGGACTAAGGGTGGAAAATGTATCAGGGTTCATGCTTTTCTAAGAAATCCCAGCTGTCATGATTCATACAAGGTTATTAAACATTTATTTTTAATATTTAGCTGTATAAGGAACACACAGTGCAATGCACAGATATTAAATGTAGAGTGCGGTAGATTTTGCAAATGCATATTTCTGCATAACCGACTCACTAATCAAGATCTTGAACATTTCCATTATCCCAGAAGATTCACTTGTACCGCCTCCAGCCAATACTTGCTCGTCTCCACTATAGGTAACCACGGTTTGGAGTTCTATCACGATGGATTAACTTTGCCTACTTTAGAACTTAGCATAAACGGAATCACACAGTATGAACGTGTCTGTGTCCAACTTCTTTCTTTTAGCATGTTTTTTGAATTAATTCATGTCGTTGGGAAACACCATCATTTATTCTTTTTACATTGCTGAGTAGTTTTCTATTGTTGTAAATATATCATCATTTGTTCACATACCTCCTGATGGACATTTGAATTGTTCCCAGTTTTAGCTATTTTGAATGATGCAAGTAAATCTTTCTTGTGTATGTCTGTTCATAGATAGATGTTTTAATTTATCTAGGATAATTACCGAAGAGTGGAATGTCTTGATGATGGGGCAGGTGTAAGTATAACTTTATAAGAAACTGCTAACAGTTCCAGAGCAATTGTATAATTTTGTACTCCTACCAGCACTGGATGAAAATTCTAGTTGCTTCACATCCTTGTCCACAATTGATATGGCCAGTCTTAAATTTTATCTGTTCTGTTGGGTATGACTGGGTCTCACTGTAGTTTTAATTTAATTTCCCTGAGAACTAATGACATTGAGCAATTTTTTTCATGTACTTATTGGCTGCTCAGAAAGCTTCCTTTGTGGAGTAGTCTGTTTAAGTCTTTTGTCCATTTTTATTGCATTATTTTTTTTACTTGTAAGACTGTATATTCTGCATACAAATCCTTTGGTAGATATGTGTATTGTCTCATAGTCTTAACCATCTAATTTTACTGGTGCTGTCTTAGACTTGATAAGAGAACTGTATGCAGAACCAGTTTCTAAGAAACGTTAGTGTAAGTTATTTAGTTAGTGTAAGTGACAGCCACATAAACAACACTACAGATTATTGATTAGACTCAAGGAAATGGGCACAATTACATTCTTCAGTGCTGAACATAAAGCTTGGAATTTTCCCCAATAATAAACGAGGTACGTTGCAGAAAAGACTTACATTTCTGTGTCTCTGTGTGTGTATGTATGTATTTTCTTTTTCAGACAGGGAGCTTCTAACATTTTGCCACTAAATAAAAGGAACACGTTCAATTACACAGCATGTGATCGTACCTGTTCCCTGGGGCAGGCTGCTCTCCTCTGGAGAGCCTTCGACCCCCCTTCTGCTGGAGACAGCTACAATTCACCTGAAGTGGTGTCAGCAGAACTCTTCACCCAGTGCCGGATAATACTTTCTCCTTTTAGTGTTAAAAGATCATATCCTTTTGCAGTTCTTGGAAGTAAGAAGCTGGCTTGGGGAGGCATGCAGTAGGTTCTTCTTTGGAGACTGAGAAAAAGCACGAACTGGCTTGATTTGGAACGATAGCCAAGTAGCAAGCAATCTTGTAGTCTGGCTGCTCATGTCTATTGAGTGAGTTCAGACTGCAGCTCACTTCATTATAGTATATTCTGGCTCAAAACCTTCAGGGCTGGCCAGGTGCTGTGGTTCATGCCTATAATTCTAGCACTCTGGGGTGCCTAGGTGGGAGGATTGCTTGAGGTCAGGAGTTCGAGACCAGTCTGAGCAACAGCAAGACCCCTGTCTCCACAAAAAATAGAAAAATTAGTCAGGCATAGTGGCATGTGCCTGTAGTCCCAGCTACTAGAGAGACTGTGGCAGGACGATCGGTTGAGCCCAGGGGTTTGAGGTTGCAGTGAGCTAGGATGATGTCAATGCACTCACTCTAGCCAAGGCTACAGAGTGAGACTCTGTCTCAAACAAACAAACAAAAACCTTCAGGACTTCCTGAGACCCTAAAGCATGGGGTTCAGAGTCCTTCAACATTAAACACAAACTGGCTTCACGAACCTCATAACCCACACACAGCCCTAGACTAAATGCTATAGTCATTGGTGCTGCTAATCAAGTATCTCCAACCCTCCTCTTTCTGAACACATGATAGTTAGGTGTGGTCATGTGACTTGCTTTAGTGAATGAAACATAAGAGGAAGCAGCATCTGTCACTTCTGCCAGAAAACTTTTAAAACCTACTGTGTGATTCACCAGGTTCCCTTTCCCATTGTGTGTTAATTGTGGGATTCCATTTGTAGAATTGCAATTTGGGACATGGCATTTCCCAGCTTTCCTAGGGAAATGCTTGAATGTATGCATATCCAGGTGAGTAGAAAGATCTGGGGCTTGGATTAAGTCAGGCAGCTCTAGATTACAATCTGAGCATCACTGCTCCTAGCTCCTGCCTCATGAATCCCACACCTATAAAAAGGGATACAGGTTGAGCATCCCTTACCCAAATGAAAAATACTTGGGACCAGAAGTATTTTAGATTTCAGATTGTTTTTCCAATTTTAGAATACTTGGATATACATAATAAGATATCTTGGTGATGGGTCCCAAGTCTAAACATAACAAGTATTTATGTTTATATATATCTTATATGCATAGCCTGGAGGTAATTTATAGAATATTAATAATTTTGTGCATGAAATAAAGTTTGCATTCATTGAGCCATCAGAGAGCAAAGGTGTCACAATCTTAGCCAGCCATGTGGACAGTCTGTGGTTGTTTGGCATCACCATCATTCCTGATTCTGGACTTATATGCTTTTGATAAAACATCATTTTCTGACACTTATTCACACATGAATACTTAACAGCAAAAAATATCGCACACCAATAACAAGATGAAAATATAGTATGTTAAGCGTAACTAAGCAGCACAGTAGCATCACCAGATACCTGCATCAGTTGCTAAACAACAATCTCCCCCTATGATGCTGTGTTTTGATTAAAAGGTTACTGTACACTGTAGTTTGTGTTTTTAGGTGAGAAAAAGCATCAAAAGAAGCATCATAGTTGAGGGACCAAAGGGTCGTCTAGGGATGAGCAGGCATTCTGCTGGATGGCTTTTTAAAATGTTCCCTCCAGAGTCATCTGACTCATTAACCACAGTTTTTGTCTTAGAAGTCTCTTTGATTTTATAAACTGGCATGATTTCTTGCTCTGTTATGAATGTGCCCTGCTCTACTCCTTCAATGAGCCCATCACACATTTTTACTCTGTCGCCTAGAAGCACTTTTTCTGCAGTGTTCACAACGTCATCTTCATCATCACTGTCATCACGATCACCTTGATTCAGAACCATTTCAGCTATTTCCCTATTAGTCAATGAATGAACAACTCGAGCCTCATTATCAAGGATAAAAGCTTCTTTGATATCCATTTCGTCTAGATTGTTGATGGACTCTGAAGGTATATTTTTTGCATATGTAAGGAGGTCAGACATCACTTTTTCTCAGTTGACATACGGAATTCTTCAAAGTCACCACCTTGTGCATTATCACCACTGAACATAGTCACAGGCCAGAGGCTGTGCCAGGCATGCACACTTGTATCTTTTGTGGCTGTTGCCCATATATAGCATCCTTTATGCTAAACTCCTTTTGAAAAGATTCCACACCCACACCTCTGTTCACTGCTGCTAGCATGCAGGTCAAGAAAGTGTTGTTATGTCTATTGTTTATTGATATAAATATATGTTTGGTCACATGGCTGAATTAATGAAGTCATATTTGGGGCAAAGCACATGGCATAAACATTATTTTTGATGAAAATTTCAGCTGGAGGATGAGCAGAAAAGTTATCAAGGAGTAACAAAATCTTGCAGTCATCATCCAGTCCAGCTTCCCTGCAGTAAGTGTGAGTCACTGGTACCAAATGTTTGTGAAACCAATCAGAAGAATTGTCACTGATGTCCTGTGTCTTTCTGGTAGCATAATAATGGACTGGTGAGAAATTCGCTCCTTGAAAACAGCGAGCATGCAAGCTTTTGCCTAACATAGCAAGTTGATGCCCGTATGTGCCTGCTGCATTAGCACATCCCAGCCCAGTTATTCTTTCCTTGGCATCCTGAATTCCTAGAGGGCTGTCTCATCGGCTGTAGTCAGTGTCTTTCTGAGGCAATGCCTCAGTGATGTTTCATGAGCACCACAGATTTGCTCTGCCATCAGATTTTCATCAGTGATGACCTTGGCAAAATCATCAATGAATTTCTCCACTGCTTCATGATCAGCAGATGCTTTATCACAACCAATATTTAAACATTTAATGTCATGTCTTTTCCTAAATTTATGCAACCAGCCTGTTTAATATTCACAATTCCTTTCAATTTTTAGTTCATTGTGATAGAGCTTTGTTTGTTTCATGATCAGCATACTGTGAAGTGGCACGTGTTCACTGTGAAGCTGATGGATCCACTCTTTCAATACATGATCAAGATCTTCATTTTTAGTTTTATGCAGTGTTTTTCTATTGTTTGTTTACTTCTGTTCATCACTTTTAACATAGAACATCAATAGTTTATTCTTCTGCTTCGTCAGGTCAGATACGATGGTCATTCTGACACCACACTCTTCTATAAAACATTCCTCACTTATACCACTGTCCATTTTCTCCAACACCTTGACTTTCTGTGCTACAGATAAACACAAATGTTTCCTTTTATTCTTATCACTGTTACCCATAGCAGTATCTTCAGGCACTTTAGACATTTCCAAAAAATATCTTTACACCAGAGCAGAGAATAAGCAAAAAAACACAGTGAGGGATGCACATAGGTTTTGCTCCCATGGAGGGCATCGTGAGGAGCCAGCCATGGGTGCATCCAGCCTGCACGTTTGCCAGTTTATTACCATTTTATTATTGTGGATGTTCTTGGTTGGGGGAACCTCGACATGCTCATAAAAGATATATCGCAGCTAAAGGGAGCTGGGAGTGTCCTTTTTTTCTCCTGGGAATGCTGAATAAACTGTGTAGTATGTGCCTGCATTTTGATTGCAAGTTGTCACACGAGGTCAGGTGTGGAATTATCCACTTGTGTCATGTTGGAGCTCAAAAAGTTTTGGATTATGGAACATGCAGGATTTTGGATCTGGAGATTAGGAACGCTCAACCTGTAATTATATCTACCTTGAAAGATGGGTACAAACACTAGAAACAATGTTGATGAACTCTTATCCAGTAGTTTGTGCTACACACCTGCTTTGTCAAGCAAACTAGTCAAATGGACTAATCAAAGTTGAATTTTTAAAATGATAGGAGAAGCAGGCTGAACAATTTTGCATTTCTGGTTTTAGGCTAGGGTTATTAGTCACGATATGAATACTTGTCAAGTATGTTTCCATTTTAAAGTTTTACATGAGACCTTTTATTTGCAAGAAGAATCCAACATGGCATTTTATTTATAACCAAAATGAAAGTGAACAGTCTTTTATTTCCTAACAAGTCATATTTGATGGCAATAAGTTGATAACCAAATGTAAACTAGGTACTAGTAGGATTTAGTAATGAATGCTCAGGTTTTTTCTACTTACTAAATTGTTCCCTAGTAACTGAACTTTTTACTTCTCTAAATCTCTAAGTTACATTGAGACAGTAAAATTTTGGCCTAGAGCATTTACGGCTCCATGTATTAACTTTAGCAGTTTTGTTAAGAAAGATAATTCTTTTTATACATTTGATCTAAGAACCTTCAGTTCCTTGGTGTGATTTAATCACTAAGAAAACATTTCAGTTTTTTTTTTGAAGTGAAGTGAACTTGTTCTATTTTCCTAATTTCGGTAAGCAGAAAGAGATATGAAGAATCACTGTGAATTTTTAGACATTTCCAATGTAAAATATAACTATTTTATCATGAGCATTAATTATGCTGCTCAATGAGTTGGTTTCCTTTTAGTAGTTTACAGATTTCAGATTGTCAGGAAATTACATGTAATTTGTTTTCCAAATTAAATTATTAGATAGTAGCATGGCTCATGCACTCAAAATTTAACTTGGAAAAGCATTTAATAATTAAAATGCCAAATGTAGGACAAAAGGAAAACATTTTCCCACATTTTCAAATTATGTTTATTGGAAAAGCCAAATTAAAATTTGGGGCCTAACAACATATATAATGAAGGGATTAAAGTATAATGGCTGAGGGCTCTTTCAGAAGTTTGACTCTGTATAAATCATTTGTTTGTAGTATGTAGTTTAGTTTAATCTTTATAATAATCTAAGTTACTATATCCTGAAGTCTCATGTGCTCCCAAATTGGTCATAATGTTTATAAAAACCGCTAGCCTTGCAAAAGAGGAGGGCTAGAGGTGGTCATCTCAACCAATCCAGTTGGAGAATTGAGGGCCCACGTAGATAATTGTCTTGCTCTACCTCATAGTGGCAGAGCTAAGACTGAAAACCAAGTCTCTTAGAGTCCTGGGCCAGAGAACTTTCAACTGCACCCAACCCAATCGTACTCTAGGCTGTCACATTTCTACAGTGTCCCAGTTACAGAAATGAATTAAGCAGTGCCGGATTCAAGCATCAGTTGAGCGACCGATTTATACAAACTATATGGTCTCTTCTAACTGTAAGATGCATAACTGCTAGTGGAGAACTTCCAGGACAGGATGAAGATGACTGCAGAAGCTTATTAATCCCCATCTTCTCCAGAAAACCAACCAAAAGCAAGCAACAAAGAGATGTGAAAACAAAAACACAAACTCCATTTTCTGAGAACTAAAAAAGAGGATGTAAAATAATTTGTAAGGGGTGACAAAATAAGTTTAGTTTCATGCAAGAGACATTAGGAGTAAGGCAAGAGAAGCAAGGGGGGAGAGAGAGAGAGAGAGAGCACATGAGCACACGCCCTGGAGAAGCAATTAGGTTCAGAGGAGCAGAAGAGATTGTTATATACAAAATCCCACAGAACAGAATTATTTGCAAGAAGCTGCCTTACTTTGTGGTAACTAAAGAGAAGAGAACCTCTGCAATGCCAAAAACAGCTAGCCTGGAGTGCAAACCTTGCTTCTTCCCATCTATGGAAATTCCTTGCAAATATTGGTCCATAAAATTTCAATTCATTTAATAATGAGTGATAAAAAACCTTGCACAGCATTGATTACATGATAATATAAGAAAAAAGAAAGAATTAGTAATAAAATTCACCACTTGAAAGACATCTCGGTTGTTTCCAGTTTGGAGCTACTACAAATAGTGCTTCTCTAAACATTTTTGTATTCATTTTTTGTAAACAAAAAGTCTTCGTTTGGGGGAATAAATGACTAGGAATGCAAGTGCTATCCCATATTGCAGTCGTATGCGGTAGCAGCTCCAAATGGGAAACAACCCAGATGTCCTTCAATGGATGATTAAACATACTGTGGTGCAATTATACTATGGAAATACTACTGAGCCATAAAAAGGAATAAGCTATAGATACGGGTAACGACCTTGATGAGTTTCTAGAGAATTATGCTGGGTGAAAAAAAAAAACATCACAAAAGGGTACATATTACATAATTATTTGTGTAAAACACTCTTGATATGATGATATGATGAAAGTACAGTAATAGCCACAGATTACTGGCTGCCTGGGGGGTTTGGAGGGGATGGAGGTGGGAAGGAAGTGGGTGTGGCTATGAAGGTCTGGGCTGATGGGCTTGTTCGACCCCTGGCTTGCTGTCTAGGCTCTGCAACCAGTGTCTGGGAGAGCTGCATTTCTGATTATTCTCTGGTGATTATTCTCATGTTCTTCCCATGCTTTTCTTTCTCTAGGTGTATACACCAGAGTCTGAACCCTAAATCACAAGGATCTTGTCATCCTCCCTGTTTCTGACCTGGCAGGCATCTTCGGCATCAGATGCCACTGGGGTGTCTGTGATGGGTGCCCCACCGCCACTCTCTTCTAGTGCAGCCCAAGTGGGCTTTCCATTTTGCCACACTGGACTTGGCCTCAGGTATTTAAATTCAGTGAAACATTTTTATTTTATTTTGTTTTTAAAATTTCTAAATTGACACATTATAATTGTACACATGTAAGGCATGTAATTTGATGTTTCAATACATGTTCATGCTATATAATGGTCAAATAAGGGTAGTTAGCATATCTATCACCTCACACATTTATTAATTTCTTGTGGTGAGAACATTAAGAAATCTCTCTTCTGGTTGTTTTATAATATACAATATCTTACTTTTAACCATAGTCTCCATACTATGCAACAGAATACCAGCATTTATTCCTCTCATGTAGTTGTAAATTTTTACCCACTGACCAACTTCTCCCCATCCTTCCTCCAAGCCCTCCCCAGTCTCTGTTAAGCACTGTTCTACTCTCTATTTTATGAGATCAACATTTTTGTAGATTTCACAAATGAGTGAGATCATGTGATATTTGTTTTTCTGGGTCTGGTTTATTTTACTTAACATAATGTCCTCCAAGTTCATCTATGTTGTTGCAAATGACAGGAAGTCATTCTTTTTTATGGCTGAATAATATTCCATTGTGTATATATACCACATTTTCTTTATTCATCTATTTGTGGCTACTAGGTTGCTTCCATATCTTGGCTATTGTGAGTCGCGCTGCAATAAACATGGAAGTGAAGGTATCTCTTTGACATGCTAATTTCATTTCCTTTGGATATACACCCAGTAACGGGATTGTTGGATCATATGATAGTTCTAGTTTTCATTTTTGAGGAATTTCCATATGGTACCTTATAGTGGCTGTATTAATTTACATTCCCACTAACAGAGTGTAAGTGAGGCATTCCCTTCTGTCCACATCCTTGCTAACACTTGTTTTATCTTTTTAATAATAGCCATTAACTAGACTGTGGTGGTATCCCCCTGTGGCTTTGATTTGCATTTTCCTGATGATTAGCGAAGTTGAGCTTTTTTTTAATATACTGATTGGCCATTTGTATGTTTTTCTTATTGAGAAATGTCTTTTAAGGTCTTTGCCTACTTTTTAATTGAGTTATTGGGATTTCTTTCTTCTTCTTTTTTTTTTGCTGTTGAGTAGTTTAAGTTCCTTATATGTTCTGGATATTAACCTTTTGTCAGATGTATAGTTTGTAAATATTTTCTCCCATTCTGTAAGTCGTCTCTGTGCTGGTTGTGTTGTTTCCTTTGAATGCAAAGTTTCCTTTGCTGTGTAAAGTTTGATGTAATTCCATTTGTCTATTTTTGCTTTTTTTCTCCTGTCTCTTTGAGATCTTATCTGAAAAAATCTTTGCCCAGCCCAATGTTGTGAAATGTTTTCCCTATTCTCTTCTAGAACTTTCATAGTTTCAGGTTTTACATTTAAATCTTTAATCCAATTTACTTGTTTTTTTTTATATGGTGAGAGGTAGGGTTCCAGTTTCATTCCTCTGCATGTGGATGTCCAATTTTCCCAGCACCATTTATTGAAGACTTTCTTTTCCCCAATTTTTTTTTATAAATGGAATTGTTTTCTTGATTTCTTTTTCCGATAGTTCACTATTAGCTCATATGAAAACACTACTGATTTTTGTATGTTGATTTTGTGTCTTGTGACTTTACTGTATTTGTTTAATAGTTCTAACAGGTATTTTGTGAAGCCTTTAGGATTTTCTATATATAAAATCATGTCATCTGCAAACAGGGACAATTTTACTTCCTCCTTTCCAATTTGGGTACCTTTTATTTCTTTCTCTTGTCTGATTGCTCTCGTTAAGATTTCCAGTATTATGTTGGATGAAAGCGGTGAAGTAGAAATCCTCATCTTGTTCCTTATCTCAGCGGAAAGTTATTCATCTAAAATTTAATAATATATTAGCTGTGGGTTTGTCATATATTGCCATTGTTGTGTTGATGTACATACCTTCTATACCTAATTTGCTGAGAGTTTCTATCATGAAGGGATGTTGAATTTTGTCAAATGCTTTTTCTGCATTTATTGAACTGACCGCATTTAAAAAAAATCTTTTCTTCTGTTAATGTGGTGTATCACATTTATCAATTTCCATATGTTAAACCACTCTTGCATCCCTGGGATGAATCCCACTTGACTACAGTAAATGATTTTTTAAATATGCTGATGAATAAAGTCTGCTAGTATTTTGTTGAAAACTTTTGCATGTATGTTCATCAGGACTATTGGCCTGTAGTTTTCTTTTTATGTTGTATTCTTATCTGGTTTTGGTATCAGGTCAATGCAGGCCTCATAAAATGAGTATGAAAGTATTCTCTCCTCTTCAACTTTTTGGAATAGTTTGAGGAGAATTGGATTTAGTTCTTCTTTAAATGTCTGATAGAATTCAGCAATGATGCCATCAAGTCCTGGGCTGTTCTTTGATGGAAGGCTTTTGTTATTGTTTCAATTTCCTCACTTGTTATTTGGCTGTTCAGGTTTTCTATTTCTTCATAATTTAATCTTGGTAGGTTGGATGTGTCCAGGAATTTATCCACTTCTTCTAGGTTATCAAATTTGTTGGTGTATAGTTGTTCATAATAGCCTCTTACGATTCTTTGTATTTCTGTTTTATCTGTTGTAATATCTCTTTTTCATCTCTGATTTATTGAGTTTTCTCTCTTTTTTCTTAGACAGACTAGCTAAAGGTGTGTCAGTTTGTTTATCTTTTCAAAAAACTAACTCCTGAGACTCTGATCCCAGCATTCGCCTCCCAGCACCACTGCCACCACCCCATAGTGTGGAAAGGCTGCAGAGAGCTGCGGGGAAGTCTTTTCCAGGCATCCCCTTTGCTCTAAACCGGCTGATCTGCTTGGGCTTCTGGTGAAGGCAACTCTTGGATCTCCCAGTGTTCCACTGAAGGGATCGCAGGTGCTGTCCCTGCAGGTCCAGATCCCAGCAGCTGCCTCCCCATACCACAGAAATGAGTGCCAAATCCGACATCCCACCTAAGGAGGCTTCTAGGTCCAGGAAGAGGGGACTCTACCTTAAAGGAGGCTAAGCCCGGGGGTACGGTTGAGGCTTTGGCTAGCACTGGCTAGCAAGAGGGCAGATCCCCACACATAAACTACTGAGTCTCGGCAAGCGGGGGAATTAGGGAGTGCAGCGGACGTCTGGAGCCAGCCTCCCAATCCCAACCCAGTCTTCTGCTGAACAGGGAACCCTCTCCGTCAGAGCTGGTAGGGCGCGCCACAGCCACCTCGTAGCTTGGAAACACTGTGGAGACCTGCTCTGGAAGTGGACTCAGACCTCCCCTCTGCCCTAACCTGGCTGGCAGCCTCAGTAGCTGGGCTTAAAGGGGCAGAAAGGGGAGAGTGGTGTTCAACGGCTGTCTCACAAGATTGAACTTGGGTGGTTTTCTTGCCACAGTCAGCTGTAGACGATCTGTGCCTAAAGAGCAGAGCCTGTCTTAGCAAGGCGGAGACATGGAATAGGCTACTATTCCTGAGGTCTCTAGGACCATTGGGAGTGGCAAAACATACGCTTAAGACTGAGATATCTCTATATCCTATGTGGTGATTGAGAGCGCAATACAAAGATCTTGGGTTACATTGACATCTGGCTCCTTCTTGCAAACCACAGATACCTATAGAAAGAGTAAACCCAGAGCCTTACACACTGCCTCCTACTTCAACGTAGGGGTGGAAACTGGTCTCCATCTCACTAGAGTTAACGATCCCTTGGACGTCTAAGTAAGGGGCCCATTCCCACTAAACTCAGTGGACAGAAGGTGTAGACATCAGATCAAAGTTAACTCAACAGACTCAAACTCCTCTAAGATGTTACAGGATGAGAGCACATACTCTCCAGCACTTCCAAGGATCATTCAGTTGGAACCCCAGAACACAGCTCATAACCAAGTTTCAGCACTTCTGATCCTCAACAAAGTATCCAGATGAGGAAAAACCAGTGAAAGTTAACAAGAAGCATGAAGGATCAGAGAGAAAAGTCACCTCCATAAGAAAATGCTTGTCCTCCACCAAACGACACCAACTTACATGATATGACTAAAC
>VBSM01003204.1:68217631-68236715 GCA_008086735.1 Cheirogaleus medius | reverse complement strand
CCCTAACAATATTTGTACCCCCATTATATGATGAAATAAAAAAAAAACAAAAAATACCCAAAAAACTAACTCCTCATTTCATTGATCTTTTGAATTTTCTAGTCTCTATTTCTCTTATTTCTGCTCTGAGCTTTATTATTTCCTTCTTTCTACCAATTTTGGGTTTAGTTTGTTCTTGTTTTTCTAGTTCCTTGAGGTACAGGATTAGGTTTTTTATTATAAATCTTTCTTCTTTTTGATGTTGCCATTTATTGCTGTAAACGCCTCTTACAGCTGCTTTTGCTGTGTCCCATAATATTTGGTATGATGTGTTTTCATTCTGGTGTGTCCCAAGAATTGTTAAATTTTCCTTTTAGTTTCTTCATTGACCCATTGGGTATTTAGGAGCATGTTGTTACGTTTTCATGTATTTGTAAAGTTTCAGATGTTTTTCTTATTGTTGATTTCATTTTATACCATTATAGTTAGAAAAGACATCTTAAATTTGTTAAGACTTCTTTTGTGGCCTACCATTTAATTTATCCTGGCAAATGTTCCACATGTAGCTGAGAAGAATGTGTATTCCGTAGCAACTGGAAGAAATGTTCTGTATCTCTTAAGTCTATTTCATTTAAGATACAATTTAAGTCCAATTTTTGTTGTTGATTTTCCATCTAGATTATCTTTCCATTGTTAAAAGTGGGGGGCCTGAAGTCCCTTATTATTGTTGTTTTTCAGTCTATATCTCTCCTTTTAGATATAATAATATTTTATTTATATATTTGGGTACTCCAATGTCGAGTGTATATATATTTTTGATTGTTATATATCCTTGTTAAACGGATTCCTTTGTCATTATATAATGACCTTCTTATCTTTTTATGAAGTTTTTGACTTAAAGTCTATTTTTTCTGATATGAATATGTTTGCTTTTGGTTTCCATTTGCATGGAATAACTTTTTGCATCTATTCACTTGCAATCTATATTTGTCTTTAATAGTGAGGTGAGTCTCTGTAGGCAGCATAGAGTTAGGTCTTGATTTTTTTTTTCTATCTATTCAGCCACTTTATACCTTTAAGTTGCAGAATTTAATCCATTTGCATTCAAGATTATTATTGATAGGTAAGGACTTGCCCCTGCCATTTTGTTAATTGTTTTCTGGCTGTTTTCTAGATCCTTTGCACCTTTCTTCCTCTCTTATTGTTTACCTTTGTGGTTTGGTGCTAAGTTTTATTTCCTTTCACTTTCTTGTTTGTGTATCTCCTGTAATTTCTTTCTTTGTGGTTATCATGAGGCTAACATAAATACTCTTGTAGTGTCATGGACTATTTTAAACTGATAATAATTTAACTTTGGTTGTAGACTTTTTCCCTCTTGCCCACAATTTGTATTTTGTTGCCTTATTTTACATCTGTATCTATTGTGTGTTCCTTAGCCACTAGTTGTAGCTGTTGTTTCTTTTGACCATTTTGACTTTTAACCATTTTGACTTTTAGCATTCATACTAGAGGACTGAAAGATTTACATAGCACCATTATAGCACTGGGTTTTTCTTAGTTTGATTATGTTTCTGTGCTTCACAGGGATTTCACACTTCGCAGTGCTCTTCAGAACACTTCCTTGGTCACTGCAGTGGAAATATAGCTGTTTATTTGTTGCTCTGGTTCCTTTTGTAGGAGGCATGAGACCAGGCAACTCTAGTCTGCCATCTTGCTGATGTCACTCCTAAAAATCCAGTGAAACATTTTTAGAGTGACATTCTACTATATGTCCCTCCTATTCCTCCTAATCTGCTCATCATTATTACCAACTCTATTTTAAAACATTTTTAACTCCACCAGTAAAAAGATCTCTCAATAAAATTACTTTTAAATGCTTCCTTCCCAGTGGATTTTCACCTTCAGTATGTCACTCCTAATGACAAAATATCTTTTAAAAAATATTTCCCTCCATTGCCAGTCCTTTCATTTAAAGAATTTGTACCTGTGCAGAAATACTGAACAGAATAGGTGATGCTGAGCTATGGGTGGGTGCATTTGAGAGATAGTTTGTTGTTATTTTTATAGGTCCCCTGACAAGTGTCTTTCCTCTGGAAGGAGTTTTAGAGAAGGTACAGAGTGACATACCTTATTTTCTGGACACACAAAGAGACATGAAGCTAGAAACTCAGCAGTGACTTAAAGTGAGCTGTGCAAGAGTGACTTTTCCAGAGATCTTTGGGCTTTGCAAGTTGGTACTGTCTTTAGGGAATTGCTTGGATTTGATTTAACATTTTCTAAATTAGTTCACCCACCTTTGAGTTTGGAGGATATATTGCATCATGCTTCCTCAGATTAATGTACTGCCAGCAACTCTGATGTTCCCATCTCAGGAAATTCATTAACAGGTTGGGAAATCCGGAGACCAGGTGTGGCACTGAAAGGTTAATCTATCCTCATTCCTTCTTCATAGCAACTTCGGAGTGAATTATATTCTAGTCGTTTAAAATGAACAAATGAAGGCAATATACCTTACATGCGCTTAAAGGGTGATTTGTGCACTGCTCTATTTTAGTCAAGGTGCGTGGACATTGTGTGTGTGTTTATGTGTCTTGCACACATCCCATACTTCCCAAACACCTTTAATATGGTTGTATTATGTTTTTCTAAAAAAAGAACTATATTAAGTGTGTATTCATGCTTCAGTTTATGAGTAAAAAGAAATCTGCCAGCACCATTACATAAATATAGATTTTCCAGGACATTCCAATGTGCACATAGAAAAAGAAACCCTCAGAGCTTGAGAAGTGATGGGCTTTGTCTAGATGCCTTTGTTTTGTTTGGGGTGAAGTTATCCTGACACCTTCCTTGGTCTGCAGCTGCTGGCTGCCATACTGCTCAGTCCCCTCAAGAATGTTATCTTTCCCTTCCTGCTTTATTTTAGCACATTTTCCATCTGTAACTGCTGCTTCCACCTAAAAAACATTGGTGAATATGTTGACCACGTGTGTTCTATTGTTTTTTTCTTCTCCTACTAACGTAAACCCTGGTTTGCTACAAGACAAAGCCCGCGGCTGACTTCAGCCCTCACAAACTCAGGCCTACTGTCAAGAAATTGGAATTTCTTTATTTTTTTCTTCCTCTTACCGATTCCCTTCCTCACCTCTATCAAGCACCACCAACACCCCCCTCAAATCTCCCAGCCTAACTGTATTTTAGAGATTATCAGGTCTGCTTTTTGATTTTACTGTTTTCCATTCAAATTTTGCTCATAAAACCACTTTACATTTACAGAATGAAATATTATTTTCATTATCTTCCTACCCCAAATACAAATAGCAATAACACACTTGTGATGTATAGTGAGTCCATGTGTATTAAATACATGATAATACATAATAAGAATGTATCATTTTAATGAAATATTTTATTTCCTCTTTTGTTACTTGTAATTTGGTTTAATTTGGCTCTCCTAACCTTTTTGCTCATGTGTAACTCTTAAAATGCATTCTTATGAACACTGTATATTAAAAATGAAAGAAAGTAAGAAAGAAAAAAAGCCAGTCAGCTTCAACTAAATATCAAGGTGAACATAAGGTCAGGTTCGAGTTTGGGAAAAAAATAAGAAAGGAAATAAAAGTACAAAAGAATGTAAGAGAAAAATCCCATTGAGGAAACGTGCACGGCACGTTGGCATGGTATTGTCACCAAGACAGAATATTATCAGTGAATTCAATCTGCTACTCCTATATCCAAATTCTGTTATTTCTAAAATTAAGGGAATAAAGGAACATTCCAGGACCCAAGAACAAGGGCTCATTGTTGTAGGTCTAAGGCTTTTGTCATAGATACAGGAGTATCTGAGAAAAGGCCTCTCTCAGCTAGACCGTTTGGATAGAAGAGCTGGTTCCTTTTCTTTTCAGCTTAATCATTAAAATGAAAAATGCTCATGTGGCAGAAAACTCCACAGGCCTGCCTTGTTTAATAGGTTCTTAGTAAATTATATTAGCTCTTGAATACCATCCAGATTCTTAATGATGATATTTCTGAAGGTGACAAGCTTCAATAGCTTGGAAAAGTTCACTGCAGTCTCTGTTGGTTGTAGTAAAATCATCGTTTGTACACAGGCCTTTTAGCAGTGGTCTAATTTCTTTCCGATTCTGGGATATGGCACTCTAATATGTATCTGGTGTGGGGAAACCTGAGGACCAAATCCCTGGCAAATGGTGTGGCCTGAAGTGCTGGCTCTCAACCTTGAGAGTGGTCAGCAGCGCAGGCAGGGCTGGTGAAAGCAGCACAGTTGGGCATCTGTTATCTTTCATGACAAAGGGGGATGAGGGTTGCAGGTAGAAATAAGGTTGTTAATTAGCTGACCTTAAAATGGGAGATTATTCTGGATTAGCTGGGTGGGCCCAATGTAATCCTGAGGGTCCTTAAAAGTAGAGGAGAGAGGCGTTGGTCAGAGTGACAAGATAGGGGAAGGACTTGGCCCACTGGTGCTGGCACTGAAGGTGGAGGAAGGGGCCATGAGCCAGGGAAAGCAGGTGGCTTCTAGAAGCTAGAAAAAGCAGGAAAACAGATTCTCTTCTGGAGCCTCTAGGAAGAAACGGCAGCCTTGATTTTAGCCAAGTGAGACTTCTAACCTACAAAACTGTAAGATAATAAATCCGTGTTGTTTTATGCTAAAATGAAATAAAGTAAAACAAAAAGTATATTTACTGAATCCCACCCCCACAGTTTCTGATGGAGCTGGTCTGAGGTTGGGCCCGAGAATGTGCATTTCTAACAAATTCCCAGGTGCAAATAATGACTATGCTGTTGATCTGGGACCATATTTTAAGAATCTAGATTTAAAAAAAGAGAAAAGGATCTTTTTTTAAATTTTAATTTTAATTGGCACATAATAATTGTACATATTGATGGGGTACGATGTGATGTTTCCACACATACATACATTGTGTAATGATCAAATCTGGGTAACTTTGAAGAGCTGTGAATAGTAGCTAATTAACTAATAACAATGTCTCAAAGAGGAGTCAGCAGCTACCCCTCTCTGAAGTCTCAGTGCACTGCTGAGCTAGTGTCACAGAAATTGTCCCCTTTTTCTGTCGCACTCTTTCTGCTTGGTGAGTTTTGATTCACTTCCCTTTCCTATTCTGTAACCATCTCTCTCTTTTGTTTTAATTATCATTTCACAGTCATGTAAGCTTCAATTTCAGTCCTGACTCCATGTAATCATTTACAGCCTCTGGCAATTTATTAGAACCCTCTGACCATCAGTTTCCTTATCAGTAGAATAATAATACCTGTTCCTCAGGTGACTGTGAAATCTATAATAAAAGAGCCCTTATGCCCTAAGGCCTTGGAACAGTACAAGTGCATCGTAGTACACAGTATGTATTCATCACCCTTGGTTTTCATTGCCTGAGAATATCTTTCTTCCCTCTTTTCCTTCTTTACATTCTGTCACTTTGCTTTCATGCTTTATGCTGCCTCCTCTTTATTCCCATTTTTTTTTCAGGTTCACTGAGCTGGCTATGGTCTTCACGTAATCTAATGCACGCTACCAGACCTAAACTAATCCCGTATCAGAGGCTGTGTGAAGTTCAGAAGAGGCAGACTTCTCCTTCAAGACTGTGCCTTCAGCTTTCCCAAGGTCACCTCATCAGGCTTTTTAGGAAATTACATAGTTATTCACTGAAGATTGGCAGTAGTTTGCAAGGGGAATTATAGTGTGTGTGTGTGTGGGTGGGGGGGTAACTTTAAAGTTCTTGCTAAGTATGTCTTAACTGGGAGTCCAAAGTGAGCTGCCAAAGGAGGGTATCAAGCCACTTGTTAACCCTGATCCCTGATCCAAGATCCATGCCTTTTTCTTTAAAGACTTCTCATCTCTTGACGAGTCTTAACCCACCTTCCTTGAATCCTCATGTCGAAAGCTCAGAGGAGACTAAATACTTGGAAACTTTCCTTTTCCCATATTCAATGTACAAATCTAGGTTATTCGGTCTGGACTTTGGGAGAAAGAATCACTAGTGACTATAAACATTTACTTCTCACAGAAGAGATGAGTGGAAATATGAACAACTCTGATGCAGGGCTGCTGGGGTTCCCCAGCTTAGGGGTCCTCCAGGACTGTGGGGTCCCCAGGTGAGAGGTTTTCCAAGACTTCAATGCTTCTGTAACTTCAGAAGCAAGAAAATCCATTTCTTTAAAATTAAACATACAGGGTCACACCTCTCCTGAGAACAACCTTTTACTCTTCAGAAAATTCAGTCTAAACTCATATTGAGAAAGGAAATATATCCATACATCCTCATCCTCTTCAGCAGGAGATAGCATTGTACTTCCCATGAGCCCAATGGGCCGTATTCGTGTTCTGAGTAGTATTTGCTTCTTCCCTGCTTCCTCTTGGGCCCTGACTGGAATATGAGTGGGGCCCACTACCGTTTCATGTGTGCTTCCTATTTCAAATTGGAAACTTAAAGTCTGCTCTACTAAGGACGGGACTGAGTTCTTGGAGGGGGCCTTTTTTTCTCATCAGTCTTTATCTGGGGATGGAGAATCATTATCCCAGGAACAGGAACATTTTTCTTCCCTCAAAAAAGAAGCAAAATAAGTTACATCTTAGTGTTGTGTACCTCACGGTATTTTTCTTTCTACTGTTGCCCTGTGATTGTTTATTTTCCACATATGTGCTAGAGTGATTCTTTTCAAATCAACTTTATTGAGCTATAATTTACATATAAATATATACACTTAAGTGTATAGTTCAATGAATTTTGACACATATGTGCCCCCAGATTACTACCACACCATTCAAAACACACATTTCTATTGTTCCAGAAAGTTCCCTTGTGTACCTTTGCAGTCAGTTATTCCACCTCCCTCTTGGCACCAAACAATCACTGTTTTTCTTTCTCCAGGACTTGTTTTGCCTGTCCCAGGACTTGTCTGACTTCTTTTGATCAATATATATTTTTAAAAAATCATCCATGTTGCTGCTTAGAGCAATAATTTGTTTCTTTTTATTGTTGAGTACAATGCCAGTGTATGGTCATTTTATAGTTTGTTTTTTTTTTAATCCATTCCCATATACATTTGGGTTATTTCCAGTTTGGGGCTAGTATACATAAAGATGTTATGAACATACTTGAATTTTTTTTGGTAAACATATATTTTCATTTCTCTTGGGTATGTATTTAAGAGGAGAACTTCCAAATCATATGATAAGTGCATGCTTATTTTTATAGGAACTGCCAAATTGTTTTCCAGAGTGGTTATGCCATTTTATAATCTTACTAGAAATGTATGGGAGTTCAATTTGCTCCACATGGCTGTCAACACTTAGAATTGTTATGCTTCTAATTTTGGTCACTCTAGTAGATGTGAAATGGTATTTCATTTTTGGTTCTAATGTGCATTTGCATAATGATTATGAATCATTTCATATTCTTATTGGCTATGTTATATATTCTTTTGTGAAATATTTGTAGAAGTGTCTTTCCTATATTTAATTTAGTTGTTTGTCTTGTATACATACATGTTTTCTGAATATTTTATTCCAGTGGGTGTGGTATGGATTTTTATTTTCTTAATAATTTTTCTTGAGGATAAGCCTTAACTTTTGATCATATCCAACTTACAACTGATTTTTATATACTGATCTTACAGTCTGTGATCTTGCTAAGTTCACTTACTAATTCTAATATGAGTTTTTGATTCCTTGATATTTCAGCAAGATAAACATGTCATCTAAGAATACAGACAAATTTGCTTCTTCTTTTCAATCTTGATGACCTCTAATTCTTTTTCTTGTCTCATTGCACTGGTCGGACCTCCAGTACAATATTAAATAGAAATTGTAAGAGTGGCTATTCTGGCTTGATTCTTGCTCTTAGTGCTCAGTCTCTGATCATTAAATGATTACTTGTAAAATTATTTTTTATGTATGTTCTTTATCAAGTTAAAAAAGTTTCCTTCTATTTCTAGTTTGCTGAGTTTTTTTAAAAAATAAATTACCTTTTGATATTTTTATAGTGTTTTTTCAGAAAGTACTAAGATATTTGTTCAATTATTCTCCTTTGTTCCATTAATATGGTAAACTACATGATTGATTTCTGAATGTTTAAATAACCTTGCATTTCTGGGATAAACTCCACTGACTCCTGAAATATTATCTTTGGTATTGCTGACTTCTATTTGCTAATATTATGTTGAGGATTTTTGCATATATGTTCGTGATGAACAATGGTCTGTAACTTTATTTTCTTGTAATGTCTTTGGTCTTATTATCAGGGTTATGCTGTTCTCACAAAAACAACTGAAAAGCATTTCCTTCTCTAGTATCTGAAATATTTTGTGTAAAATTAGTATTATTTTCTTAAATGTTTGATAAAGTTTACTAGTAAAACCATCAGCCCTGGAGATGCATTTGTTGGAAGAATTTCTTTTTATTATGAATTCAATATCCTTAATAAACAGCTATTTGAAATTTTATTTTTTCTTGAGCTAGCTTTAATAAGTAATATTTTTCAAAGAATTTGTCCATGTCATCTAAGTTACCAAGTTTATTGGCATAAATTTGTTCATTTTAGTCACTTATTATCCTTTTAGTATCTTTAGGATCAATAGTGATATTCCACCTTTCAGACAGATTTTGAAAATTTGTGGTTTCTCTTTTATCTTGATGAGTATTTAAAGATTTTATTAATTTCCTTAACGTTTTAAAGGAACCAACTTTGCCTTTGTTATTTCCTCTATTGCTTGTACATTTTTTATTTCATTAACTTCTATTATATTTATTACATTCTTCCTTCTAGTTATTTTTAGTTTAATTTCCTTTGTGTTTTCCAGCTTCCTAAGGTATGAATCTAAACTATTTATTTTAAACTTTTTATTTCTAATATAATCTTTTAAGACTAAAAACATCCCCTTATGCAATGTTTTAGCTGCATTGTACAGATTTTGATGTTGTATTTTCTTAATATTTTGTATAAGATGTTTTCTAATTTTTGTAATGATTTCTTCTTTGATCCATGAATTATTTATGGGTTTGTTATTTAATTTGAAAATATTTTAGGAATTATTACATATACTTTGTTATTATTTTTGAATTTAATTGCATTGTAATTCAAGGACATACTTTGCAAGATTTCCATCCTTGAAATTTATTGAGGCTAATTTTATGGGCTAGCATATGGTCTATCTTGAGGAACATTTTGTGTGCACTTGAAAGGAATGTGTATTTTGCAGTTGCTGAGTGTTGTGTTCTATAAATGTCAGTTAGGTCAAGTTAGCAGATACTGTTGTCTGTGTCCTTACTGAGTTTTCATTTAATTGTTCTATCAATTACTAAAAAAAAGGTGTTAATATCTATAGGTACGATTTTGGATATTTTGATTTTTTCTATTTAGTTCTGTCAGTTTTTGTTTCATGTATTTTGGAGACAGTTATTCTGGTGTGTACACATTTAGAACTATTATTTCTTGCTGATGGATAGCCCCTTTTTTCATTATGAAATATTCTTCCTGATCTGTAGAAATATTCTTGATTTTGAAGTTTACTCCATCTTATATCAAGATAGCCAAAACAGCTTTCTTATACCTACTGGTTTCATGTTATAGCTTTTTGCATTCTATACTTTCACCCTAATTGTATCTTT
This sequence comes from Cheirogaleus medius, assembly GCA_008086735.1. Classification (NCBI taxonomy): domain Eukaryota; kingdom Metazoa; phylum Chordata; class Mammalia; order Primates; family Cheirogaleidae; genus Cheirogaleus; species Cheirogaleus medius. The sequence goes on along the minus strand of VBSM01003204.1, from coordinate 68,227,096 downwards.
ATATTTAAAATATATTTTTTTTTGTAAGAAGCATGTAGTTCAGTATTGGTTTGTTATCTAGTCTGATAATCTCTCTATTTCAATGGGAATGTTTATTATAATACATGTACTTTTAATGTGATTTTTTATATAGCTGAGTTTAAGCATACCATCTTACTATTTGTTTTCCACTTATCCATTTTTTGTTTGTTTGTTTTTCTGGTCATCCTTTCCTATCATCTTTGGGTTTATCAGATTGTTTTGGTATTCAGATTTATGTTCCCTATTGGATTCACAGGTATAATTATTTTGATCATTTTCTTTACTAGTTGCACTGGTACTAACAATATACATCCTTAACTTATTAAGGCCTACTTAGTGTTAATATTGTTACATTTCACACCTTTCACTTTCCACTTCTGCTTCTAAATTCATAATGTAATAAATATATTAACAATAGTATAATTCTATTTACTTTCCCCCTCCCTTGTGTTATTGTTGTTATATCTTTTATTTCTGTATGCATAATCAATTAAAACTTAAAATATTATTACTTTTGATTTAAACAGTCTTTTAAAGACATTTCAAAAATGAAAGAAATACAATCTTTTTTATTTACTCACTTATTTAGCATTTCTTGTACTCTTTATTACTTGCCATATGCCCAAGTTCCTTCTGGCATTTATTTCCTTCAGCTGGAAGATTATCTTTTGGCATTTTTTTGTAGTGCAAGTGGGCTGCTAACAAATAAGAATATTTTATCTTTATATAGTACTCTGGACTGACCCTTTTGTCCCTTCAGAAGTTTAAAGAAGTCGCTTTATTATCTTCTGATCTTATGTATAGGCATAACTCATTTTTTTGTATGTCACAGATACTGTGCTTTTTACAAATTGAATGTGTGTGGCAGCCCTGTATCAAGCAAGTCTGTGGACACTGTTTTTCCAACAGTAGGTGCCCATTTTGTGTCTCCGTGTCACATTTTGGTAATTCTTGCAATATTTCAAATTTTGTCATTATTATTATATCTGTTATGGTGATCTGTGATCTTTGATGTTACTCTTGTAATTGTTTGGGTTCATCGTAAAACTTGCCCATAAACGACAGCAAACCTAATTGATAAATGCATGTGTTCTGACTGCTCCATGGACCAGCCATTCCCTGTCTCCCTTCCTTTCCTTGGCCTCTTTATTCTCTGGGACAGAATATTGAAATTAGGCCAATTAATAACTCTACAATGGCCTCTGAGTGTTCAGTGAAAGGAAATTACACATTTCTTACATTAAATCAAAAGCTAGAAATGATTAAACTTAGGAAGGCATGTTGAAAGCTGAGACAGGCAGAAAGCTAAGCCTCTCGCACCAGTTAGCCAAGTTCTGGATGCAAAGAAGAAGCTCTTGAAGGAAATTGAAAGTGCTACTCCAGTGAACACACAAATGATTAGAAAGTGAAACAGCCTTATTGCTGATATGGAAAAAATTTTAGTGGTCTGAATAGAAGATCAAACTAGCCACATCATTCCCTTAGGCCAAAGCCTAATCCAGAGCAAAGCCCTAACTCTCTTTGATTCTATGAAGGCTGAGAGAGGTAAGGAAGCTGCTGAAGAAAAGTTTGAATCTGGCAACGGTAGGTTCATGAGGTTTAAGGAAAGAAGCCATTTCTGTAACATATAAGTGCAAGGTGAAGCGGCAAGTGCTGATATAGAAGCTGCAGCGAGTTATCCAGAATATCAAGCTAATATCACTGATGAAGGTGGCTACACTAAACAATGGATTTTCAGTGCAAACAAAATAGCCTTCTATTGAAGAAGATACCCTCTAAGATTTTCATAGCTGGAGAGGAGATGACAATGCCGGCTTCAAATCTTCAAAGGACAGGCTAACTCTTGCTTCGGGGACATTAGCTGGTGACTTTAAGTTGAAGCCAGTGCTCATTTACTATTCCAAAAATCCTAGAGCCCTTAAGAATTATGCTAAATCTACTCTGTCTGTGCACTATAAATGGAACAACAAAGCCTGGATGACAGCACGTCTGTTTACATCATGGTTTACTAAATATTTTAAGCCCACTGTTGAGACCTAGGAATAATTTCAACTTTCAAGTCTTATTATTTAATAAATACATTTTGGATTTGGGCAAAGTAAACTGAAATGCTTCTGGAAACAATTCACCTTTCTAGAGGCCATTAAGAATGTTTATGATTCATTGGAGGATGTTAAAATACTAACAAGAGTTTGGAAGAAGTTGATTTCAACCCAGGTGCCATGGTAACAGTCTCTGATAAGCCCCATGTGGTCTTACCCTGTACATGCCCAACTCAGCTCTCAACTGTGGACTCATGGGAAACTCTTATTTGGAATCCTGCATTCTACTTGTCCATGCAGCTCTTTTCTCTCCAGGGCTCTGTTCAGTAGATAAAAGCCACTTCAGTGATGTTGAGCTCTGTTCTCTGGCTTTTTAGTTAAGTGAAACCATTAGGCTCTCATTATTTGGGCTACAGAGAATTGGGGTGACCTTGGACCTTTCCTTGTTAGTTTACCTTTTCTCAAAAATTTAAATCTTTCACTTGAAGTCTATCACCTAGTAACAGAAAATAGCTGCTTCATATTTTGTCCAGCTTTTTAGTTGTTTACAGCTGAAAGACTAGAACAGTACTTTACTGTTAATAGCTGGAGGTGGTACCACGTTTGTATCTGTTTGTTGTTAGCTCACATCCACTTCAATTTATTAAAATAGTAATTTTCTGGCAACATAAAAGGATTTACATATTCAACCCATTGAAGTGGATTAGTAAGCAAAGCATTGGTGAGGTTGTTCCAGAGGCTACTGCTTGGAGAGATTAAGCCAGAAGCCATAGTTTTACTTTGCCATAATTAAAAGTTTAACATTGTATAAAACGGGATATAAGAAAAGTAACACAAGAGGTGATTTTTCCAGGCAGGTTTATGACAAAGTAATGAAGCTTTTAACTTTGTGGTTAGGATCCACTGTACTCCCTATATAATGTTTTGCTACAATGACATTTGGTAGCCAGCTGGGTAACAAGGCTTTTCTTATTTGAGATAAAGAGAGCAAACAATATGTCCATAAAGAAGTTAGCTTCATTTTGAGGATTACTCTAGGGATATTGGTGATGCTCAGCCTGCAGTGATAGAGGCACTTAATGCGCTGCTGATTAGAAGGAAATACAATTGCATTCAGTTTTTTAATCCATAAATAACAAATACTATTCAAAGTTTAATTTTACTTAATAATTTGTATTTGTAATTGGGCAGTAATTTCACCATATCTCCTTTGGAACACCCACCATAATACCTTCTATCATGGTGCTAACAGACCCTTTGGCTTGCAGTAACTTTTTTTTTTTTTTTGCTAGGTAATTTTTTTTGCTAGGAATCTCCTTGACGTTCATCTAAATCATATTCTAATCTAATTCATGTTTTCTATGATCTATTACTTTACTAAACAAACCAAATATTGATTTACTTAAAATAAAATTGTGTGAGACCCTTTGCCAAGTGGGAAATTCAAGACTAGACTTTTACCTCAATACTTTAATGTCTGGCAGGGAAATTACACAATTTTATCAATTTATTTTCCATGTAATAATGTCACATAATACACCACCACAAATATTTCAGTGGCATAAACATAAACAACTATTGTGCACATATCTGGGGTCAGCTGGTGTTGGTTAGTCAACGAGGCTGCTCTTGGCTGGGCTCATTAACATGTCTGGAGGATCCACTGACTATGAGCTGATTTAGGCTGGACTAGAAAGACTGGGGCAACTCATTCCTGCTCCATGTATTTCTCATCATCCAGCCAGCAGTGCAGTCTGGATTTGTTCTCATGCTTATAGCAGAGACACGAGAGAGCAAGCCCCAGGTATTAAATAGTAAGCTCCTTTCCCTCTGCTGCTTTTGTCATATCTGCTAATATTTCATTAGCCAAAGCAAGTCATATGGTTGAGCCCAACAAAAAGGGATGTGGCAGATACCGCACATAGGGTAAAGTTATTGAAGTTACTTGGCAAAGTGCAAGGATACAAGGAGGATAAATTATGGAGGCCATCAGCACAGTTTATCACTGTTTGCTTCTATGGCCACAAGTGTTCTCAACTCATCCAAATGCAAAATATGCTAATCCTTATCCCAGATCCCACAGAAGTATCCATTCAAAGCATTGGGCTCAAAGTCTGGGATATTATGATCTATATCAGGTCCAGATGGGCTCCTTTTGATCCAGAAATCTTTGAACTAAAAAGATAATTTATCCTCTATGACACATTCAACATATAATAGTAAAACAGAAAAAAAGGTAAACACATTAACCCTCATATTTGAAAAAGAGAAGATTGGGAGGAATATATACACTGGTACATAACGATTTTGAAATTACACTGGTCAAATATTGCCAGGCCTTTCTACTCAGGAGGTGTAAAATGTTCCTCAATTAGGCCCCAGTTCTGCTTCCTGGCACTGGTTTTTCAGTCCACTATTTTTTTTTTTTTTGAGGCAGAGTCTCACTCTGTTGCCCAGTCTAGAGTGCCGTGGCATCACCCTAGCTCACAGCAACCTCAAACTCCTGGGCTCAGGCAATCCTTCTGCCTCAGACTCCCAAGTAGCTGGGACTACACGCATGTGCCACCACGCCTGGCTAATTTTTTCTATATATTTTTAGTTGTCTGGCTAATTTCTTTCTATTGTTAGTAGAGATGGGGTCTCACTCTTGCTCAGGCTGGTTTTGAACTCCTGACCTTGAGTGATCCTCCTGCCTTGGCCTCCCAGAGTGCTAGGATTACAGGCGTGAGCCACCACGGCTGGCCATCAGTCCACTATTCTTAATGATTCTTTTCTCTGTCTTCTGGGATCTCTTTCTTTTCCATTATCAATTTTGAAGAGGGCATTGGAAAATAAACCCCTTGAGAATTTTTTTTAAAACTATTTTTCTGCGTGTAGAAAACTGGGATTTTGGGTCCTTTTTACCTTACAAACACCCTAGGTCACTTTGCCACTTCTATAGTATAAACAGGCTATGTCTCCTTTGCCTAGGGATATCTCATAAACTGTGGGTTTCTGATGCATTTGAATCCATTTCATGTCATGTGCCAAAATCACATCCACTGTTCTTTTAGAGACATAACTCTGCCTAAACTTAGTTAATTCCACTTTGAATGTGTCAGGCTATTTTGGAGTGATGGATTTAAGATTACTAGAGGCCCTTTATCCCTGCCAGAGATCTGTTAAGCACCACCTTAAACTTTTCAGAGATCTTGAGAAAGGTTCAACAGCCCAAACTTGATTTAATTTCTTCCTTGGAGCCATGTTTTACTGGTAGCACCAAGCACTGTAATTTTGATATTTGTGCCAGAGCTTTTTCTTTAAGAATCTTCTGCTACCTGGAGAATCTGCATATGAAGACCAGTTTTATTTTTCAACCCAGCTTGCAAAGTGATCAATTCTTTTTTGAACTTATCTTTTTCTTGTATGCTTCATATAAGAACCAGGGGACAATTTCAACATTTTATCTGTAAATTTCCTTTTTCAATTCCAAAAATTTATTAGAAATAATTTCTTTCTTCCAGGTTACAAAAAGCTATAATTTTATTAAATATTTTGCCAATAAATAACATCCATTGACATTTTTGCAGCCTCTACTTGTAGTTTCCTTACTTCTTATCACCCCATCCAAAAACTAATTCCACTTATTTTATTGTGCATGCATGTATGTATAGTAGCACTGCACTTTTAAGTACCAGTTTCTAAATTGTTTATTTAGTATTATAATTATGTTACATAATAAACTGCCATAAACCTTAGTGACAGACAATAAAAAATAAATGTTTATTGCTCATGCATGTGGGATTAGCTGGAAGTTGACTCTGTAGATCTGCTGATCCTGACTGAGTTTACTGACATGTCTGGTGACCAGGTAGCTACTCCGAGAGTTTGGTTGGACTTGGCTTGGATGCCTGAGGTAATTTTGCTCTGTTTTATGTGTCTGTTAATCCCGGCGCACTATTGTTATGGCGATGAAAGATTTACAAGAGCAAGCTCTCAAATTCAAGCTTATTTTCAGCCTTTGTTTATGTCATATCTACTAACATCCCAATGATCAAAGCAAATCATGAGGCTGAGCCCATTGTTAAGAGGCATGACAGGTTAGATAGGTCCATGGGGGGAAGGTAATGCAAAGTTACATGGCAAAGGGCATAGACACAGGAATAGATAAATGATTAGGGTCATCAATGCACTCTATCACAGCTACTGGTACTCTCTATCAAGAACTATAACACAATATAAAAGTGATAATTGATAAATGTCAATCATAACAAAGACTCCTGATAAACTGGAAATAAAAGGAGACTTCTTTAATCTGGGTCTCTACTAAAAGCTTAAAGCAAATCTCATATTTAATGGAGATTCTTTAGAAGTATTCCTATAAAATCAAGTACAAAATAAGGAAACCACTCTCATTCCCTCTATGAAACCATTTATAGAAGTCCAAGTCAGTTCAACAAGACAAAATAAAGAAATAGTAGATATAGAGACTTGGAAAGATTAAAATATATACAGACTGGAAAGGAAAAGATCTTATTTTTTATTTTTTGAGACAGAGTCTCACTCTGTTACCCGGGCTAGAGTGCTGTGGCATCAGTTTAGCTCACAGCAACCTCAAACTCCTAGGGTCAAGCAATCCTTCTGCCTCAGCCTCCTGAGTGGCTGGGATTACAGGCATACGCCACCATGCCCGGCTAATTTTTTCTGTATATTTATTTTCAGTTGTCTGGCTAATTTCTTTCTTTCTATTTTTAGTAGAGGTGGGGTCTCGCTCTTGCTCAGGGTGCTCTTGAACTCCTGACCTCAAGTGATCCTCCAGCCTCGGCCTCTCAGAGTGCTAGAATTACACGCGTGAGCTACCGTGCCTGGCCAAAAAATATCTTATATCTGATAGTAAAATCCTGAACATAGAACACCTCAGTACAGGAACGGATAATGCACGAGAATCAATAAATAAGTGCAGTAAGGTAGAAGCTACCAGTCTTATATACAAAAGTTAACTTTCCTATATACTCACAATCTAACAAGAAATTGTTGTAGAAAAAAAGAAATCTGATTTTCCAAAACAAATAAAATTTATTTAAAAATAAACAAACAAATAAACAAAAAAAAACAGACCTGGAATATACATAACAAAAATGTGCAAGATTTCATGAGAAAAATTATAAAATCTTATTGAAGAAGAGCAACAAAAATCCGCCAATAAATGGAGGGGTATACTATATTTATGGATAAAAAAAAATTTAATAGATATTGATTCTGCATAAATTAGTCTATAAAGTCAAGGCAATTCCAATCAAAATTCTCAAAAGATTTCTTCGTTTAAGTTGTAACAATAATTTTAAGATTCATATGAAAGAATAATTATTTAATAATTCATAAGATTATTTTGAATAAGAAGAATAATAAGATGGGAACTTCCCTATCAGATGTTAAGGCATTATTATAAAACTGTAGTAAATAACTTGACATGATATTGGTGTAAGGAGAGAAAAATAGGAACAGATAAAGTGATCCACACTTATGTATATATTATATCATTTGTATAAAGTATACATATGTATATTGCTGTATGTAAAAAGTGCAAAGGGGTATAGAACTTGGGCCATTTTAGTAATCAAGCTACCATAATAATCATTCAAAACATTTACTTTTCTCCTAGTCCTTAGGTATCTCCCCTTTCTTAAAGCATTCTAGTAGATGGATTTGATTAAAATGTCCTCTGAAACTCACATCTCCCACTACCAGGAAAAAATAAAGACTATAATTTTCTCTAGGTCAATGTTATTATGGTATGTACAATACAGAGTGTGCCAAAAGTGTTAGTCAAACTTAAGTTTTAATAAGTTCAGACTTATGACTGTTAGACCCAACAAAAGTCATTTAAAAACTTGGTTATTTAAATTATTTTACATTACGTTTCTGGTAATTTTAGTAATACATTTTTATTTAAGTTTTTGTTTTAATTCCTCTGATGGAAGATGGCAAATATTGACTGAAATAAAAAATTAAAAATGTATTTTTCCAAAGTCTCAGAACTCAATAAATATAAAAGTAATTAAATAATTAAACTTTTAAATGATTTTAAAATAAGATTGCAGCATTTATCATTCTGAAATTATTAAAGCCTAAAACTGCAGTGAGACTTTTGGGACACCTTGTATTTCACTGGAATAGAAATCAATTCATTGGCAATCTTGTCTTTCTAGAACATAGCTGAGAACAATGAAGTATGTAAAAAAAAAAAATGTGATGACCAATGAAAATAGGTGATTCAAAGCCAATGCATGAATGCTCAGACACTAATCACAAAATGGATCATTGGGTGCTTCCTTTGAGCCTGTTTGCCTTTACTTTACAAACATCTTTTGCAAGTCTGATTATCTGGTCTGCAAGGCCACATAAGTTAATAGAAGTAAAAGGCGGGAAAAGGACTGCTACAGGCAGATACATTCACAATAGTAAAAGATACAGTTAACAGGCTGAAAGTCAGAGAGGAGACAGAAAAACTATAAAAAATACAAACACACACACACATTTATTATAGAGATCTTGAGCTATGGGCTATTTAATTTAAAGCCAGATGGTATCAATAAGTTCTGAAAACATCACTTCTATTACAAGATTGTATGTTTATAATGGCAAGTTAAATAAAATCTTAAATTTTGTTTGTATTTTAAAAGGAAAAGGATCAAAGTTAACATATTTGGAGGCTTAAATGGGTAAAACTATAGTCATCTTAAATATCAAGAATGATTTATTCTCTTAAGTATTTTTGTGTAGCCAATCTTTATATTATCTCTTTCCTATGAACGTATAAACATATTCTACAACAAAAATAAAGCTTACTGCTACATTTGTTATGGGTGGTGTTTAATAAATACTTGTTGAATGGACTTCAATATACATATCAAATGCCTCCTTTTCCCAATCTGTACCTGCTACTTCCACCTGCATACAGGAAATAAAAACAAAACAAAAACATTTGGTGATTTTCTCTGACAAAGCTTTTCAGTTACCAAAGTTTTAAAAATGCACATATTTTATTGTCAATAAATCAGTGAAAGTACATCTGCTTACTGTGTGTACATGTATACATAAGTGTATATACATTTACACATAGAAATCCATATATATGTATGTATTTTTATATGTGCATATATAAAACTATTAAAGTATAAATATTTACACATGTCAATATCTGAGAGAAGACAATACTGTCAGATTTTCCTAAGTACAGGTTTTTCTCATGAGTTGTACTGTTCTTTGTACATGGATTCCCTTAAATCACTTGGAAATTAGGAAAATAAATATTGTTAAATATACACTTCCTGGAGGAATATATTCTCACTTTTTAAAATTTAATTTAATTTTTTTATTTCAGCATATCATGGGGGTACAAATATTACGGTTACATATATTG
>VBSM01003204.1:68140943-68217531 GCA_008086735.1 Cheirogaleus medius | reverse complement strand
ATTTATTGAATAAGGATTCTTTTTCCCAGTGTATATTTTTGTCTGCTTTGTCGATATTCTCACTTTTTATTGTAAGAAAACTCTATTATTCATAATTAGATTAACAAGAATATTTGGTAGTAAATCTGTATAAATTAGTCATGTAAAAATAGAATGAATTGTGAAAAAGTAAAAAACAGAAACGACATGTTTATTTCTCAAACAATCAAGGTTGAAGAGTCAAGCTTTCCAGGTAGGTGGGGATTGGGTTTTGACCACATCAAATTTTCTGTAATAGCAAGAGTATAGCTATATTCCTTCTGTAGGCCAATGAAATTTTTTCTGTCATCTCTAGAATCACGAGAGAATCATATCTAGATTTCATGAGAGAATTAGATGTAACCTGGGGAGAATCTAGTTAGGTTCAGTGATTCATTCAAGGTTATCCAGTCCATTGGGTTTGGCTCTTTACCAAGATGTTGAAGATGTAAATTGTCCAAAATACAAATCAGAAGAGATACTTGACATCCAAATATTTGATTTCTATTCCAGTGAAATTTTGCCACTTTCATGTAGGCAAAAGTGAGTGCTGTATAGTTCTGTTTCATTAAAAAAGTTACTGTGTCTGGAAAACAGGGTATTGTAGCAACTTCATGGTATAAATATATAGACACGTAATTTTTAATTGATACACACACACACACACACTCTCTCTTTCCCCTCCATCAAATAAGCTGTGGACAAGGGCCATCAAAGTGCAATTTACAAAGAACCAATTATCAAATACAATTTGCTAGTTAAACACTAGAGAATTTTATTTTATTAGTGAGCCCTCTGATTTAGTGCAACTCTATTAGCTAATGAGTTTTTAAAACCTCATGAGATTCTATGAACTCAGACAAAAATGGATTCTGTAATATTCCAGCTTAAGGAATTATTTTCAAGTATTGTTGGAGTAAATTTAGAAGTAATGAATGCTCTGTTAAATATATTTCCAAACTGATATTTGAAAGTGTCTTGAAGGGCAATAAACATTATCTTCTTTATTGTCCCCACCAATTTTGAATTTGTACTTCTCTTTCCTTCTCCCACCTTCTCTCTCCCTCTCTCTCCATCTCTCCCCTTCTGTGTGTCCCTCTCTTTATGAGTGTGTGTGTGTGTGCACATGTACACATACACATACATCTAGATAAAATATAGAAATCTGAATCTCATTTTGGCTGTGGAGAGCTTTCCATTTTCTTTGCTTCAGATACCTGAAGTTAGATAATTATTCCCATCCTAAAATGTCCATTAAACTGTAGTGGGTTCTGTATGAAAATTATTACAAAATGTGCTTAGGATGAGGCCTAATAATTTTGACTTCTCTATCTTTAAGTATTACTAAAGTGTTTCTAGTTTATAGCCACTTGCCCTGGATTAGTATGTACAGTGCTTTAGAAGAGGATTTGGCAAATTTTAGTCTTTAATTGGCTGCAATTCGATTTACTTCACAACTTCTGTGAAATGATGAGCAATTATCTAATAATTTAACTAACCAGAGCTCAAACTCTAAACTCTTTTTTCCCCCATGACTTAGTCAAAATATTGCCTCAACTTCTTTCCACAAGAAAGTTCAACAAGGAATCTTTGAGGACCTATACAGTTTCTCTAATTTACATACTAAGCTAACAAATTGCTGTTTATCTCTATAGAAGGACATTGCATGGGAAAAAAAGAATGTGATGTGTAGTTTCTCAGATCACTTTTCCCCCATTTGTCTCTAAAATAGATTCTGATCCTGTTAAGTCATGCAAGAGAAATAAACGTGATAAGTTTGTTACAACGGTGGTACTTGCTATAATTTAAAAACCTGAAATGCGTAAAGTGTTGCCATAATTTGAGATAATTATAGAGCATTCCTTTTTACTATGTCTTTTGTTATTTAAGATATAACTAAGCATATTTTTGAAATCAATTGATTCTGATATGATGCATGTTTTTTCTGAGTACTCACTTCCATTGTGTGCTAAACTTTCCCACACTTTCCATCCTTTATTTCTGAACATTTTATGCATGTAATTCTGTCATTCTCATCTTACGGTTAAACACTGCTACTTCCTAATATTTGTAGGTGCTAGCATTTGTTTGTATTTTCATGCTGTATGTTTGTATTTGCTGGTGTTTATTAATTATAGCTAGTAAATGCTTCTAGCACTTAGTGATCTACATTGGGGCCTTGTGGTCCTGTGAGATGGAGGTCTCCTTAGGACTCTACTCATGGTAGTCTTAATTTTAATAAACTTCATTTGTAAACTGGGAATATCTGCTCTCCCTGCTCGAAGGGAGTTGTTTGGTTTGTAAAATGAAATGTCGTGGGTGAAAACTGCCGTGCAAATAAAGCTAAATATAAAGAAGTCCTAGTTGGAAACGGGCACCAAGAGCAACTTGGGATGTAGCGGCCGCAGCTTCTGCTTTGTACTTGGCCAACTGTGGAAGGGCTGCTGACCTTTCTTCCCTTTGTTGTCTAGTGAATGACTATGAGTGATGCGTTAGGCTGGGCACAGGACCTGTGCAGCCTCTTCCTAGACTTCCTGACTGGAAACCTCCCATTGCGCCTTATTCTATGAAGCTTTCCCACTCGGTTCCTCACCAGTGAGCCTTTGGGTAATAATATTGCAGACGAGATCAACTCAGGCAGGACTGGGAAGGAGAAAAAGCGTGTCTTGCACTCTCCCTTCCATTCCTTGGCATGTCCCTCTCCAATATTCTACTTTGTGGGTTTCTAAAACCTTCCTGAAATGTTTCATTCATGATTTTCTACAGGATTAGGGCTCTGAACCTTCACCCTCTTCCCTTCTCACTATTAGAGTCCCTCTGTCCTTTGTGCCATTCTTAAGGTAGCATAGAGAATAATATTTTAATCTATATACAAATAGGGGTTAAACAATATTAAATGTGGTTTGTTTTTCTGTCTTTAAAGGTACAATTTGTTAAAGGATACAATATGACAGCTAGATAGGAAGAAGTTCTAATGTTCTATACCAGTGTAAGATGACTGTAGTTAACAATAATATCTTTTTTTTTTTTTTGAGACAGAGTCGTACTCTGTTGCCTGGGCTAGAGTGCCGTGGCGTCAACCTAACTCACAGCAACCTCAAACTCCTGGGCTCAAGCAATCCTTCTGCCTCAGCCTCCCGAGTAGCTGGGACTACAAGCATGCGCCACCATGCCCGGCTAATTTTTTTCTATATATTTTTAGTTGTCAAGCTAATTTCTTTCTACTTTTAATAGAGACAGGGTCTCGCTCTTGCTCAGGCTGGTCTTGAACTCCTGAGCTCAAACGATCCACCCACGTCAGCCTTCCAGCGTGTTAGGATTATAGGTGTGAGCCACTGAGCGTGCCCGGCCTAACAATATCTTATATAGTTTCAAATAGCCAGAAGAAGGATACTGAATGTTCCCAACACAAAGAAATGATAAATGTTTGAGATGATGCATATGCTAATTACCCTGATCTGATCACTATACATTATATTTATCAAATCATTACTCTGTGCCCCATGAGTATGTACAATTATTATATCTCAATTAAAAAATAAATTTTTAAAATTATTTTTAAAAGGTAAGTTTTGGCAAAGTTTTTAATATACTAACTCACACTGGGAATCTCTGAAGAAGGTAAAACACAAAACGTTTCCTTAACTTATTTGACTATAGATTGTTTAAAAAAAACATTTTTCCAGGAGCTTTGTTAACATTTTGCTGGATTTAGACAATTCTTAAATGTTTAGCCTGGGCCCTCTAATTCTCTCTGATCTGGATGCAGGAAATTATTCCTTGCACTTCATGGAAACTGAACGTCACATGTGTATTCTCTAAACAAGTTTCAAACATTTATATCTTTGAATTTCCCCTCTATTTTCCTCAGAAGTTCTTGTCCATACCTGGCCAAATCCTGCATGTACTTCGGGGTTCATTTCATGTGTGACATTTTTCATGCAGCTTGCCCTAATGCCACCAGCTGGAAGGACTTTCTGCTGCTTCTTAAAGCTAATTATTTTGTTGTTATTTTTGTGTTAGCAGTCACCTTTTTACATGTTTGGAAAATATGCTTATTCATTTTGCAATATATAATATAATCATTGAAGCAAAGCACGAAGAAAAAAGCAATTATTGCTCATAATTCTATTACCACGAGTAAACACTATTAAAGTTTGTTGTATTTTTCCTCTTATTTTATACTCATACATATAATTTTTGTTTTTGTCTTAAATTAAGTTTATTTATGATTTTCTACTACATTGGTTCTTTGGATTTAACAATAAGTTGTGAGCATATTTGCTACCATAAAAAATATTCTTCTACAATATAACTCTAATACCTTCATATAGTTTTATTGTTACAACAATAATAAATAGTAAATATGTGATGCGTACTTATTATATCCCAGATTCTGTGTTACATAGTATGCCTAATTACATAATTTGATATTTTCAAATTGTTTTTCTATAAAGTAGGTGTTATTCCCATTTTACAAATGAGGAAACGGTTAGAGAAGTTAAGTATCTTACCCATGATTGTAAAACTAGTCAATAGCAGAGCTGCAATGCCAATCCTACTACACTTTGCTCCAAAGCCTTGCATTTAACTCTTATTATTTACTCCAGTTATTTTCTATGAAAATTAATTGAAGCAATTTCCTATTCCTGGACATTTTGGTTATGCTAAATTTTTTTCACTGCTGTTATCAAAAAGAAAACAAAATTGTGATAAACATTCTGATAGAAAAGTATTTGTACACCCTATGATTATTTCATTTGAAGAAATTCCTAGCCATGAAATTGCATGGTTATGAATATTTCATGACTATTGCCATTTATTTAAAATTTGTCTTCCAAATATATTTTTGACAATCTCCATAACAACTAATTTAGGGCTAGGCAAGTAAGAGAAACTGACTCAATGCTTGTGAACTTGACTTAACTCAGTGGTGGATTTCTGGGAAGGAAATCAGTGGGCCAATGTATCTAAGCCCGGAAAACACCTCTGATCTCACAGTTACTCTGTTTATGCAAAAAACCTTTCCACTCACCTTGTGTTATTGATCAAACAGTTTGAAGCTGGAATCCTAATTCAGGGTAGTTGCTTTTAAAAGGAAGTATTTTAATAGTTAAATTTGAACAGTGATAATGTTTCTTAATAATACTTCTGGTACCAGCAATGAATTTTTTATACAGAGAACCCTCTTTGAATCCTTCCACTACTAAATTTCCTGTGCGCTGTAAGCTAAGGCAGGTAGTAATTTTCTTAAGAATTACTGTATAACAGTGTCATATTACTGAAGTGCAAATTATCAGGATGCAACAAAACTGATGCTTGGAGCTCCAGAATTTGCCTTCTTTTACAAAGTTCTCAGATTAGGGGCCATTTGTGGCAGCCAAGGGCAGCCTTTACCCGGGCATTCTTCAAAGCATGGCATCTAGACTACCAGCTTTGCAAGGAACCTTTGGGACTATCTACTTACCTTTAATGCACATTCTGGTAAATCCCCTTTGAAAGTTATACTGCTTTAATTAAAAGTATTTTGGATCAGCATATTTTAAATAATTCATTTTAAGCTTTAGGTTTATTTAATAAATATTTAATAAGAGCACCTTACAGATAGATTTAAGTTTAGCCTATTCAGCAAGTAACACATACCATTTAATTGATATGAATTAATAATGTATGGAAAAAAACATGTTTTTGACAAATTAGGATTTTCGATTGGGGACTGTATCTGTCAAGATGGAATATGCAATAAACAATTCCCAGATCTCCATGAACACAGCAAAGATTTCCTCATTGCTCAGGCAAATGGCTAGAACAGGCCAGCAGAAGGCTGTACTAATCCTAAACTCTTGAAATTCATACTTTTCCCAATTTTAGCACATATTACTTAGCACCTCTGGGGAAATCTGGGGAAGCCCCCTATCATCAAACATGTTGCAGTTTCTGCATTGAAAGACAGATGAGTCATAAGAAATAGACAATCAGAAGTGAGGAAAAGAGCCTGTGGAAGAGAAATTAGAATAAAAGCTTAAATTCTAGAGGAGGAACAAAAGTTGTTTCTGGATTAGTCCATTAAGGCAGGGTGGGGGGGAAACCCATGAACTGAAAAGGAAACTGTCTCCATAGACTAAATAAAGGCACAAAGAAAACCAGAAAGTGTTTAGAAAGGGTTGGTTTCCAGCAGCTTAGTCCATTGAAAGGCTCCCGACTAAAGAGTTTAGGGCTGCATTTTATGATTTCCAGTGCCCATTGTTCCTAGTGCCTAAGGAGTAAGTTTGGTTTTCACCAGAGAAGACACAGTGGCTATCACAGACCACCAGGTTCAACTGAGTAAATTACTGCCTGGGTCAGTGAAGCCCTCTCACCTGGGCCATGCTCTTTTGCAGAAATGGTTGTTGCTTCTGTCTCAGTGGCCTAAGAGTGGCCCTCTGGGTCGATGCTGTGCTCACCAACTCCTGCCTTGCAGCACCTGCTCATCTGGGAACCACTGTAAGTGAAAAATGCCTTCTCTGATCGTTGTTCTCCAAGAGCCCCCAAGCACCTGAAGAAGTCTCCTCTCTATCCAAAAATAACTGGGAGCTGATGTCAATCTGAGGCTGTAAACTCTGCCTATGTAGACCCTTGGTCAGATACTTGATGCTCTGTAAAGAATGAAAAGGAGTTGGGGGGAGGGGTGGCACCCTCTTGTAGGAGGGAGGCTACTGTGGAGGCTGAGATGGGAGGATTGCTTGTCAAGATCAGCCTGGGGGCCCGGGCAAGGTGGCTTATGCCTCTAATCCTAGCACTCTGGGAGGCCAAGGTAGAAGGATGGCTTGTGCCTAGGAGTTTGAGACCAGCCTGAACAAGAGTGAGACCCCATCTCTACTAAAAATCGAAAAAATTAGCTGGGCATGGTGGCACAAGGCTGAAGTCCCAGCTACTCGGGAGGCTAAGGCAGGAGGACTGCTTGAGCCCAGGAGTTTGAGGTTGCTGTGAGTTAGGCTGATGCCATGGCACTCTAGCCCAGGCAACAGAGCAAGACTATCTATAAAAAAAAGAGAGCATGAAAAGGATAATGTTGTTACCTATTTCCATCAGTAGCCACTAGGAATATTCAAAGTTTGTGATGGGTATCTTCCAAATGCATATACATACAGAGGCTATTCAGAAATAAAATGAGAAATGTTTGCCAAGAGGGGTTAAATTGAACGACTCTACAAGCACTTCTTTTTGAAGCTGTAGATAAGATAAATATCTCTTTTTCTAACACAATGAAGATTAGCAGGCAAACATGGGAGTTAAAGGGAAAATATTGCACCAGTGTTAAGAAAGTACTTTCTTATTTTGAAGAATAAGGTTTAGAGATGACCTATAAATCAGATATGCTGCTATCAAGACACTGGGGTCATTTAGAGAAGCAATTAGATGTGGCTCTTTTGAAAAGGAAAGAAAGAAGCTAAATCATTTTATTATTTTTTATTATTATCATTATTTTTTAATTCCAAGGATATTTTGAATTTTAGGTCCATAGACTGTGCAGAACTTGAACTTAGTCTCACTGAATTAAAATCGATATAATTTTTATGTATGTTATCAATGTGCCAAAATCCTAGCTTTATCAAGAATTAATAAAACCTCTACAAAGAAATAAGTTATATTAAAATGGTAAGGTAAATATAGTATTATGCTTAATATACATTTTTGTTTGTTCACCTAAGAGGTATAAGATGCTACATGTAAAGCAACATGTACACTTTCTATAATAAAAAAATAGTTACTGATATAGATTGAAGTAAACACATCAAATCTATTTATAATGTTCTGAAGGTGCAGATATTTGTGTTGCTAGGTATTTGTGGTACAAAAGACCTGACATGAGTGACTTTGGCATAAGGAATGGTAAAATATATGCCTAAAAACATAAGAAAATGAAGAAAAATTTATTTAATGCAAGCTACATAGAAATCAAATCTTAGAAGAGACTAGACAGCTTCAAATCCTTTGCTTCCTGGTTAAATTTCCATTGGATGTACAAGATAGAAAAATGAATCAGCACCAGGGACTTGAATTTTTGATTTTGGGAAAAAAACAAGATTTTATATTACAACCACTTTTCCAGGGTGACTTTAATTCATGCAAGCTGTTTCCATTTTCCAAAAGAGCAGTTTGAGTTCCGAGAAGACTCATTAACCATTTTCTTGCCTGCTAAGTCCTATTTATTTTGAAATATTAAGTCTGATTTCCCACCAAGTCAATGAAAGTTTGTAACGTAAATTCTAAAATTGTCAAGGTTGGTTGGAAACCTAAGAGCCCACACACTGAAAGTGAGATCTAAACTTGGTGATAACATTTAATGCAGGAAGGCCGGCTGAATATCATTGGTGCTGTTTTTGTGTTGCAGTTTGATCTAAAGGAGAGCTGGGAAGTCCTTGAAAGCCACTATACAGAGCAGATTCATTGATTAGGATGGTCTTTTTTTTTTTTTTTTTTTTGGTGCTTCAGACCTTAGTCAATCAGTTGAGAACATGTAAATAAATATTCCCTCTCACCCTCTGATGTCAAGAACTGTTTGGCAAAGACGCCACCTGATCTGACTTCTTATTTATGCTCATGCATGTTGGGGTCTAGTCAACAGAGCAACTCTTTTTAAAAAATGAAGATTCCCAGGTTTCAAGTGTTTTATGGCATTTTAAGATCACAATAGCAAATTACCTTTGCCAAAGCTACATTTGATAGCTATTGAGCTTACTTACTTTGTATGTGAATCTCTGGTTTTAATGAATCTCCCCTATGACCCATTTTGTGTCCTAGACTTGGAAAAATTATTCTCCATTCCTGCCCTTGATTTTTGCTTTAAAGACAATAAAAGCATAAACCCTCAGTAACTGAAGACTTGTCAATAAACTCAGGAACAAAGACAGGTAGGAGTTTTATAAGAAGTAGTATTAAAAGAGAACCGTCTTGTTTCTCCTGAAAGCATCTTACGTGTTGAGAAAGGATGTGTTGAGTGTCTACTGTGCACTGGGCCCTGTGCTGGGTACCGCGGAGACAGCCCTGAGCAGGGGGAACAAGGGCCTGCTCTATGGGGATTCTAAAGCACAATCTGACCATGGGCCCGGGATCACCATAGACAGACACTAAAAAAGGAAATAAGCAAATCGACAATATAATTTCAGAAAGTAATACATGATTCAAAATATTTAAAGATGTAATGTGTAGAAGTTTACTTCTGGGTAGGCCATTATTTTCACTGCAACAACTAAAAAAAAGTGCATAAATTTTAAAATCATTTTTAAAAGGACATTGTAGTCTGGGCACCACACCTGGAATTCCAGCACTTTAGGAGACCAGGAGTTGGAGACCAGGAGTTCGCAACATAGTGGAACGTTGTCTCCACAAAAAATAAAAAAATTCCCAGCTACTCAGGAGGCCCAGGCAGGAGAATTGCCTGAGCCCAGGAGTTGGAGGTGTAGTAAGCTACCATGATGCCACTGCACTCCAGCCCAGGCAATAGGAAAGAAAAATAAAGTGTCTCGCTATTTCTAAAAAAAGAAAAATGAATTCCTTCAAAGGTAGAGAAATTAAAAAAAAAAGAAAAAAGACAGACATTACAGAGTTATGGAAGCATAGAGGGATATATAAACTAAAGTTTCCTAGAGTAAAGAATTCTTTTTTTTTATTAAGGTGAAATTCACATAACATAAAATTAACCATTAATGACAAAAATAAAATTGTCATTATTCACAGATGACAAATATGAATATGCTTGTTGAAAATCTAAAACAATGTAAAAATAAACTATTATAAGTGAATTTAGCATATCAGTTGTATTTCTATATATTTGCAATGAACAATTGGGAAATACAATTTTTTATAGGTCTATTTTTTTTCTTTTTTTTTTATTTCAGCATATTATGGGAGTACAAATATTACGATTATGTATATTGCCCATGTCCCCCCTCCCCCCTCGAGACAGAGCTTCAAGCTTGACCATCCCCCAAATGTTGCACATCTCACTCATTTTGTTTGTATATATCCATCCCCTCCCCCCCACCCGCCCGACACCCGATAAATGTTATTCCTATATGTCCACTTAGGTGTTGATCCGTTAATACCAATTTGCTGGTGAGTACTTGTGGTGCTTGTTTTGCCATTCTTGAGATACTTCACTTAGTAGAATGGGTCCCAGCTGTATCCAGGGGGAAATAAATTTTTTAAATGGTATTATTTACAATAGCATCAAAAACTTTAAATATCTAGAAAGCTAACAAAAATGTACAACATCTCTGTGTTGAAAACTATAAAACATTTCTGAGAGAAAATTTAAAAGATATAAATAAATGGAATGCTATCCTATGTTCATTGGAAGGATCAATATTTTTTATGAAACTTTTTGTTTTGAGATAACTGTAGATTCACATGCAATTATAAGATATTATATATATACATATATGTGTGTATATATACATATGTATGTGTATATATACTCCTTATAACGTTCACCTGGTTTCCCCCAATTGTAACATTTTGTTTGATTATAGTACAGTCTCACAACCAGGAAATGACAGTGATAGAACCCATCCATCTTATTCAGATTTCTCCCGTTCTAAGTGCACTTGTGCATGTGCGCATGTGTATATATTTAATTCTATGTAGTTTTAACACGTGGAGATTTATGCAATCACCACCATAGTCAAGATACAGAGTAGTTTCATTCCCACAAAGATCTCGTATGCCTGTGCTGCCTTCTTATAATAATACCCACCTTCTGCCCCTCCTCCGCCATCTCTAACCCCTGGCGATCACTAACCCCTTCTCCCTGTTTATAATTTTGTCATTTTAAGAACATTACAGTAATGGAATCACATAGTATGCAACCTTTTGGGATTGTCTTGTTTCACTCAGCATAATTTCCTTGAGATCCATCCAAGTTGTTCCATATATTAATAATTCATTTCTTTTTATTACTAAAGACTGAATATTGTAATTAATAACTGTAAAGCTAAAGTATTTAAGACAGTGTGGTGTTCATATAGACACAAAAATGTAGACCAGTGGAACATAAAAGAGAGTCCAGAAATGTACTCACATATATACAGTTCCTTAAGGTGACACAGAGATGCCACTGCCAAGTGAGGAAAGAATGGAGCAACGGAATATCTTTGTGGGGCAAAATATAACTTGACCCTTATCTCACATTGCCTATAAAAATGAATTTTAAATACATCATTGAGCTAAAATTGAGCTAAAAAGGCAAACAATTAGGCTTTTGGAAGAAAGCATAGGTTAAAATCATTATTACTCTAGGTAGACAAAGATTTCTGAAACAAGATGCACATGTACAAACCAAAGTAGATAAATAAATAGTGTGGGATTCTTTATCAAAAGACACCATTAAGAGAGTAAAAAGGTAACTAGGAGAAGAAAGTTCCAATACATACATTCAACAAAGGATTCATATACAAAATGTATAAGTTTCTCCAAGAAATTTAAAGTTAGTTTCATCTTTCTTAGTTATCCTAAAATTTGCTATCTTAAAATTCAGTCATTATTTAAAATGTAAATGAAATCTTTCATTGTGAGCTGTATTATATTTTAAGCTGTGTTATTCTATTTTGTATTGAATTTAATATGCTGGGCCAGTCAGCTATGATTGGATTATAAGGTGACACCGATCACCATTTATTGATATTAGCACCAATCTTGTTCCCTGGCCAAGTATCCTATTACTCTCCCACTGCTCCACTGTGTCCCACCGCAGAGAAACACATGCTTTACCAAAGAGTATCATCTGAGAGAAGAGAAATGAATTTTGATTCATGATGTATATGATGTGGAGGGAAAACGACTGAAATGAGAATTATCACACAGAGGACGTTTCATGAACACGTTCTCTCCAACTCTTTCTCACCTTGCCTGAATCTTGGTTCAAATACAAAGTGAATGAACAAAAGAGGATTGGGTGGACGAGGCTGGCATGTCGGATGAGGATTTAGACCTAGACAAGGGGAATCTAAACCTTAGAGGCCCAGCCCTGGCCCGGGTCCTGCCAGGCCTCTGCCCATGGGACACAGAGCCAAGGGACCCTGAGAATATGCCCACTCGGAGTCCATTCTCTTCCTTCGTGAAGTAGGTTTCATGTCAAAACTTGCTGTTAAATTTTCAGGAATTTGGTAAGAAATCAATGCTACATATGTACCTTGAAATTTGCCATCGTAGGAATATTTACAGAATGCAAATTGGCAAATGCTGCAAATCAGAGCTCCACACTCGAGAGGTGATTGCTAAACATTTACCAGCACACCACTAATTATGACCCTAACTCCAACCTAAATTTATTTTTTAAGCTTTGGCTCATATAGTGGTGGAAATTACAACAAATTAATGCCTCATTGTTTTAAAAAAATTTTCTATTTTGATCTTTTTCCTGTGGTACTGATTCAGCATTCTACATGTACCAGTACATCAATTCCCTGAGGCATAATTGTCTATGGGGTTACTTTTTTTTTCCTTAAAAAAAAGCCTTTTTATTTTGAAATAATTATAGACTCACTGGGAGTTGCAAAAATAGTACATAAAGTCCCATGTGCCCTTCAACCACCTTCTCCCAAATAGTGGCATCTTATATAACTGCAGTATGATATCAAAATGAAGAAATTGACATTAATACAATACTGTTAACTAGACTCTAGATCTTATTCGTTTCTCACCCATCTTTACACATACACATTTACCTGAGCATGAGTGTGTGTGTGTGTGTGTGTATGTGTAGTTCTATGTGATTTGATACATGTGTTGCTTTTTAAATGCAATCTTTAGCCAGCCCCAAGAAAGCAGGACATTGCTTAATTAGCTGACACCTTTAGGATCTTGCACTCAGCTGACCTGATAATTTCAAGTTAAAAAAAATGTTTTTAAATGAAGAAACCCAGGTCTTTGTCTAAATTACCTGGATTTTATGGATGGATAGTCCCCAAAGTACCAGAAAGTAACTGTGTCATTTGCTGAAGTCTGACGTTTTAAGGGTGACCTGAAACATCCCTGTGTGGACGAAGTAGGTTTATTCCTTCAAAGGACATACAAACATTCCTGTAAGTGACTGCATACAAAAACAAGTCAAACAGTCAGTATATGCTATTAAAAATAATATCAAATTGTTATGTTTATGATATGAGCAGGTAAGCAGTTAATAATTTAATTGTTAGAGGCAAATGTTGATGAGCAAAAGTGTTTGAAAATCATTTTAGTTAATATTTGATTTTTAACATGATATAAATTAAAAGTCAATTTATCATTATCTGAATTCTAAGAAAAAAGTTAAATATTGTTAATAGGTCGCTATGTAAGTAATTTAATGGCTATCGTTTTGCATCATGTTACTGTATTCCAAAAGTATGTTACTGAAACAGAGAACTGTTTATATGGGAAGTGTTATATTTAATTATAAAACGTTCTGTTCCCAATTATCTGCTGGCACATAAAGTACAACGTATCTTATTTCCAATGTATTTACATTGTTACTTAATCTGCTTTCTTTCAGTCCTTTCTGGATACGAGGAGGATGATTATTTGAGGACAGATCAAAGGAAAAATCTGTTAAACTAACATACCTGGTTTTATATTGACCTCTTCTGATCAGGTAAGGAAGTGGTTAACAGGTGATCTAGGAGAGAAGGCAGATTTGTTTTAGTCTAGTACCTTGGCTTAACCATACCACATTCTCTCATTTCCACATTGATGGGAAATTGAATCAGTTTTACAAATTATCCTTAATTGGACATTTTCAGCACATATTCATTATTTAGTTATACTATAATAAATACATAAAATTCAAGTGCTCCCAGAATTTACATTCAAATAAAGTGCAAAGTATTAATATTTAATATAAATTGTTTTGATAATATACTCTTCTTGGTTACTCATGCCAATACTTTCTCCATTAAGAATATAACTTTGACTTGATTGAATTGATAAACACTTCCTGAATACTTTTTGACTGATTTTAATCTTACATTATTCAAATATATTGATTAGACATTATTTTATTACTTTATCTCTTCCCAGTGTAGCTTCTGGTCTAGAATTTATGATAATTGGGATCATATGATTAATCTGCTTTTCGTTCATTTTTATAATACATAATGAGGAATTTAGCTTTTAAATTCCTCAATGTGCTTCCAAAATCATACAAATATATTTCCAATATTTTTTTTAGAAATTAAATACATACAGCTTTTTATATGTTTGTGGCCACTAAATTTTTAATATGTGCAAATTAAATGAAGCAAAGCATTGGTTCTTTAAGAAGAGTTTTATTACATTACTCATAGGTACACTGCGCAGAGCTGATCTCTTTTAAAAGTATAAATTATATTTCACATGAAAAAATTACTGCTTAGTAAGTAGTAGAAACCAATCAAAGTACAGTTACAGGAAGCAGTACAGCAATAAATTAAAATGTCAAGCTTTTAAGTTGTTTTGTTAAAAGCCTTAACATCACCCATGATTTTTGGAATTGACAGTGTCACTTTAGCACCCACTTTTAAAGATCGTTTTGAAGCACGAGTTATTTGTCAGGTGTGATTTATTTAAGACAATAAACTTAGATTATTGAGTTGAACAAATAACTGTTTGGATGCCTGCCAACCATTTAGAGCGAATGACTGAATGTAATGAGACTGGATCACTCAGAGGGATGAATAATCAAAAGCCGTAGGATGAAATCAACATTGTTCAAAAGATATATCTCCTCCGTCTCTCCTTGGTGAATATTGAGAAATAGGGGAGTGAAAAGCATCATGGGAAGCACAGTACTTGCATTCCAAAATAACAGCAGTAAATATACCTTATATTTGCATAATGAATTCCAGCTCACATGTGCATTATCTCATATTTCATTAGAACCTCACATCAAAGTAGTTATAATTGCAACATTGTGGATGAGAAAAGGAAGAAAGCAGCAGGGTAAGGGACTTGCTCAGGTTGCATATACAGAGAAGGGCAGAGCTAGAATCTGAATCCAGCTCTGTCTCCAGATGAGGCAAAAAGGATTAGAGGAAAAGCGAAGATGTGGAATCAGCTCCCTTCTGTATGGATCCCTGTTCTGCCACTTACTAGCTTCCCCTGGATAAACTACTTAACGTTTCTGATCTTCGGTTCCCTCACTTGTTAAGTTTGAACAACAGTATTTACTTTTCCTGGACTGCTGGGACATTGCATGAGATAATCTAGGGAGGTAGAATTTTGGAGTTGTCAAGATCATTGGTATTGAAGATTAACCGCCTGGATTTCAGTTCCAGCTCTAATACTTTGTAGATGTCTCAGCCTGGGAAAATCTTGTAATCTTTTTCGTATCATATTTTCATCACCTGCAAAAATCTTGTAATCTTTTTCATATCATATTTTCATCACCTGTTTCATAGTGTTGTTGGGACAATCAGATAAGCTGATATATGGGAAATGGTGATCATAGTATTATAGTTGGCATATGGTGAAACTCCACCTTTTATTAATGTGAGGGTCCCTGGGGAGTTAGGAACACCCCTGGCCTCTAGAACTAGGAAATATGGCTCTGGTTTCTCAATTCCATGGCCTGTGAAGTTCAAGGACCTCACTGCTTTATCTAAGATTCTGACTCATTTCTGAGGTTCCTCACGCTCTGAAGATTCCCTCATCTCAGCATCCTTCAGTTCCTTTTGCACTTGTAGGCCATGTTCTGGGCACTGGAGTGGCACTGGACTGTTTTTTTTCTCCTGAGTTTCTCAAAAAGTCCAATCACTGAATCTTATCCATTGTCCTGGCGGTTAAGGAGAATGATCATATTGCACAATATAAAGCTGTTTTCCTGCTCCTTTTCCCTCTTATCTTCTCCTTGCTCTATCCTTCCTAGATTACCCCTCAGATGTCAAATTCTTCTCCACCTTTTGCACAGAGCGGTTGTGCTTGGCTTGGGTTAGGCCCTCAGGGCTGCTTCTCCAAACCCACTAATGTGTCCAGAAGAAGGAACGGCCTTCCATTTGCCAAGACGCACCCTCCTTTGTGGCTGTCCCTGGAAAGTGAGCCGACTGCTAGTTCTCTGACTAGCGTGGAGACCCAAAAAACACTGTTCTTACGTGCAATATAGAAATGTTGGAGTAATGGAGGATAAGACGTTTATTTTGACTGGCTGAGATGGAGAATAGATCACCAAAGAGATCACCAAATAGCAGATACAGAAGTAAGAAAACAAGATGGGGAAAGCTCTGAAAAGCATGTGTGCCTTCATGGCATTCCGCCTGTGCAGCCATGCAAGACCCTGCACTCAGAAGAAGGGTCCATGCTTGGTTTCATGTTCTGCTGTCATTTTCTTGAAAATCTTAATAATTTTGAACAAGAGGCTCCTTATTTTCATTTTGCACTGTGCCCTGCAAATTACACAACCAGTCCTGAATGAGGTAGACTCACTGTACTTGGGCTTTGTTGAGTAGTATTCATAACAGAAAATTAAAATAAAAATACTTCTAAATTCATAGAAATTGGTTTCATGTGCTAGGAGTGGATTACAGGAGGAAGCCGTGTTTATCAGCTGGAACTTAGCCCTTCCTTGCTATTAGGACCAAGTCTCTCAATAATTACCATTTCTTTTAACTGGCTTCTTAGAGAGATTTGGCCAGGAACTTTATTTCTTCTTTTCCAACTGCCTCATTGGTTTTGCAAGATAGTAAACTTGCAGACATTACAATTTTGGCTGCCAGTAAGAAGTCAAAAGGGTGTTTGTTTGCTGTGTGTGGTGCAGGAGAGTAAGATTTAAGACATAATGGCCTATAGGAGACGACAAAATATGTGCTACACTTTGTAGTCAGCAGATGGGCAACCGAGGTTTATTGTTTCCGAAGCTGGGGATGGCCACTTCTGAGAAGCTTAGACAGAATAAATATTTCCTGCTGAATAGCAGAGTTTTTTTATCATCCATATTATCACTTAGCATTTGGCCTCTCTCTAATTATTTAGATATTGTTGGATCTTATTTAAGACTTTAAAAATCTCCTCCTGCATTATAATTCAGGGGACAGAGACTGGCTCCCACGTTCTTGTGACCAGACTTTAGTAACTCTAAAATAACCAAAAGGAATGGGCACTAAAGGGAAGGGAAAACTTCTAAACTGATCATCTATGGCAAGAAATTCTCTTTCCCTGAGTCACCAGTCCCAAACTTGCCTTCCTATAACCTTACCTAATCAGGAAAGATAAGGAAATAGTAGTTTTTAACCTACCGCTTTTTTTAAACAGTGGAAACTCTTTCTTCAAATTTATGCCTTTATGGCAGCCCAGTGTAATCAACAAAGGAAAGTTGAATTGTTTTTTTGAAATTGGGATGGGGCTTGGGAGTCTTGATCTTCTACCTTTATTTTCTCTAATATTCCCATCCTGCAACCCCACGGCATCCCACACCCTACTCGGCTCAGTCTCTAAAGTGTATCTGAAAGCTCTGGAAGATTCCCGGCCTTTTAAGACCCCCTATAAGAAACTGCTGCTATAAATAGGCATTCTTAGTTCATCATTCAAACTAACAAACAGTCCATGGAAAGAAAATGGAAAAAACTAGTGTTGTTCACTCATATTTAAATGCCAAAGCACAAAAGAAATGCAGACAACAGAAGTATATGTGCATCGTACAGAGCAACGGCAAATGCTGACAGAGCGGACTGTGTAATTCGGAGGCCTCCGGGTGAATAGTGGCCCTCTTCCCTGTCCAGGTTCTAAACAATTTGAGAATAAAAAAATAAAGAGGAAGACCCATCTTTATTACTAATAAAAATTGGCCAGGGAAGCTTATTGAATAAGCCCAGGATCAGGCAGCCTAGGACATGTGGTTGCAGGGCTCCTCTCGTGGTGTGGAGGAGCAGGGCAGGACGTGGCTCTTGGCCAGGAAGCTCACCACCAAGACAGAGAACGAGCAGCACTGAGCTGAGGATACCCAACCATTATTAATGCTTCCAAATCTACCCATCAGTTGTCACCTCAACATGCCCCAGAGGGTAGAATGAGGAAAGGTGCAGAAGGTAGCAAGGAGTTCCACTAGTGACCTCTTTTTATGCGAAGGAAGCAGAACTTGGAGAAGAAATATTTACCCCCAGTGCACAGGTTTAAGGGGAGATTTGGGAAATAAAGGACATTAATGGATGCTCACCTTCTACGCCCCCTGCTGGAGGGTAATGTTTACTGTGAAAATACATTGTGCTCTTTGTAAAAATGAATGAATCCAATAATTGGAATAGAATTCCTCACAATTTAGAGCAAACTGTTATCATATACTTGGCTGTGGACTAATTAATTAAACATTTCTAAAATTGTTTAGTTTAATAGCCCACCTTGTAGGAAAAGAAGATTGTACAACATGGGGACATTTGTTTTCTTAAGAAATCTGGAACTGACTCCCACACTGCAAAATCTCCTGCCCCTACAAGCATCCATATTCAAGAAGAAAGTTAATTTGTTAGTTTTGAACATTATTGAGTATTGCCCAAATGACAAATGCATTTATAGCCTGGGTAGAGAATTTAGGAGAAACAAACAATGGAGATAATCTTGACTTTTTCCTTAGAAAATAATTACTTATGTAATAAGCAACAGCTGCTTGGAAACATCTAAACTTGGAATTTTAAAATTATTAATTGAAATACCATGCCATTAACATCACATTCTAGAGACTTTTTAGCAGCATTGAATTAGTGAATAAAATAACAGTGATGCCATTATGTTTCTATGTTTCCCCAAGGGAACTAAGAAATTCCTTTTCTTTTTTTTCCTGAGCTACAGGAGTCTCCATAAAGAGCTGGGTGGGGAGTCTATCCATACATATGCGAACGAAGGCAGGATTTAAACACTTTAGATTCTTTTAGTATTCTTCATGAGCTCAGAGTTAGTAGAATATTGGCACTTAAGAAAGATAACCACTACTAATTTTTCTGTACTGTCTTAATCTTGTCTTTTGTTGCTGAGTTTTGATGTTTTGACCCTGGGGGCCTGCCTGACCCTGGAGGGACTGCCCCTTTTAGGATTAGCTGATTCCTAGAGGTAGCAAACAATTCCCCAGTGACTGCATCTATCATAAGCAAACTAAATAATCCACAGTCCGCACCCCAACCACCTATGTCATTGCGTTCTCACGTTCTGAAGGTGGAAGCTAAAGCAATTCCATCTTGGATGCTAATTGGCCATGTTGACTTCTGTTTAACCCTTGTTCTGGGAATGCCTCTAAGATTTCTACTTTATCTCCTGTTTCAGTAAATCCTGCCCTTAGGCAGATTCACGTAGCATTCAATTGCCCTACACATTCCTTCTCTAAGATATATAAGCCCAGGGTCTGGAGGGTAATGGCACAGGGATCCAACATCTCATCTTGTCTTGCCACTGCCGGAGACATGCCTCTGTTCCTATTAAATGTTTCTTTATGAGAGACCGGATTTCTCATCCCCTTTCTTCAGCCTCTCAACTTCCTTGGACTTTGGGGGTAGGTTTGCATAGACCTGCCCATCATAGAACACTGACCCACTGTCCACCTGCCCTAATCTCCCCACGGCCAGGTGCCAGACAAATAGGAACAGCTTGGATGCCCCCAGAGCCCACTGAAATTATTCAAAGTAGCCAATCCTAAACCTCTTTATCCTTCCCTGCCTGTTCTTTCCCGTGGAAACCACCATACAGGCTCTTTGCTACAATCTCCCCCGACTCCTTCTGTCTCCTGACACTGACGCTTCTCGGGTAGCCTGTGTGCTTGGGTTGCCTTCTGTTTCTAGGGATCTGTGAATATTAAAAAAAACTTCTTCCTTCATGATAGTCATTTCTATGTCTCTGTGTTTTACCATAACTAATTTTAAAAATCCCATTTATTCTTAAAATAAATACTTTTCTGCAATGAATGACTTGCTTTCTTTCATATGTATTCATCTCAAAGTTCAAAATTCTATGAAATAGATATTATTATTCTCATTTGACAGACCAAGCAACTGAGGCTTAGTGATAGCAGAGCCATTTTGGACCAAGCTCCGCTATACCATACAGAAGATGTATAGGCTTTGGGGGTAGTAATGCAATAGTGCATGTCTATTTATTGATTAATCCGTAAAGTAAAGCCACAAATATCTACCTTGGAGGTGTTATAAAGATTAGAAATAATGCTATCAGAGTTCTACATTTCCTTTTATTCCTGCCTCTATCACTTTAGTTAAGGTCTGTTCCATCTTGAGCAGTTTTTTTCTTCTATCCATCTTAAAAACAGCAATTTTATTGTATCAGTCTGTAACAGAGGCAAAGGCCTGAAAAAGAGCAAAAATGTTACAAGCTGTCTCTTTAAAACTCCCTCACTCTTTTTGGGAACCAAAACCTGCATCTCTGCCCAAGGCCAGTAATCAGAGGGGCAGGGAATGTTCTTTGTTTTTTTGTACCACAGGAGATGACTCAGTAGAATTGTCTGGGGTCTTTGCTGGAGATGGGATGGATCAGAACCATCAACTATGGTTTTATAGCAACAGCCTGAGGCTGAAAACCCTCTGTTTAACCACTTCAGTACCAGCATCAACTATAGTCGACAGCCACAGATGAACGAGCACAGCGACTTTAGCCTACAGCCGTGATATGAAAGCACACAGCCCAGCGTAGACTTTAGCTGATAGCCGTGATATGACTTTTCTAATTTTTAATTTATCAAAATAAAATTGTGAACATTGAAAAATAACATAATGAAAACATATACATATATGTTACCTATTCTGATTTACATTACAAGTAAAGCTGCCTGTAAAGTAAAACAAGCTTTCAGTGCTTTAAAGCTTTCCTCATCACACAAGAGCAAAACGGATTCGTCGTCAATGCACAGCACAAACTATCATGCGGACTATGAGTGCCGGCTGTGGGCAAGGTTTTGTGGCCGATGAGCGTGGTACCGAAGTGGTTAAAAGCTCCATATTTCTGCTTATAAATAGGATTGTGGTACTTTAAAACATGAATCTGCCATATTCCTCATTTGCTGGCAAGTTAATAAACTCCCCTTTCCTTCTCAAACCATTTGTCCTTGTTCTTCTGATGCAGCCCTGGGGACTGTAAGGTTTTTGGCAGTGGAGAAAGGAAAAGACAGACAGAGTGAGGCCAAACAACGTGGCTTTATTGAGCACTCCTGGGTGAGATTCACAGGTCCCAAGAGAGGGGCCAGAGAAGTTGTGCCCGTTTGAAAGGGGTGAGGGCTTTTATACTGTCAGAGGTGGGCTGGGACTTTTGGTGGGAATAGCTGGGGATTTTCCACTGTGGCCTTTGTCTGTTCTTGAGAAATGGGAGGGGCTGGCGGTATCTGCAGATTCCAGGAGGAGGGGCTGGTGGTATCTGCAGGCTCAAGGAACCAAAACTTTCTTATCTGGGTTAAAATCCGGGTGTGTTTGTTCTCAGCCAGGCCTGGCAGTTGTTTTTGGCGGGTCTGGTCACGTGAGCCTTTCCTTCCTGATCTAGGGAGGGGAGGGAGGCCCCACCACCAGCCCTATAGGTACAAGTGCTGAACTTGCGGTAACAAGTCTCTTGTTTAAAAGCTTACAGATCTGAGACTTCTGCATTTGGATAAGATGGAGTAGTTTTCTGTAGATCAATTGTTAAGTGAAACTGCAGGGGTTTCCAGCCTAGGTCTGGTTAGTCACCACACAGCAAATTACTGAGACAAGAATTGCCAAGGAAGAAACAAATTTCTAATATGAGTAATGTCAGCTGGAAGACTGAGGGAGTAGCCTCAAGTCCATTTCCCCAACTAAGGAAAAGTAGTGGCTTTCTTCAGGGGTTAAGGAAGGCAGTCAACTCAGAAGGTCTTACTCAAGGTCTTACTTGAGACTCAAGGCAAGTTCCTGCCACCCATGAGCCTGTAAGATCAAAAACAAGTTATTTACTTCCAAGACACAATGGTGGCATAGGCTTTGGGAAAAACATTCCCATTCCAAAAGGGAGAAATCAGTCAAAAGAAAAGAACTCCACGTCCCACATCCCGGGCACACTGAGCCTTGGGCAGCCCACTCCCATGGTTTTCCTGGGTGCAGCCCACTTGGCCACTTCCTCAGATTGGAGTCTGGTACCTGAAGCTTTTCCAGGATGAGGGTGCCTGCTGCCAGTGGCTCCACCATTCTGAGGTCTGAAGGGTGGCAGCCCCCTTCCCACAGCTCCAGTAGGCAGTGCCCTGGTGGGGAATTCCATGCGGGGGCTCCAACCTCACATGTCCCCTTGGCATTGCCCTAGTATAGTCTCTCTGTGGGGGCTTCACCCTTGAAGCAAGCTTCTGCCTGGACATCCAGGCCTTTTCTTCTGCAAATGTGGCACCACATGGATGCCACCAAGGCTTATGGCTTGCATCGTCTGGAGCTGTGGCCCCAGTTATACCTGGGGCCGTTTGAGCTATGGCTGGAGCCGGAGCAGTGGAGATGCAGAGAGCAGCCTCCTGAGGTGGCACAAGACAGTGATGCCCCAGGCTTGGGGCAACCCCCCCAAAGCATTCAGTACTCTTAGGCCTCTGGGCCTGCAGTGGGTGGGGTGACCTGGGACATCTCTTAAATGCCTTTGGGGACTTTTTCCCATTGTGTTGATTAGCACCTGGCTCCCTTTTAGTCATGCTAGTCTCTCTAGTCAGTGGTTGCTCTGCAGCCTGCTTGGATACCTCCCCTGAAAAGCTCTTTTCTTTTCCACTGCACAGCCAGGCTGCAAATTTTTATGCTCTGCTTCTCTCTTTATTATAAAGTCCAACTTTAAGTCATTCTTTTGCTCCTGCATCTAATCATAGGCTGTTAGAAGCAGCCACACCACTTCTTGAATGCTTCGCTGTTTAGAAATGTCTTCCACCATATACTCTAGGCCATCACTCTTAAGTTCAGCCTTCCACAGAGACCGAGGATGTGGACACAATGTAGCCAAGTTCTTTGCTAAAGCATAGCAAGGTCAAGGGTGACCTTTGCTTCGGTTCCCAATAAATTCTTCATTTCCATCTGAGACCCCATCGGCCTGGCTTTAACTGTCCATATTCCTATCGGTATTTTGTTTGCAACTGCTTAACAAGTCTCTAAGGAGTTCCAAACTTTTCTCCATCTTCCTGTCTTCTGAGCCCTCCAAACTCTTCCAACCTCTGTCCATGATGCAGTTCCAAAGCCGCTTCCACATTTTCTGTTATCTTTATAGCAATGCCCCATTCCTCAGGACCAATTTTCTGTGTTAGTCCGTTGCTATAAAGGAATGCCTGAGGCTGGGCAATTTATAAAGAAACGAGGCTTATTAGGCTCACGGTTCTGCAGACTGTACAAGAAGAATGGCGCCAGCATCTGCTTCTGGTGAGGGCTTCAGAGAGCTACTAATCAAGGTGGAAGGGAAGGGAAGCAGGTGTGTCACATGGTGAGAGAAGGCATGAGAGCAAGGAGTGGGTGCCAGGCTCCTTTAAGCAACCAGCCATTGCATGAACTAATAGAACTCTATAGAGTGCAAACTCACTCATTATTGCAGGGAGGGCACCAAGCCGATCCCATGACCCAGACACCTCCCAATGGGCCCCATCTTCAATACTGGGGATCCAATCTCATGTCTTTCTCACATTGCTTCCCAATAGTCCCCTAAATTTTTAACTCCTTTATCTTGCAGAAATACCACCTTTTATGGGAAACAATTAAAAAAAGAAAAAGGTCAATTAGTTACTTAAAAGTTATTTGGTCATCAAACCCTATTGGCCTGGGAATCCAAAGCATAGAAAAGCTACAGGGAGAACACATATGGGGGTTCACCCTGTGTTTGTGCATGGGGATAGTTACATGGTGATCTTTTCAAGAATAAATAAAAATCCAGAGAAAATGTAAAACTCTTGAATTTAAAATCATCAGTGAGCTACTGAAGAAGTCCAGGTCAAACATGGAAGATCCAGAGAGAATCCAGTTGTGGACAGGTCAGAAAATAATATGTAACCAGTATTCCCAGAATTTGCTGGTTCTGGGCAGAGTTTTGCCCAGGAAGAGGGCTCTTCTGGAGGACAGAAACATCGTACCGTTTGTCAGTCTAAAATGGCTGAAGAGACAAAACCAGGTTTGAGGGTTTTCGAACACATATCAGTCATATCAGTTTTGTGCCCAAGACATTTGCCAAATTCTAAAATTACACCATGCAGAAGACTACCAGACAAATCTGAAAATGTCTGAAAAACAGATCAGAATTTTTTAGTTTCACAGAACACAGAGGTTAAATTTCAGGACCTTCCAGAGTTTGGGTTCCTGGTTAACAAATTATATTCTCAGCTGAAAACCCTGGGGCACTAAACCTTACATACCATAGTAAGCCAGAAATAGGCTGAGAATTATCTAAAAGCAACCAAGCCTTGATTTAGCTCAATCCCTGATAGAAATTAAGAGGATTTGCTCTCACTTTGTCTAGCAAAAAGTGAATTCTGATGAAGATAACATCATCCAGAGCTTTTACAATTGTTGGAAACAATGTCTAGTATTCAATCGAAAGCTACTAGGCTTGTGATGGGATGGGATGATACAACCAAATACCAAGTCCAATCCCCCACCAAAAACCCAAAAAACAAAAACAAAAAACAATGTAAACAATCTCACAGGTGTGCTATATATGAGAAATATCAGACAATGACTTTAGAGTAACTGATTACTATGTTCAAGAAAATAGAGTAGAAACTGAATAATTTTACTGGAGAATTGGAATCCATTCAAAATAATCAAATGGAAGTTATTGATTTGAAAAAATACAATATCCACAATTAAGAACTCAATAAATGGATTTAACAGCAGATTAAACACACCAGAAACAGAAGTAGTGAACTAAAAGATAGGTCAAGAGAAAAGACTTAAACTGAAGCACAGAGGAAAAATAGAAGGAATAGCTGAAATTCTTGTTCATATCAACAACCTCATTAATTTGGATTGGATAATTAAGCAAATGTAATAATTCTAACCTTGTCAAATGGGTTGAAGTATACTCCTTAATGTCTGGGGAATGGGAGAGGAAGAATATTTGAAGACAATTCATAGTTTTTAAAACTTGTGGGAAATGTCTTATTTGGAAACAAATTGTTTTCAATACCTCAAAAGCATTTATTTATACTAAAATTTAATGTTTAATTTAAATTATTTTTATTTATTAATTAAAACAGGTCTTTGAACACCAGTGGTTATTAAATATATTCCTGCATGTTCTTTATGGTCACAAACCTGGTATAGTATAATGAAAATTGCTCAAGCTTCAGAATCAGAGCTGTATCAGCTTCAACCAAAGGGTGACACATGGCAATTTACTAAATAATCTTGGTTCTAGTATTCTCATATAAATATAAGGCTAAAGAATACCTCCTAAGGCATTTGTGTAAAGAAAATGAGTTAATTGTGTGAACATTCCTTGGCCCAAGCTTGGAATGGAATAAATAATTGAGTTAATTCATTTATTATTTAATGAGTAAATTAAATTAAATTTTAACTTCCTTACTCCATACTTTTAACTTTATCTTATTTAGAATTAGGATGGTTTTATGAACTTGGGTTGTACTAATTGTAAGGTTTTCTGGCAGTGAAAGAAGTAGGCAGAGAGAGTAGGGCCAAAAATGTGGGTTTATTGAGTGCTCTTGGGCGAGGTTCAGGGGGTCTCAGGAGAATGAGGCCCCAGAAGTCACATCTGCTGTTGAGGAGGCTAGGGTCTTTTGGCTGGAAGGGCTGGGTTTTTTCCACTGTGGTCTTTGTCTGTTCTTGACAAACGGGAGGGGATGGTGGTACCTGCAGATTCCAGGAGGAGGGGCTGGTGGTGCCTGGCAGTCATTTTTGGTGGGTCTGGTCAGTGAGCCTGTTCTTTTTTTTTCTCTAGGGAGGGGAGGGGGCCTGCCACCAGCCTTATACTAATGTTGTCAGTTTGGACTATTATCATGAGAGGTTGGCAATTTTTTTCCAAAAATGGCTAGATAGTAAATATTATAGGCTTTTGGGGCTATATATGGTCCCTGTCACATATTCTTTTTTATTTTTATTTATTTATATATTTTTTACACAATATTTTAAAAATGTGAAAACCATTCCTAGGTCTGAGGCTGTACAGAAAGACACAGGGCCAAATTTGATTTGTGATCGTGGTTTGTTAATCCCAGATTTAAACCTTCTGCATTTAATATATTTTTAAATTATTTTTTATATTTATATTTTATATTCAAACCTTCTGCATTTAATATATTTTTAATTATTTTTATATTCAATTAATTATTTTTAATATTATTTCTGAATTTATAATACAAATTACTAATGTGCTTCCAAGATTTAGAAAGATTTTTAAAAAGTCTAGATTTCTTGGATCAAATTTAGACTATTATCAATTAATGTATTAGAAAAACTAAACTTTGCTTCAGGGATATTTCAATCATTTCCAGAAAACAACAAATGGAATAACAGAAGACAGTAATTTCTCCTTCTGTCTGTGAAACAAATCAAAGACATTTATAAGCTTGTGCACATCTTTGGAAACAAGGAAGTTTGTATTTGATTAGAAAATCTGAATTCTTCAAAGGTGCTTCTGTTAGTCTCAGAGGTATACACATTGATTAAGATTTCTTATTAACATACAATCATCTCCAAATGTTTCCACTTAATTGCTTTTTATTTCAGTTAAGTACCAATGTTCTTTATTCTCACAAGTAGTTTAATTAGCATGGAAGGTCACTGAGAGGTGTTAAGGCACAAACTTGCCCAGAGGAAGTAGTTGATGCTTTGCTGGCTTCTAATTATAGATATCCTAGAATTGCAGAGTCAAAGAGAGTTTAGAGCAGTGGAACAATATTGAAAGAACTAAAAGTGAAGAAGAGGCAACTCTGTGCATATGAAGAACAAATGCTCAGTTCCTATTCTTAAGGTCACAATTGCAAATGGTAATAAAACACAATTTACAGTTGTTTCGAGATTATTTAACAACATTTATTGTACACCTGCTATGTACAAACACTGTGGTGGATGGTTGTAGGGAATGCTAAAGTGTTGAGTAAAATATGGAATAAAATATGTAATGATTAAATATCACAATCATATGTGACAGATGAGAGTATGTTATTCCCTGTTATTTTTTAAATAAA
This sequence comes from Cheirogaleus medius, assembly GCA_008086735.1. Lineage (NCBI taxonomy): Eukaryota > Metazoa > Chordata > Mammalia > Primates > Cheirogaleidae > Cheirogaleus > Cheirogaleus medius. The sequence goes on along the minus strand of VBSM01003204.1, from coordinate 68,190,440 downwards.
TTTTCATTATTAGGGTCAATCAAATGTTTCAGATTTCACTAAATTGTGGCTAAATTATACTAGAATCTGGCTATGTGGTCATATAATCCATAATATTAACCATATGTAGACACCCTTAGAAGCATTGTATTTTATATTAGTGCTGGAGGACCTCAGGAAATTTCACCTCAAAATATGACTTTTTGGTATTTTGAATTAAGGCCCTTGAAAAAAAACAATGGACTTGACTTCCTCTCCCAGTTATCTCTGTATATTGCAGGAAAAATGATCAAGAATGCAAGGAGACCTGGCCCAAATCATATGAAACATAATACCTGTTATTATGTCTCTCAGGTTAATTTACAAGTCAATCTGTTTCCCCATCTAGTCCTCCTCCCTAGCCACTGTTTATTGCCCCTAAACAGAATTACCTATACTCCTCATTTCCCCTCCCTTCCAAAAAGACAAGTAGGAAAACATCTGAACTTCATTAGGATGTTGAGTAATCACTCTGTGATCCTCCCCTTGTGCATTGTAAATAATCTTTTCTCTTATTAATCTGCCTTAATTGTGAGTTGATCTTTCAATGAACTGTGGTGGGGGGGAGGACAAGTTTTCCCACACCCCTACAGTGCATTTCAACATAACTCCTCTGTAAGCAAACTGTGACTTAGACTAGCATGGATGATAAAGCTGCCAATGTGGTAATAGAATATATTTTTAAAAATTAATCAATTTAATGACCTAATGAAGGCCATTAGGCCAAGATGGCTCCAGTGCCTGGGTTCATGCCTAACCAAACTGAAACCCAATGTAAACAATACAATGAAACTTAAGCTTAATTGATCAGAAACCACCAACTAACCTCTAACTAGAAACTTTCCACTTTAACCTATCAAATGTATTGTCTTTGTCTTGTTTCCACGACCACCTTATGAAAGTTTCTCTCACCTTGCCTCCCAGTGAAACGCTGAATTACTTGCTGCCCGGTTCATGAATCAATCATTGTCTGCTCAAATAAACTGTTCAAAATTTTGATGTGCCTAAGCTTATCTTTTAACACATATAACAATTGTAGAACACTTTTTATGTGCCAGGCACTGTCATAAGAGCTTAATGAGCATTATCCAATTTAATGCCATATCCATTTTAAGAGGGAAGTGCTATTATTGCCTCCATTTTCCAGATCAGGAAACTCAGACAAAGAAAAGGTAACTTGCCTAAAACACATGCTTGGAAGTAGGAGAGCTAGGAATTAAACTCTGTCCATATTTCACTAGTATTTAAGCCTCAATGTTAATATGCACATATCATAATGTTACAGCAAGTGTTACAGCGGGTGGTCCTGAGGACAAACCGAGTGGCACATGGAGAGTGGGAGAATCAAAGTTTATTCGCCGTGGGGCTTAGAGGGGCCTCGTCACCAAATTCTGAGCATCGTCTACCCGATTTTTCCCTTTTTTATTAAGTTGGGTGGTCCGAGGGGTGGGGTATCGGGTATAGGTTAGTTGATATGTCAGGTAATAGGTTAATATTATGTCGATGTGCCAGGCAATAGATTTAGTGTTATGCTGATGCCAGGCAATCGACTAGTTGATGGGCCAGGAAACAGGTTAGTAGTATGCTGATGTGGGTCTTCCGTGAGAAGTGGGGGTCTCTGGTGCCTGATGTGCCAAGTAATAGATGGGGGTTTCTCTTATCAATAAAATCTTGACTAGTATGATCAATTCGTCTCTCTACAGCATGAGTACACAGAATTCAATGTTCATTTAACAGGGGAATGATTTTAATGAGAAAAATTTAGCTGATATGTGGGCTCATCACCTTACCCCTCTGGGCCTCAGTTCCCTCATCTGTCAAAGGAGGGAATTTGAGTGAGACTCAGTTTCAATATTTTCCCTTTTTCTTTTTAAGCATTTTTAACAGTGCAAAATCATAACTCTCATACAAGTACAAAATGAGCATGTATCAACGATTTTATTTAACTCATTAATTTAGTAGAGAACCAATAAGATGTTACTACTGATTCAAAGAATTGAAAGTACGGACACTTTTTTATAGTTGAATCAGGAGTGCAGAGTGAATTTTTCTTTTGGGGGAGGGGCTGATCAATAGTTCTCCACTGGACAGAATTTGCATGTCTGTGGACAGGTGTCATTTGCATTGCTCACAGTGATCTGCAACCTACAAAGTTGGAAAACAGCTCAAAGATAAGGAAAAGTCCAGAGTCCCTACAGAATCAGATAACTCAGAAGGTGTGTTAGACAATGAACTTTTTTTCCAATGAAGACACTCAGTATTCTTTTGGTACCATTCAGTCTTTCACAGTTTTTCTTCACACCTCAAACCAAGTCCCACAGGAAGTTTGACCCACAGGGAAAGAGTGGCTGCTGTGATGGAAGCTGTGGTAGGGCAGAGAGCTCCTGTCCATTTGCCCAACTCACCCACCAAAAAGTTCCAAAAAGCTCCCCTAACGGCTCCTAGGGCTGTACTGGCTGTATGATCTCTCTGTGCTTCTGCAGCCAACATTCTGCAATTTCCTGGTTCTCCCCTTTGGAGGCAAAAGACAGAGATGAATACAATTCCTTAGCGTCTCGCAGTGGCAGTTCATCAGGTTCCCATGATAGCAGGAGCATCTTCTGGATTTGGAACTGGGAATTCCTTCTGACAAAAGCTTAGAGATCCTCCTGTAAACTAAAAATAAAATCCTAAGATCCCCACCAACAGAACAGACCCCGTCTAGGCCAAGAGGATCCCAGATAAACTGAGTTCCTGGTCATGGCAGGAAGAGAAGTCAGACACACCTTGTTATACCCCTTGCCTTTTGGAGTTTAGACACAACAACTGGCCAGCATTAATGTTAAAATAGAGATCATAAGACTGCCAAAACAGACTTATTGTGGCAATAAGATACCAAACCTAAGGCCATGCAAGGTGAAGGTTAAGTCATGCCTTACAATCCATAAAATCTAGTTAAATAGGTCTTTTTAAAAAAATTTTTCTGGAATGGTATCACGTGACAGATTACAGACCCCTTTCTTTAGGTATTCCTACCTACTGACTCCAAATTTTTAGATAAAGCTTAATATTCTCAACCAATTGCCACATAAAAAAAATCCCTAAACCCACCTATAACTTTCAAGCCTCAGTTTTGAGATGTCCTGACTAATTGGGCTGAACCAATATATACCTTCCGTGTATTGATTTATGACTTGACCTGCAATTCCTGTCTCCCTACAACGTACTTTAACCCAGCCACCTCTGGCGTACTTTCTCAGGACCTCTGAGACTGTGTTTTCCCAGACCATGGTCATTCGTATTTGGCTTGGAATAAATTTCTTTAAGTTATTTTACAGAATTTTTTTTTTCTGTTAATAACCCTAGGCTCTTAAGATTGAAATATGCAGAAATTACTATGTCCAGGAAAAAGTCTTTCCTAAAGGCTGCATCTATTCGACTGTAAGATAATCTTTTTAGTGAGGACCTGGAAGCTGTTCCTTCCAAACCAAGTGGCCTTTGATCATAAGGAATTCACAAATCTATTAGATAATGTGAGGACTTTCTGTGGATAAGTCCTTAACAAAGTTACCTAGTATGGGTATGGGAAGGGGCTAGTCAGGCAGGGGCTGTTTCATTAGACTGAAAACATCCATAGTGAGTTATAACTAATTTGTCGGAAACTGTGAGATTGAAGCTATGTTGAAGAGCTTCGTGTTGACATAAATTTAAATGAGCACATACAGTGTGTCCTCATGTCAGGCATCTCAGCAATATTGGGACTATTTTCTATGAATAGGCTTAGATAACACAGTTGGTATTTTCTCTCACCATTTCAGCTCTTTTATCAATGATATTCTAAATATTTCCAGGATGAAATTTCCCTACAGACTGATTTGGGGTTGTGATGGGACTTATACTATCAGTAACTATGCGACATCTCTCTTTAAAAGGTCTTGAAGTTTGCAACTGTCTTCTCATCACCTTTCCTTTGCAACAAGCAAACCACCAGTACCTACTCTTAGTCTGCCTTTCTTTCTTTAATGGTTCTACCTGTGGAATGGGAGGAAGGATTTTCCCTCTACTCTTCTAGGTTTGATAGCTGGGTCCATGAAATGAACTGACAACAGGCAGATTAACAGGAGAAAAGGCATACAGGTTTATTAATTTTTAATATTATATTTATGGGGGCATCACAGGGGGAAAAAGTGAATACCAAAAAAAGCAGTGAGTTTTCAGAGCTCATAGGCTATCCTCATTGGGGAAGGGAAGAGGGATGTAGGCCAGTTAGAGGAGAGTAAATGATTTTTAGGAAAGATGAATGGGCCCTTAGAAGAATAGATGGGCGACATGGTAGTTTATAGCAAAGTTTGGGTGTGTTGCCAACTTCCAGCTTCCTCTCCTGTGATATAAGTTCATTTTCCCTGGTTGATGAAACTCTTGGGGAGGGATTGATGACAGCTGAGTTCCTTTTGGAGGCTCTGTCTTTAGGCAGATGGGACAGTCCAGAGAAAGCCTCTCCCTGCATTTGCTGTTTTTAGAGTAACTTCAGCTCAAAATAATATATCAAAGTGGCATATTTCAAGGTGGCATATTCTGGTCTCCAAAACTGGCCTATTAAAATACTTACATTTCATTAAAATATGTTTCTAGGGCAAGTACCAGAACAATAGCTGACACTTTTATAAGAAAAGAAAAATCAACTGTGGCAATTTAACAGCATATCAGTTATTTCCTTTTTTCCTTATTCTTTTTTATTCCTTGCCAGTAAGCCAACCTATTTTGAAGAGGCAAACATAGTGTAGATATATTTCTATTGTGATTTTTTTCTCATAAAATATTATAAATATTTTCCCAGGTTGCTATATAGTATCCCTAATTGTCTTTTTAAATTTTTTTTTTTTTTTTTTGAGACAGAGTCTCACTCTGTTGCCCCGGCTAGAGTGCCATGGCGTCAGCCTAGCTCACAGCAACCTCAAACTCCTGGGCTCAAGCAATCCTTCTGCCTCAGCCTCCCGAGTAGCTGGGACTACAGGCATGCGCCACTATGCCTGGCTAATATTTTCTATATTTTAGTTGGCCAATTAATTTCTTTCTATTTTTTAGTAGAGATGGGGTCTCGCTCTTGCTCAGGCTGGTTTCGAACTCCTGAGCTCAAACGATCCGCCCACCTCGGCCTCCCAGAGTGCTAGGATTACAGGCGTGAGCCACCGCGCCCGGCCTCTTTTTAATTTTTTATTTACATGCAGTTATTTTTGTTATAGCAGATACTGATTCATTGTAAACTTTTAAAAAACAATCCAGAAAAGTACAAAGGAGAGGGTAAAATTCATCTGAAATCCCATCAACTAGAGATAATAATTACCATTTTGACAAACATTCTTTCATTCATCTTTTATGCACACATATACACATAGCTTTCAATATATAATTTCACATAAATGAATTCATATGCATGCAGATTTGTAACCAACTTTCTTTTCTCAGTAATATGTTGTGGACATTTTTCCATGTAAATGAAAATAGATATGCATCATCCCTTTAGGTGCCTGAAAATGCAGTGCATTGGAAGTTTTTATCACTAACTTTTTAGCCCCCTCCTGATTGTATAGGGTCCAAACCCCTACCAGGATAAACAACACTGCTGTGTACTTCCGGGATTGTCTGAGGGTAAACTTCAAGTATTACCATCCTATCAACTGGGGAGCTCTTTGAAACTTATAAAAGTATTTTATAATAAAAACTGTCCTTTTCAATGTTGTATCATTTTACACTCCCATTACTAGTGTGATAGTTCTATTTACAGAACCTCCCTTAACCTGGGGTCTTAGTCTCATCCATTTAACATTCTACAGTGTTCTGGGGGGAGATGAAAACATTACCTGATCATTTTTTATATTTGTATTTCCTTGCTTACCTGGGTGTTTGAATATCTTTTTATATATACTTTTGTCATTTGTACATCCTCTTTTATTTCTTGGCTATTCAAATCCTCTGTCCAGATTTCTACTGAAATGCTCATCTTTTTTTTTTTTTTAAGTTTTCCTTTTATTTTGTTTTTATAAAATATTTAAACTTCATCATATATATTTTGTAAAACTGTTCTCGTTTTTATGCATGATGATTTAACTTTCATATACTAAAATATATTATGTGATTATAGGGTTTTTTGGTTGTGTTGTTTTTGCTGATGTTGTTCAGATGTTTTGAATTTTCATAAATTTATTAATGTTTTCCTTTGCTGTTTTTAGTGTTTGTGTGACTGAAAGATCTTTCTCTGGGTTATAAAAATATTATCTCATTTACCCTTCTAATAACTCAGGTATCTTACTATTTTTTAACATTCAGATTGATGTCTCTAGTTCTTATTTGGATGTACTGAATAACGTGAAAATCCAAAGTTTTTTACCCAAAGGCTAGCCAGTTTGTTTACCTCCATAGGACACTGGAAAAATAAAGACAGGCACACATTCAGGTATTATTTGGACTTAAACTGATAGATGATTTCAGATTTGAGTAGACTACGTCAGAAGAAATTGGGGGCCAATGTCATTACTGAGATTGTGAACGTAACTTTACCCAGTGATGTAGACTCTATTAGAATGTAATATTTATTATTAGGTATATGTGATTATGAGTAGAGAAATAACTTGAAAGATCAAATTTAGACATTATAAAATGTTAATGAGACTAATAAACTATAGAGTGTTTTCTGTGGATTATAACTATTTCAGCAACATAGAGAAGTGAACAACCATAGAAAGATTCAGATTTAAGAGGATAAAATGTAAGTTAAATCTATACTAAGTCAAGCATACATTTCAGCTTCATTCAAAAAATACCAACTATGAGGCAAATAAGATAGGATTGGCCTTATGGGTAGGACTCTGAGGAATTAAAATGATAACAGACAATAAGTTAATAGAATGCCTCAGGCAATTACAATAAAGTGGAAAACAGGGTGGAGACAGACTTCATTGAGGATGGGATCCAGGGATTATAAAATTACAAAGGCATATTGTGTTGGTGGACCCCACTGCTAGAAGGCTCTATCAGGGGCAAGTCTTCTGAGATAAAATAGAGAAAGTGCTTCTACCTCAAACTCTAAGACTCTGGTTAGCATATAGGAAGACAGGAGTGAACACAAGTACTTAGAAGTGAGACCTTTATTTCACATTAAATTTTCATTTATTGTCACATCCATTCTCTTTCATTGATCTGTCTGCCTATTTCTGCACTCTTATTGTAATTTCACAGTATATTTTAATATCTAAAATATAAGGAAGCTTGCTCTTGTCTAGAAATTTTCTAAATTGTTTCTTATGCTTATTATTATACTTGCATTTTAGAATCCCTTTGTCAAGTATCTTGACCTCCTTGTAATATCTATCCAGCCATCTGCCACCTGTGTCTTAGTCATGCATGGGTAGGCTAAACTGTGGTGGTGAGCGACCCCCAAATCTAAGCAGGTTAATACAACAAAAGTTTAGTTTTCACTCAGAGTCTATGCCCTTTGAGGAAAAAGGCACTGGTGTGAGTGGGGCAGGAGAAGGGATTTCTCCACAGAGTTATTCAGGTACCCGGCTGACTGAGGTTCCAACACTGTGTAGCTCCACTACCCATAACGTGTCGCCTCCTCAGCTCCACTGGTCCAGATTCGGGGGAGAGCAGCTGCGGAATTGTGTGTGGGTTAAAGGGACGGTGGCACTGTCCAGCAGCACTTTCTGCCATGATAGAATGTTCTAGAATCTGCACTGTCCAATACAGTAGCCATTAGCTATATGTAACTTTTGAATGCTTGAAACAGGACTAATGTGACTGAGAAATTGAGTTTTAAATTTTGGGGAAAATTTTATTTAACTTTCAAAATAAATAAGCACACATGGCTAATAGCTACCTTGTGGGACGACGTAATTCCAGAACTGGTTGCCTAGTGAAGCATCACCACAGGGGAGCTGGGAGCGTAGGGGAGAGCATGCTATGTGCGGTGAGCTTTGCTGTCTCTGCCCTGACTCCAAAAACACACCACCACGAAACACACACATGCATGCACAAACATTCCCACTGGGAGTTCCATTGTGATTTTAGCAAAGGCATATTTTAATCTTTTAAACATGGGGTCTTCTGGTTGAAGATGTAATTTTCCATTTATTCTGGCATTCTTTTATTTCTAAGCCATGTTCGTTGATTTTTCTGCATGTAAATCCTATATATTTCTTTTAGAGCTGACTTTTGAAACCGACAGAGCAGTGTTAGAATTTTAGCTCTGCCACTTATCTTAAACTAATGTAAACTCTACTTACTCTAAAATAGTTATGTAACTTCTGTAATGGTCAGTTTTCCAATCTATAAAATTAGGAGAATAATAGTACCCATCTACCCAATACCATCCATGTTGCTGTTGCTAATGTTATTGTCACTATTATTCCTCCTCCTATTATGACTACTATCTCATTATTATCATCATCGTCACTATTATTAAGTAGCAAGGACTTTATGTAGATAATATTATTTAGTTTACACAAGAACCAAATGAGGTTAATGAATTTAAATCTGGTAAGAATGTAGTTAGTGCAATGATGGGTCCATATTAATTACTTAATATATTTTAGCTGTTATTGTTTTTGGTACTGTCAACATGAACATTATCATCATCATACCATCATTATCATCACCACCATCAGAATCGTTATTACTGTCATCACCACTGTTGACTGTGGTTGCATCCTTAGTCTCCCTTCCACCCCATCCCATCATGAAGGAGCAGATTTGGTTAGGATTGCTCCCACTCCTGACTCCAAAGGAGGGTGATTCTACCCTAAGGCTATAATGACAGGTTCAGGATGCCCATATTATCCAGGCCAGAGCCAATTAAAACATGGAATGCCATTAGTCACAATGACTTATTGATAGATTTGTGACCTAAGGTGAACAATTAGAGAGAAGGCCAGAACTTTAAAAAAAATATATTTATTTATTTATTTATTTATTTGAGACAGGGTCTCACTCTGTTGCCTGGGGTTAAGTGCAGTGGTATGATCATGGTTCACTGCAGCCTCGAATTCCTGGACTCAAGTGATCCTCATGCTTCAGCCTCTTGAGGAGCTGGGACAACAGGTGTACACCACCATGCCCGGCTAGAAGTGGCCCAGAAATGTTGCTCAGTGTTTGAAGGAGAGATGATCTTTCCTGTAGGGTATAAAGGAAAAAGGGAGACCAACAGACAGAAGCAGGTTACTTGTTAACACTGTGCCACTATATTGAACATCATTTGAGGACTGCTCTACCCTTGGACATCTTGGGTATAAGAGTCAACAAATTTCCTTTTCTGTTTGATTTTTTTTTCCTTTCACCTACTACTAAATAAATCTGATTGAAATAATGAACATTCTTCTCATAATTCTTTAAATGTATTAATTGGGTATTTCAATATATTGTGAAGCTGTATGCAGTGATTCTATAATCTCTTTGGAATTGGACATTTTACCTAATTCTTACTGTTTGTTATTACTTTTTCAGATGATTCTTTTGGGATTTTCTAGGCATATAATAATGTAATTTGAAAATGACATGATGTTTGCTTTCTCTTTTCCAAGATTAAATAATGTTTTCTCTTTCTTAACTAATTGGTTAGTAATTCTAGAAAAATGTGAAATAATAATGGTGCTAGCAAACATGCTTCCCTTATTTTTGCTGTTAATGGGCCTTTATTGAGGTATACCAACTCAAAGAAATATTCTTATTTTCCTATTTTCTTAAAATTTTTGATATCAAATAGCAGGTCTAACAAAAATGTAATTCCTTCAAAGATGACTGATCAGAAATTGGTAACAAAGCGTCCATATAAAACTTCCTATAGCAAAAAGAAGAATGAGATATCAAGGGAGCTGAAAGAGGAAAAAACATAAAGAGAAAATAGTTGCAACACAGAACTTAAAAATGAATTAGGAGCAGTAACGGATCTATATGGCAAAAATTTAAATCAGCAAAGTATAGGACAGGCTTAATGGAATCTAAAAAAAAAGCAGGAAGAGGATAGAGTGATATAAAAAATTTGAAGAAAGTATAGATTGTAACAAACAATATAGAAATCCTAAATATGTATATCTTTTGTGTCTGAAAAAGAAAAGGGGGACTGATGAAGGACCAAAAATAATTTCAAAAAATAAGAGAAAAAGTGTTGCTTTCTTTAAAGAAGGAAGAATGAAGCTTCATATAAAAATGCTTACAGATACGTCAGAAATGTTAAGAATGCTATTATATGAGAAAAATAAAACCTGTGGCCTGGGATATTGAAGATTGATTCGAAAGAAAAACAGAATTCTGTCATTCTGATTTTGCTTTGTTCCACGGCTCCTGAATTGGTTGGCAATTTTGGTGATAATCTGAGTCAGAATGAGGCCCCAAAGCCTTTGAGCTCTTCATTTTGTGCAGGAGCCTTCGGGCCACCTCTGGTAAGCAGCTGCAAATTACATGTGTCCAGACCCCGCCTTTTCGGCTAAAAAGCCAGTGGGACCACTCAAACAGGGCGGAGGCTGTGAGCTGTGGGGTTTTATCCTCCTTCCCGGTCTTAACTGCCAATTGAGTTAGGGGCTGGTAGGAACTCTAAGTTGGTTTTTCTCCATCCATTAGGTAGCTTCTACACAGCAATAGATTCTGCCTCCATCCCATTCCCAACCCACAACGCTCCCCTGGGGATCTGGGTGCGAGCCGGCAAACGTGGCGGCGCACGTGAGGACTCCTTCCTCAGTTTGCACCAGGCACCAGGGCACTGTTCAGTGAAGGGAGAAAGGTCCATGATGCTCCTGGGGTTGCCTTCCTATTCGTCCACTTTGTGTTGTAAGAAGCCACTGTTCTTTAACCTTGCGGCTGGAGGATGGGGCCATTATGCATTTCCGCATGAATAAAGCTTTTTTCTGCCTTTTTCCTCTGTCTCACTTTCCTAGCTTGTTGTTCTATAGGGCACAGGAGGATTTTTATAAATATGTATTTATATTGCCATATTCTCCTTGTGCCCTGCTCTTTAATTCTATCAAAATGACATCTTTTAATTTTTTGTTTCCTTAGTCTAACACTAATAAACACCCTGAACAGAATTCTTAATCTATTATGCACTGATATACATTTTGCTATGTCTCTCTAGTCCTGTGAGATATGTTCTACGTAGTGAATGGTGAATATTATCATGCTCTGTGTTCCCATTTGACTTGAAGATGACATGCAGCCTTTAAAAAATGTGAACAGCTCTAGCACAGTGCATCAGTCAGGGTCAAGCCAGGAAAATAGTCTATAGCAGGTCATTCATTAGATGAACTTTTTTTTGTTGTTGTTGTTGATTTTTGAGACAAAGTCTCACTCTGTTGCCAGGCTAGAGTGCCATGGCATCAGCCTAGCTCACAGCAACCTCAGACTCCTGGGCTCAAGCAATCCTTCTGCCTCAGCCTCCTGAGTAGCTGGGACTATAGGCATGCGCTGCCATGCCTGGCTAATTTTTTCTATATATTTTTAGTTGTCCAGCTAATTTCTTTCTATTATTTTTTAGTAGAGACGGGGTCTCCCTCTTGCTCAGGCTGGTCTCAAACTCCTGAGCTCAAATGATCTGCCCACCTCAGCCTCCCAGAGTGCTAGGATTACAGGCAGGAGCCACTGTGCCCTGCCTAGATGAACTTTAATATGGGAAACTAGCAACAAAATTGTTAGAATTGATGAAAGATCCAAAGGGTGAAACTAGCAGCTGCAAGGAATTGCTCTCACTGCTAGGGGTGGAAAGGCAAAGAGAGGAGAAAATGGGGTTGTGAGAGTCCAAGAACTGGAAGGGCTCATCCACAGAGAGGCAGAGACACAGTGGGCACTGCTAACGGCAAGCAGGGACCATGGGGGAGCCACAGCCACCACTGGATACACTGTCCAAAGCAGAGAGAAAGACAGATTGACACACCCTGCATCTTAGTCCATTCTGGCTGCTGTAACAAAATACCTTCTTCTTGGTGGCTTATAAACATCAAAAACTTATTTCTTACAGTTCTGAAGTTTGGGAAGTCCAAGGTCAAGGTGGCAGGAGATTCGATGTCTGGCGACGGCCTTCCTGGTTCATAGAATGGCAACTTCTCCTGGGGTCCTCACAGGGTGGAAAAGGTGAAGGAGCTTCCTTTGGCCTCTTTTATAAGGGCATTAATCCCATTCATGACCTAATCACTTGTCAACACCAACACCTTGGTTAGGATTTCAACACATGAATTTTGGGCGGACTTTTAGACCATGGTACCTGGCATTTTCCTTTCTCTTGCTTAGATCTGCCAGTGGCTGAAGCCCATTGGAAGTATGATTTTACAGGTGTCAGCCCCCTTGAGGGCCAAACAGAGCAAGGGAAAGCAGAGAATGGTTCTGAGGGTAAACAGGTAAACATCACACACATCCATGATCTCATGCAAACACCAAGGCTCACCAAAATTTTGAGAAAAATTTAAAATGAAAGACTGAATCTTGCTTTGATCAAGGGAAATAAAAAAAGATGCTTATTTCATGAAGCTACCCCACCTTCCCTGATGCGTGAAATCCCTTTCATAGGAAATAAAACTTTGGTTTATCAGATACCAGGCAAAGTAGTACATACTCCTGGGAGAGAGGACACCTGTATCTTTTCCATCCTTTTTATTCCTTTATTGCTAGAAGGTCTTGTGCACTGTTTTAGGTTCCAGAGATAAAAACTTTAATAATAGACATACTTTACTAAGACACAGAAGTACAATATGTCAATAGTTATAATTTTGAGCTAAAACAGACTTCTATAAACAGCATGCTATGAGACTAAAGAAGAAGGAACAATCAATGCAGGTATATTTTGTCTGGGTCTTAAAGAGCAAATAGGATTTAAAGAAGGGAAGAGGAGATACTAGGACAGAGAAAGACGGAGGCATCGTCAGAGAATGATGAGGCCTTGCACATATGGGAGAACAGCAAAATCTAAACTGCATCAATGCTGCACTGTCCCTTCCCTAACCTACCCCACCTCCAACACACACAGGAACACATACTCATGGACGGCATTATTGTTCAGTTCCAGTACATTTTTCCAACGTGCCTGCACACAACCTCAGAATCCTTCTCAACACAGGGCCACTGACATCTGTTCCTAATTGACCATTGAATGCACTATGAAATAAAACCCTTTGCCTTCTTTAAACTCATTTATCCTTGGTGGATATAGCATGTTTTATATGGTCAGGGCCATAGGTAACTGAAAGAGCATAGAAAGGAAGATTATGAAGCTGGGAAAAGCATACAGGAAAGAAAGCTGACAGCACTGAGATCTCACAATTCAAGATTGTGAGATTGCCTTAGAACAACCCTGTGAGCAAAACAAAGTGATGTATTCCTGGCAGAGGCTGCGATTGGGCTTTGGGTAGAGAACTTCCAGTTGCTATAAACCCTCTCTGAAGACACTTTCAAAATTGTGTCTGCAACTGTGAGGCCAACCTGGGCTAGTGTTGCCTGAAACATTAGTATAATATTCTGGATCTTTCCATAGTGGAGATTATTACTAGATAGATTATTATTATTGATAACAAAATAGGGTGACGAGAAATATTTTGAGTCTTCTGTACTCTTCCAATTGCCCTTTTCCTGGCTTCTTTGCTACCAATTTTCTTCCAGGCCTCCTAAATATGAATATTCTCCAATGAAGTAAATTGGAGTAGTACCTTTGCACAGTAAAGAGAACAGGCTGAACTTTAGGACAAAATTTCTTCATGAAAAATGGATTTTCTCCTGGGATCTTAGGGCACAGAAACTTTGGGTTATGGCATAGCTTTAGGTTTGCAAGGCTTTTTTGCTCACATGCAGTCCTGTATCCATAAATCAGTGTCTTGGAACTGATTTTATTAGACAGATATAATGAATAGAGTACCTAAAGGTACACACGGTACCGTTTTTCATAAGCTTTAATATATTATGCCTTTTGTTAACTGGAAATTAGCTGAAGCATTCTTATACATATTATTATAAGAAAAATGACTTAGCACCACTCCATGCGTTTCCAGGTGATTCTAGCAGCCTCTCTAATGCTCAACAAAGATGCCTATAGAGCAGAATATTAATGAACAAAGAAAATTCCAAATGTACATTGATAATCATTTCATAAACCATCCATTTATTTCCACAGTGTTAGCATGCAGAATTTTGCCAGGTGGCTCATGCTTTACTTAGAGGTTAGATTTGTGTTAACAGTGTCTTTCCCACATGAGGGCGTCAGCGCTCTAAGCAGCTTTGGGTTTTGCCTCCCTGGGTTTGACTTTAAGAGCTCTATTTTGAGAAAACGAAAACACTTTACGAGCCTCATACATCTTAGACTATATAAAATTAACATTTGGTTTATCTTCCTGGAGAAGCCATTCATTCTTTTCTATCGTTCATTTAGCAGCATAAACGGTAGCCTTCTTCCAAGGGGGAAGAAAGAGATGACACACCTGTGACATTGCCACTCCCCGTGTCCATTTATGCCTTCACAGCCCACCCGGGTCAATTAGTTTCTGTTATACGAAAGTGACGTGTAGAATTTTGATGAGCGGTAGTACTATATGGCACATGTTCATGTGCAATGAAAGTTAATCCACTTTTAAGACTGTGTGTGTATGTGTATTCATATTCCATGGATTTATTTTCACAGCTCCGGATACAGCCACCACACATTATCTTAGATTAATTCCAAATTTCACACTCTTAGGTGAGAGTAGGTCAAGGTAATTTTATAGGTAAAACTAATACAGCTAGATCCCAGGCATATTACCCTCAGTCTAGTTATTGGCATAAGGACTAAGAGTTTGTGAGTGAGAACTTGTAATGGCTTGACTTTTTCTCTGCCAATTAAGAATAACCTAATCAGCTCAGCATTGATAGCATCTCAATAAGCCCCTACATGCATTTTGAGCTTTATCTCTGCTTACTCCATTCTCAGGTGGTGTACAGGTTCCGACTGAATGGATAATTCACACAGTGCTGTTGGCACATGGCAAAGGCATCCCACACTTTATTGCCATATCTCATTCTGTCTATTCTGCTTGAAATATCATCCTTGGCCTCCGTCTGCATTTTAGTAGCCCGGTTCCTTCTCAAGGCTCAGGATGGACCCCAGCTCCTCTGATTCTTGTTCTTTTTTCACCCTCTCCACCCTCCAGGGTGTGATCTCTCTCTGACAAGAATTCCAGGGGCACGTTGTCATTGATTCCTGGGCACTAACTGGCCCCATTTTGTTATTCTTTAATGTGTCTGATATCCCCTTATCATCTTACTGCAGAGATGATACTAGACCCGTCATTTTTCTCCTTTAAAGCAGAAGTACTTTGCTTTTCACCCAAAAGGGCAGGACAACGATTTGCTTTTTGGTATTTCTGTGATGTCCTTATTTTGCTTCTTCTGTGAGTTGTGTCCCCCTTCCCAATGTTTTACTTGTGATGTGGCTCTGAGTCACAGCTGACAGGTTTTGCTTGGAGGGAATGGTGTAGACTCAGCTTGCCCAGCCCCTGAGTCCCCACTGGACCCCATTCTCTCTAATTTCTTCTTCCGACATTTCCATCAAGTGGCTGTGGTGAAGGGGAAGGAGAGTCACCAGTTTTAGTCTACCGGTGAGAAGTCAAGTTCAGAGACTTTATGAACTGGTCTAGTGCCAGACAAGAAGCAGAGGGGGAATGGAACACAGGATAAACTTGCAGGCATCAGAAACCACCCCTCTGGGCTTTATCACCACTGGAGAATTTTCAACCCATGACTTTTCTTTTCTGTCTCTTTGCTTTTTTCTTTTTAATCTGGAAATTATGACAACTGTTTTTTCTTACTAGAAGATAATGAAAATAGCACATAAAGGCTTCTGGAGTCACTGAAATCTTTCACTGCATATGCAGCTAATAACTATAACTACTCCCTCCCTTCATAACTTTGCAATCCAGGTATTCGGTCAACAATTGATATTGTGCACCCATCGGGTACCAGGCTCTGAATGTCCTTGCCTGCATGAAGCTTCCTTTAGCAAATCTATTCTTATGAATTCTAAGTTTAACCTTTTCCAGAATGTTTCTTTCTGGGTAAAATAAGTTATTCAGAGTCCTGAAAGCACAACTCTTTGAAATAGTTAACCTATTTTGGAAAAAAATATATATACACACTTATGGAAAAAAAACAGCAGAATTGGATTCAGTTTTAATTTTATGTTAAAGTGCCAAAAGTTGGGGATGGTTTAGCCAACCTGATCTTCTACCATTTCTACCATCTAGGGTTTGAGACTGGTTAATATTTCATTCCCAGGCACCTATTTGTGTGGCATCAGAGCCTTTCGCAGTTCTATCCCAGCCTCATATATTTTCTGATTCAATGTGACTGAGTTTTCTGAGAACTTTTCTTCTTCTTTTTGAAGCTTCTTTCAAAAGATTTTGAAAAATACTCTGCTCTGTTCAGGAGTAGTCATGCATAAAGATGAACCATCTTTGTTTTGTGGCTGAACAACTTTCCCTCCTGGAGCACCTCAGGGGGAACCTATTTAACTGATCCCATCATCCGCTTGTCTCCTTTCTCTTCTTCCTCCCCACTCTCCTGGAGAACGTCATGAGTTTAGGTATTCCCCAAATATCATTGCATTTATTTTCCTAACACTACCTGTGGATCTTAGAAAGTGGTGGGAAATGGGAAGCAAGATATAGCAGCCAAAAAATTATGTGCTCCTCATCATACCCTGCTATATTTTTTCATTATTTTCCCAGTTGATTCTTTAGTTGAGCTATAATTTGGATCTGACAGCAAATATTGAACTTCAGAATTCCAAGTTCATGGACAAAAAACTTGTCCTCAAGTAGAAGTCAACAAAGATGTATTTATATAATTCCAGAACCCTGGGTGTTTGGGGGAGGGAGTGGAGAAGCAGTAACTATAGACTGGGATAAGTTTATGCTGGTAAAACCAAATAAATGAGCAAATTCTCAATACAACTCAAGAAAAATCTCTCCACCCTTGCCTTAATTACCATTCGAACTGGATTGTAAATATGAATTATTACAATACTCACCCTATTTTTCCTCTTTGCTTTTTCATGGAGTTTTGGCCTTCAGTTGCACAATTTTATTTTCCGTACTTTGCTTCTCAGACCTATTTGGCTACAACAAACTAATCCATTCAACTCAGTTCACTTTTAAGGGATGCATCTCATTCCTGCTCCATCTCACTGTTTGTTTGTTTAATAATTTGGTCACCAGATTTTCTGCTTTCTGTTTTGGTTTCCCAAAGCTATTATTCCTTCTTATATTAGTTTCTTCAGAAGCTCATTTTTTCTCTCTTTTTTCTTCCTGAACTTTTGGTTGCTTCCTTTAGTCTTTTCTCTTCTTGTATTTTCTTCACTTTCTGTTTTTATCTGGTCATCTGTACAGAACTGCCAGGTCCATAGTCCCAAGGCCTCTGTGTGGAGTTAGTACATCTATTGGTTTATGAAACTTTTGAAGCAAGAGGGAGAAAAATCACTGTTGTTAATCAAAATCTCTATCATTAGCAATATTATGCTTAAGTACCTCAAATACTCAAGCAGTTTAAAGACTCATGAGGGTCCTCAAATCAATAGGTAATAGAGAAAAAAATACTTTTATATCCATAATAGGTTATGTTTTTGAAGAAAATACATTATTCAGTTTTTGCTGGTGACACTAGTGAATTTGCTCCTTAACTTTGACCAGTGTGTTCTTTTTTGCTGCATGAAGTTTAGGCAATATTAGTTTATTTTACAAGAGGCAGCTGGGGGTTCATCTTATAGCTGTCTTGGCACTACTTCTTGCCTGATATGATCTGTTGCTGCAAGATTGAAGGCAGGCCACACAAGACATTTTCTGCAGACAATGATTCCTGGAGGTCTAGCCATAGCTCACATAACGGACGATGAGGCTTTCATCCTTGTAGCTATAAAAGTCCCCTAAGTTCAAGAGAACTTGGAGTACGAAGAAAGCAAGGATGCTGTATCACGAACCATGCTAATGAGTGTATACCCTGCTTAGTCTCACCACGTTTGATGAGGAATAACCTGTACTAATAGCTTATGAGGAATCTTCCATGGCTAGCCATGGTGTCAAAGACTAGAGATGTATCTGTTTATCAGTAAGGGTGGGCTGATATATGCTGCAACAACAAATAACTGCAAAATTGCAGTAGCATAAAACAACATAGGTACATTCTTACTCATTCCATGTGTTCATCATGGATGGGTAGAGGACTCTGCTCATTGTAGTCCTTAGGTCTGAGCAGCCACCATCTTAAGGGTTGCCAGTCACTGATAGAAAAGGACCTTGTAGTGTGTCAAGCCAGCGATTAGATATCTGTCCTCAAAGCAGTGTCCATTATTTCTGTTGACAATGCATTGCTCTAATGACCACACAAGCCCACTCTGCACACAGATGTCAGGAGGTGTAATCCCACTGTGTACCCAGAAGGGTGAATAGATGGACATATTTGTTCCCTAGCAGTAATGTCTATCACAAAGTAGATCTATTCATAGATCTCACTCTGCTCTTGGCAAGTTCTACTCTCATCAAGTTTACAGTCAGTAGTGTGCGGAGGGGCGAGGGGAAGGGGCACTAAAGTGTGGGTGGCAGATCCAGACATGTGTATAAACAATTCGGAGTGTCTAATGGTAGCACATGGCTGGAGACCCTGCTCAGGGTAGATGGTCACAAAAGGCTTCCTGGGTAAATCTGAGACTCGAGGTATAGTCTGAGTCAGTCCAACGGAAAGTATATCACATTCAATCCTCACAACAGCCCTAAAATGTTGGACTGAATAATCCTCTTTCATAAGCAGTGAAATTGAGGCTGAGAGAGCCATGCAGAGTGAACCAAGAGTAGGATCCCAGTTCGGCTCCCTCCAAAACCTCTGCTTTGAAACAGTCGGCTGGTTCTGAAGGAGGAGCCTTTCTTGGGAGGCTTTTTGAGAGCAACAGCAGTTACGTTTAACTTTAAAGGAACCAGGTTAAAAATACCTCAAAAGAACACCTGTGATCTCAATCTAGGTTAATTTTGTATAGCACAAATTATAACACAATTCCAAAATACTAATTGCTACATGAGACGTTACATCCATCTTGGGGAGGAAATCCAGTGGTGCTAATTAAACAGCATATTTCTCTAAAAGCAATAATTGAGGCTTGGATTGGAACAAAACAATTCTGGTATTCTGCTGTTCATAAACCTAAGTAAACGAATACAACAGTGGTTTATTTATGTAGTGCTGAAACCACGCTACATAGCACCTCACAACACAGGGTGTAGGCTGAATCCAAATACATTGACCTGACTGTTTATTTCTTCAGTTGGCAGTGGGTTACCAGTGTTTAGAAAAGGACAGTGTAACTTAAGAAATTTACACAAAAAGGCTGATTCGAGTCCCCATATGTAGGAGTTTATGAACACAGAAAGCTCTGCACATCAATAAAGGTATCCATCCCCCAAGCAGCACTAAAAGAATGCTAGGTTGTACAAGCTGGCCATAAAATCAAGGCAACATACAATTAAGGGTAAAAACTGCCATATATCCTCCAACACCTAAGAGGGCAGCCACATAACAATTTCCTAGACATGCCTTCATGGTATATGAAGTTGTAGACAATGGAAAGAATGCATCCTCTGTAGTGGTTGGTGGAAAAATCACAGAAAACAATTTTAATTTTAGTATTTTTTAAAAATGTGTACAAATCTTTTGTTCTCCAAGCTTTCTGACAGTGCTAAATGTAATTTTCTTGCCCTTACATAGTTACTAACCTTTTAACAGATCAATTTCATCTTTTCATTTCTCTTTGCAAATCTTCAGAGCCAGCCAGCCCAGAAGTGGGGCACGTGCTCAGAGCTTTGAGGCCTGAAGAAGATGCCCGTGTTGCCATTTCAGATATTAGAACCGGCAGCCCCAGATGACGACCCACAATTCCCCTGAGTCTCCATGGAGGCAACCACCTATTGATTTCCTAATTTTTCATCACCAGAAGGCATGGATTTCCTTTTTTACTAATTATATACTTAATTTGAAATCAGAAAAGGGCAACGGGTAATGTATATTGTGTGTGGGTTAACCTTCTTCAGTTAACCTTCTCAGGTCCCTCTTCATGTTGAATATGAAGACAGAAAATTAAAGAGCACACAGAGGGAGGCAATTTATATTTCCAAGATCAAGCAAGAAAAGTCTCTGATGCATCAGAAGAAAAGCACAGAGGCTCTTCCTCGCCCTTTTAGTTTTGGGATTTGACCCTGATGGAAAGTTTATGGTTCCAGGGCTTTGCTCTGATCCCTACCAAAAGTCTCAGGATGGAACTGAATTGTTCTCTGATGGAATGATAGAATGGTAGCCTTAAGAATAAACTTTACTCCCAGGATTTAGAAGTTCATTTTACCCTTGAATGTCCTGTCTTGAACCAGAGGAGCACTTTCATAATGTGAAAGGAATACTCTAATTTGAAGAGGGGAGAAACAGTAATGTTATTCCCAAGAGTGACTATATGATGTAGGATACTGTATACTTTCTGGGTAAAATCAAGGAGGGGTCTGTCCCCATGCACACGCTCACACATTTTCTCTTTGAGTTTTGTGAGTGAGAGAGAATGAGAGAAATTCTATTCTCTTGGGTAACTTGAATATTTGCTATCTAAAGAGAAAGGAAAATGGTGCAGAGGTGAGTCTTGGGATTTTCCAAGTCTTAGGATTTTTGCAGCATTGTTTGAATACACTTAAAATGATGGAATGGAATCATTTTCCTGACTGTCATTTTACTACCTTTCTTATCATATTTTTAGGCTCATTTTGTACCCAAGTCACCATTTTTACCCATATAAAATGGAACTTGAGCAAATGTTTTAAGATACTTATGCTCCAAGAATTTTCCCTCCAATTTTCCTTTCCTTTTGGCTTTTATAGTTGTGGACCAGAGCCTGGCTATTACTTAAAAATCATATCAGGCATTTGAGATTTGCAATTTCAAACAAAGTTGGAGAACACAGCTCAACTAGATGTCATAACATGGGAGTTTGAGACTTTCCCACTCGTTACTCTTCCTAGCTGCCACTACTTCTTTTTATAGCCATCCAGATTTATCTGCCTACTCATTAACACCTCATTACGCTGGCCCCCTGCCAGGGTTTGGGTCATCTGGGGACATATTAGCCATTGCCTCTCTGCTTTACTGGGATATGCTGTCACTGATCTTAGATGGGACACATGAGAGTTTGGCATCAGAACTGGGTCTGCACACATATGCAGGTTCATTCCACCTCGTTAGGGGATATGATTTTCATTCTTCCATGTTGTCTGAAGTCTGTCTTTTTGTGTTTGTTTTAGTTCTACCCAATTCTTATTTAATAGGCATTCAGAAATTGATGTCTCTCAGTGTATTAGTTTTATATTACTGCTATAACAAATTACCACAGTCTTAGCGGCTTTAACAACACAAGTTTATTCTCTTACAGCTCTGCAGGTCAGAAATCTAACATGGGTCTCACTGGGCTGGAATCAAGATGTGAGCAGGGCTGTGTTCCTTTCTGTAGGCTCTGGGTGGGATGTTTCCTTTGCCTTCCCAACTTCTAAAGGCTGCTGTATCCCTTGACTTGTGGCTCCTTCCTCCATCCTCAAAGCCAGCAGTGGCGGGCGAAGTCCTTACATCACATCACCTCACTCTCTTCTTTCTT
Source organism: Cheirogaleus medius (assembly GCA_008086735.1). NCBI lineage: Eukaryota > Metazoa > Chordata > Mammalia > Primates > Cheirogaleidae > Cheirogaleus > Cheirogaleus medius. The sequence continues at coordinate 68,168,776 of VBSM01003204.1, read as the reverse complement.
CTCCCTTCCTCTTTTGCTTTGAAGGATCTTGAGATTACACTGGGGCCACATGAGTAATCCAGGATTATCTCCCTATTTTAAGATCAGCTCATTAACAACCTTAATTCAGTGAGCAATCTTAATTATTTTGCCTTACCATATAAGGTAACATATTCACAGATTCCTGAGATTAGGATGTGGACAGTTTGGGGGACTATTTTCCTGCCTGTCACATTCTGTTAGATTTTTTTCAGATTAAAAATAATTTACTGAATGAAAACATGCACGCTAAAAGGCATATAACCTATATGCTTACTGATCAATGAATTTTCATAAAATGAACATGCTCATGTAACTTTTTAACAAAATTCAGGTCAAGAAACAGAACATCACTGTCATCCCCAAAACCCTACTTTGAGCTCCCTTCAAATCACCCCTGGCATCCCCAAACGGCAACCACTCTCTTGACTTGTAACATCATGAATTAGCTTCAACCATTTGTTAAAACAGCTTTATTGAGATATAATTTGTATGCCATGCAATTCACTAATTTAAAGTGTACAATTCAATGCCTTGTAGTACATTCAAAGAGTTGTGCAATCATCTATGCAATCAATGTTAGAATATTTTCATTGTTAAAAAAATAAAAAACCTTATAACTCTTAACCGTCACTCCTCTTTCATCCCAGCCCCCAGCTCTAGGTAACCACTAGTATATTCTCTCTCTATATAGATTTGCCTATTCTGGACAATTCATATAAATGAAATCATAATATAGGCATTGTTGATGACTGGCCTCCTTAACTTAGCATAATGTTTTCAAGGCTCATCCATGTCATAGCATGGATCAATGTTTCATTTCTTTTTGTTGCTGAATAAAATCTCATTGTATGGATATATCACACTTTATACATTCATCCATGAATGAACATTTTGACTATTTCCACATTTTAGATTTTATGAATAATGCTGCTATAAATGTTCATGTACAAGTTTTTGTGTGGACATGTGTTTTCATTTCTCTTGGGCACGTTCCTAGGAGTGGAATTGCTGGTAGGTGTATGTTTAAATGTTTGAGGAACTGAAAAAATGTTTTCCAAAGCAGTGGTGCCATTTTATATTCCCACCAGCAGTGTGTAGGATCTTAGATTTCTCCACATTCTTACTCAATGCTTGTTACTGTCTGCCTTTTTAGTTTTAGCTATCTTGGTGGATATGAAATGGTCCCTTATTGTGGTTTTGATTTACATTTCCCTGGTAGCTAATGATGTTGAGCATCTTATTGTGCTCATTGGCCATTTGTATATATTTTTTGGAAATCTGACTATTCAGATCCTTTACCGGCTTTTTATTTGGGTTATTTGACATTTTATTATTGAATTGTAATAATTTGTTGTATATCCTAGATACAAGTACCTTGTCAGATATATGATTTATAAAGGTTTTTCCCCATTCTGTGGGTTGTCTTTTCATTGTCTTGATGATTTCCTTTGAAACAAAAGTTTTTAATTTTGATGATGTCCAGTTTACCTACTTTTTGTGTGCATTTAGTATCACATGGAAAAAAATTGCCTAATCCAAGAGCATGAATACTCATGCATATATTTTGATATTTGATCCATTTCATGTAATTTTTTCATATGGTGTGAAGTAGGAGTTCAAATTTATTCTTTTCCATGTGGATATCCAGTTATCCTAGTACTATTTGTTGAAAAAAACTATTCCTTCCCATTTCACTTGTTTTTAATGGACTCACCTAGTATATACATTTTTTGCTGGCTTTTTTCACTTGAAATTGTATTGTGAGATTTATCCATATCTAGTTTCTTTATTCTCACAGCCTTCTAGTATTCTATTATGTAAGTATATTGTAGTTTCTTCATCCATTCTACCTTTGTCGGGCATTTGGGTAGTATCTAGTTTGGGGCTATTATGGGTTGTGCTGACATGAACATTCATGGGTTCTGGGATTGTCGGGTGCTTGGAATGTTTCTTATATTCCAGCTCTAGTATAAGGACAATTACTGGTACTACTCCACTATAAAAGAAAATCTTGAGGCTTCAAGTAGAAGTTTTGCAACTTAGTCATTAACCTGAACATTTTTCTTATCCTAAAAATGCATCTTACACTATCCACATTGTAGACCTTTCTTGGGCTATATCCAGGTTTGGTACAACAGCAGAAAATGATAATGAAGGTGAGATGGGGGGGCCTGCCTTGTTAGGACTTTTTTTCAACAAATACCTTTTGATTCTCTATTTGCTCAAGGTTCTGGCATGTGTTAAGGCACTAGGAAGAAACTGATGTAGGGGAGAGACATGTTTACATGTAAATAGGAAATTATGATATAGCTTGGAGAGTTCTCTGATGTTCAATGTGCAATTGGCCTACAGAGGATGGCAATCTTGCCCAGAATCCTGGGAGTCAGTGCAGGTTCCCAGAAGGAGTGGTGTACTCTCTAAGCTGAGATGCGAATCACGGGTAGGAGTCCTCAAGTACTGTGTGTTGGAGGAGTAATGCTATAGTCACAAAGAACATAATGGCTACTGTCTACACTAGGTAAACACATTCTATGCCAAGAATGTGAGGTGAGGCCACATTTTACTTAGAACTGGATTAGGTGAAAGAAGTTTAGTGGCTTTTTTTTAGCTTACTGGATTCTTTAGCATGCTTCTGTTACTGGCAGACTTATTTCAAAGCTATTTGGAATCACAGAAAGGCAGAGGATCTCGGTTTCTCTAAAAGTCTGTTTATTGACTCCCCAATCCTGTTTACTCAGAGAATGAAGAGATTGAATGACAAGGAGATGAAAACTAGAGATTAAAAAAAGTGGAAACAGGCTGGGTGTGGTGGCTCATGCCTATAATCCTAGCTCTCTGGGAGGCCAAGGTGAGAGGTTCTCATGAGGCCAGGAGTTCGAGACCAGCCTGCATGGCATAGTGAGACCCTGTCTCTACCAAATATATATATATATATGTGTGTGTGTGTGTGTGTATATGTTTATATATACACACATATATATAATATATAATATATGTGTGTGTGTATTTATATATATATGTGTGTATATATATATATATATATATATTAGCTGGGCCTGGTAGTGTGCACTTGTAGTCCCAGCTACTTGGAGGCTGAGGTGGGAGGATCACTTAAGCCCAAGAGTTTGAGGTTTTAGTGAGCTATGATGGCACCACTGTACTTCAGCCTGAGTGACAGAGTAAGATTGTTCTAACATTTCAAACAAACAAACAAACAAAAGAAGTAGAGACAGCAAGGAAAAATTTTTTAAAAATGTTAAAAACATTTGACAATTGTCTTTCAATAAATTTGGTTTACTTTGTATTCAATATTTTTTATATCCAATATTTTTTAATGTATTTTACTTTATTAATTTAAAAACCTGACTCTGATAAGGGATCTGCAGTCATCATCAGACTGCTAAAGAGGTCCATAACACAAAAAGGTTAAAAACCCCTGGCCTAGAATACAAATCCAAAATTTAATCATGCTAATAGAATCACATGCATTATCTCTGTTTAAAGTAAGCTACCCCTGAAAACTGGTTATCAGTGTGGGCTGATAGAAAAGATTAATTCTTCTTTACTGCCATCTGGAAAAGATCATAAATAGGACTGATTTCATAAATTTTGACAAGTGGAAGCACCTGGCATAGAGGAGCCCACCTGGCATGGTTGGGTTTACTTCTGGGTAACTAAGTCTTCAAACGCTCTGTTATCCCTGGTCTATCATCCTTTAGTATAATTTTTCATGCACTCAAGTTCCTCTGAGTCATCATTTAATTTTCTTTTCTTCAAGTGAAACTAAACCCTGAATAAAAAATAGCTTTTTTCCTTGTAAGGTTGCATAGTAGCTGCTATCCTGATTTCTCTGAAAACTCTAGCATATAATCCTATAAACCTCTAATCAGTACAAATCCAGTTTCAGCAAGAAATGACCTGGACGAGAAGGTGGAGGTGGGCAGATAGACATACAATCTGCTGCTTGTATTTTTCCAGGAGGATCATTTCCTTCTCCTTTAAGCAGATGTCAAATTGGAGTGGCTCAGCCTTTCAGCAAGATTACCAGGGAGTCTGACACAGGAGGTTTGTCTCTGTGTATCACATTAGGAAATCAAATTAGCTTTTCCTGTTACTTTTAATCAAAATATACAGATTCTGATTATTTGAACATAATTAGATTTCCTTCCTTAGCATACATTTTGCTGTGGGTTGCTGGGCATTGCTGGAAAAAAAAAAAAAAAAAGACAAAACCTGGAGCTCAATACGTTTCACTCTAAAAGAGCCAAGGGGCCTCAAAGCTGCATTTTGGTGACAACCAACCCTATATTAGAGCAAAGGGTCAAGTTAATTTTATACATTGGCTTTGATAAAATAAATAGTCATGCTCATGTTATCCTGGCAAATAATTTAATTATTGAAAGGAACAGTCTTGCTTTGTAATATTTAGACTTTCGAGAATGATACTTATTTGTCTAGATCAGGGATTGGCAAATTATAGGCTAGGAGCCAAATCCAGCCCACGATCTGTTTTTATAGGTAAAGTTTTATTAGAACACAGCCCCTTCCCTTTGTTTACATGGTGTCAGGGGTACCTGCCACACTGCAACAGCAAAGTTGAATAGTTGCAAAAGACCACATAGCCCCCAAAGCCCAAGATATCTACTCTCTGGCCCTTTACAGAAAAGCTTTGCTGTCCCCTGGTCTAGACTACAGACAGTCCTTCGTATCAGTTTGCTTATAAGAAAACAATGTTTGATTGCTTAAGAAAATCATTAGTGTTCAACGGTTCCAAACTTGGTCTGATTTGCTCAAAGACTCTGAGGCTATTGCGTGTGTCCAGTTGTTCTTCTGTAAGTCATAAGGGCCTACGGGCCATCTGAGGTCACAGAGATCGTTGTACCAGTCGTGCTTCTGGCCCTATAAAGGAAGCATGAACAAACCGAAAACATAACTAGAACATAGTATAACCAGAACATAGTGTAACTGGAGTTCAGAGTCAGACTGACACCTGTGGGAACCTTGATTAGGCTGATAATGTGTTGTTTCTTCAGATTAATATTCTTTAACTATATTTTCAATATGTTTTTAGCAGAGAATCAGAGTGCTTTGTGGTGGAGGGAACTGGAGGACCTTGGTAAGAAACTTGACAGAGATACTTAATTTTGCTAAGAATATGACTGAACAACTGTTGCTAAAAACCAGTAGCATTATGTATATTTCTGTCTTTGTGCCATCTTATGCATAAAAATTGATAGGACATAAAAATGCCCTTGGATATTTTTAATGAATAAAAAAAAATAAAATGCATAAGGCATATCGAGGAAAATAAAGTAAATCTTAGTTTTAGAGTTGTGGTGGGGTTAGGGAGGGCCAGAGGCTTATAAAAAGAAAAAAGGAGCCTCTGAAAGTCAGAATTGGAGATTTAGAGATCTAAAGAGATCATTACTGACGTGGGCAGAAGCCAGTCTGATTGAGAAAGCAAATTCGGCTGGTAGAAAGAAGGATGTGTGTACAGTTGTAAAGCTGGGAAGGAGAGCAGAGTTGGAACAAACTTATTATCATCATATGTTCTGCTTAAGTTCTCTTTAGGGTTTGGTCCATTTTCTTGGCACACAAATACCAGATGAATCCAGCTTTCATCCAGCCCTGCCTTCTGCAGCTTATCTGAGACTCAACGAGATGTGGCATAGGAGTGGAGGTTGTACATACGTGGCCCGGGAGGCCAGCAATGACTCAGCCATCTGAAGACAATAGAAGGGATAATGCCAAAATGTTTACACATGGTTAAAAGAATATCCATAGCTGCTGCATTCATTCAACTGACATCTCTCTATTAAGTGCCTGCCATTGCCAGATCCTACGTGGATACAGAATACAGTCAGAAATGCAGAAATGGGAAAGAAAAATCTGTTCCCTTCTCTTGTCATGGGAGGGAAGGCTTAGGAAACCAATAGCTGCAGGATGAGTGATTGATGCTATTTTTATTACAGGAAAGCATTATGCTGTGAGTATGTGGAGTAGGGATACCTAAGAGAGCCTTGGGAGTGTGACGTGCAGGGTGATCAGGGGAATCTTGCCAAGGAAACTATGAAATGCATCTTGAATAGTAAACAGGAGTAAATCCAGGGGGCTCAGAGGTTGGGGGCAGCCCCAGTGCATGTTCACTGTAGACATACAAAGAAATTGTCATTGCTCCAGTGGTAACCCTTATGCAACAGAAGATGGAAAATGATGGCTAAATGCCCTTCATTCTTGTCTTTCGGGTAGCTTCTGTAGGATTCGTAGAAGGTCTCAGTGACTCAAGCCCCTTGGCTCGGGGTGGGGTGACAATCGTGATGCTTCCCCACCTTGGCTTTTCTTCCTCCCCTCTCTCATGCTTTCTGCTCACTCACTCCTATTCCCTTCTAAGCACAGTAAACAGCTGTCTGCAGGCACTGAAGCAGCACTGTGCACTCACAGGACTGCCAGGAGATCACTGCAACAGAAGGGACCTACCTGTGGACAGGATGAGAGAACAGCTGTAGTGGCAAGTGCGAGCTGGATCAGAAATGGCCTCCGGTGCCACCCTAAAGGGTTGGAGCTTTGTTCTGAAGCCGGTAAGGGGACCGTGAAGCTTTTAGTCATGGAAAGACACGATCAGATCACATTCTTATTTAAGTACCTTTGCTCTAATTAAATGATAATATTTAATTAATATTATTAAATGCCCTAACGACATACCCTATAAAACCTTGTCCACAAGTTTGCTAGGAAAAGGGTCCAGGTGTCTCAGGGCAACTCTTACAACACACCTGGATGGTACCCAAAGCCGACTCATTATTACATATAACATATACTCTGAAATTGCAATTTAAAACATTTTAATAATTTTATAAAGTGAAGAAAATATTAAGGAAAGCAAAGTAATAAAATTAAAATTAGCCTTAATCCTATTGCTAGCAAGTATATTGTTATAATGTTGATAGAGTGTTAATGTTTTAATATATTTTTCTCCAATTGCTAATTTATGTATGTATATTTTGTATTACATACTGTATTGCATATTCAAATTTGTATCTTTTTTCACTTAACATTATGCATGAACACTTCCCAAGGACATTAAGTATTTTCAAAGTCATGAATTATGATGAGCACATAATAGTCCGTTATATGGATGTGCCGTAATTTAATGAATCTCCAATTGTGGGACATTCAGTTCATTTCCAATTGTATGCTATTATAAATAATGATGCATTATTTCCTTGTTCCTTAATCTTTGTCTGAACTCATGACTATTTCCTTAGGAAATGCTTACTGGAAGGCTCAAAGGAATAATTTTGAATATTTTCCTAGGTAAAGCAAAATCCAAATAGATTAATTAAATATCTTTAGAATCTAAGAATATAAACAGGATTTTAAAAATTATTCTGGAATGTATTTCCAAATGATTTATAGGAAAGTTTACCAGTTTATACTGCCCATAATGTTTATTATATAAAACTATTTTGTCATCCTTCTTTCAGTATTGTGAATATTATTACTGTTTAAAAATCTTGGTTATTTAAAAAATGAAAATTTCGGTATAATTGAAATTTATATTGCATTTACAATTTGCTGATGAGGCTTAGGAAAATAACTTTTGCTTTATCATGGTTTACCTCTAAGGTGCTGAATATCCTATATTTAACTAGTAATGGTGATTAAACACCCATCACGGTTAAGACAAAAACAAAAACTTTATAGGTTCTGGGTTGTCCACTCTTCCACCTATGTTAATCAGAATAACTTAGACACTTCACTTCAACAGAACAAGACCAAACAAAAGCTCTAAAATTCAAGGACTTGCCCCAATATAAGCTTGTTTTTCACACATGTCATGGTCCAACATGGGTTGGGTTGGCAAGTGGGGGTGGGCGGAGTGCTCTGCTCCACACTGTCTCTCAGCAGACACATGATGGCCCCAATCTGCAGCCTTTGAACCTGGTCTCTGACTTCCAACTATGATGCATATGAACAATTCTTCCTGGCAGCATCTCACCTTTGGACGCGCAATGTTCCTCTTCCTGGTTCGCTACCTGGGGCACCTTGAACTCCACAGTCCCCTAGGGAGTCACGGAAGGAGTTCACTCGAACTTTACGCCTATGTAGGTAAAAGAGCAGGGGGATTAACACCCTGAGTGCATCCCTTGGCCAGTGGGAGATGAGCACTCAAGCACAGATGTTCCAACCTCCCAATCTTTAGGCAGATACTCTTGGGGCACTCAGCATGCCTCTCCGGACATTTCTGGAACTATATTTCCTTTGCCCGCAGCAGCAACCTGAATGAATAACCCTTAGAGTAGCTTCCTTTATCCACTAGCTCCCCCTCTCTGCCTCCTCATCCTGCTTGCTGAGAGCACATTCAAATAAGTCACGTGTACCAAATTCCCTTTCTGAGGCCATGCTTTTGGGGGAACACAAGCTGATATATTCGGGATACAGGTTCTGTCCACCCTGCGGCCCTTCCGTCCTCTAAAGCCTACAGGACAAAGTGCAGGAGTGTGGAGGGAGGACTGTATGAGAGGTGTCGAAGGGTCAGACCTGGAAGTGGCAGATATCACTGCTGCCCACATGCCAGAGGACAGATTGCAGTCACATGGAAGTCTAAGAACCGTTGTCTAGCTGTGCTCCCACAAGGAAAAAGAAACAGGGATTGGGGAACACATAGCATTCTCTGCCACACTGTCTTAGTAAGTTTCAAAATATTATTTCAATGTCCTAAGAAGGGAAACAACTTGCCCTGCTTGTCAGTGATGGTGAAGGGCCAAAGATAACTGTGCTGTTTCAAAACATTTTAAATTAGGACTATATTTGTTCACTTTATTCTGGACGTGTAAAATTTGTTCTACTTTCTCCTGGAGACTCTGGCTTCCAGATTCTTTCAAAAGAGTTTGAGATTGCCAAATCTTACACAAGTTATTCCTTGTGATCGCAGTTTTTCTTAATGTGCTCACCTCAGTACAGATGTGACGGTCTTGATTGCAATATCCTAGCACAGATTTAAATTCATTTTTACCAAGTATAAATTTAGTGAATACTTTGTGTGTCTACAGGGGACTTTGTGCTAAGCCAAAAATATGTATTGATGGAGACTAGCCTGGTTTTTCTACTTATTAACTGTGTGGACATGGGCAAATCAATTAACTTCTCAGAGATTCAATTCCATTCCATGTAAAAATGAGGCTAGTAATACAGTATTGATCTTGCGTCTTAATTTTTTTGTTCTTGACTTATACAAAAGCATCTAGATATACAGGACACACTCAATAAGTGTGAATATGCTTTCTGGAATGCCTTGAGATTGTCATGAATTTACATGAGGAAGAAGTAAATCAAAACTGTTATTTATTAGACAACTCTCCTTTCTAATGAAATCTTATTTTTCTGAACTGTGTATTCAAACTATGAGAATAACTAAGTTGATAAAGGGATTTAAAGAGATTGTAGGAAAGAAAAGAGAAGGAAGTCATAAATTGAATAATAAAGGGGAGACAAAAATGTCTAATAAAATTGTTTTTTAATGTTTTGGCCATCTGGTGTATGATGTGAATTCTCCATTGCCATAAGAAAATTAGTAAAAATAGCATCAATTTACTTTTGAGCTAGATTTGTTTGTTCTAGGGTATTACACACTACTGAATCTGGTCTGAAAAGTGGGTCTGAGTAGTCTAAACAAAGGCTACTCAAATGGGCTGGCACATCTGAGATACCCTCTACTTCTCTAAAGGATTTTCTGCACTTTTGAGATAAGAAAACCTAAGTCACAGGTACTCACTTACTGATATTCAGGTGAGAGGTAAAAGCCAGGACTCCTCTGGAGATGAAGTGTGGAGTGACAGGACCGATGGGATTTGTTACTTCCTTTAGTCTAGAGATCATGGCATTTGCAAATCCGTAAGAAGCTTACTGGAACAAGTGACATTATTTTCCAGAAGCCAGTATCATATAATGAGCTATATAAGAACATGAGATTTGGAGCTAGTTAGACATAGATTTGAACCTCAGTTCCAGCATTTATTTTCTGAGTGATATTGGGCAGGCTAGGTAACCTCTCTAGCCTCAAATTCCATCTATAGAACAAGGATAAGGGCTACCTACCTCGCAGGGCTTAGGGTGAGGATTGAATAAATAAATACATGTAGTGCACTTGCCAAGGTTTTGGCAAATAGTAAGTAGCAGCTTATTATTAATAACAAAAAATATTAAGTACAATACTACTGTATATCAGGTCCTATCCTGGTCCTAATATGGATGAACAATGGATGAATTCTATCTCTACTTTCCATGGTATGCGTTGACACCTATATTCATTCTACTATACAACTGCATGCCAAGGCCACTCTGCAGATGAATTATTTTTGCACGGAAAATTATTATAAAAACTATTCTCAGAAGGCATCAGTCTGCAAAGCATATTCATTATCTATAAAAATGAGAAATTATATGTATTCAGCCCCACCTCGTGCTTGCACATGTTGTCACGGTCAAGGTACTGAGGAGATGTAGGAGAAAGTTAGCATTAAACACACAGTCCTTTCATAAATGGACTGTAATTCATTATTTGGTCATCAGAGTGATGCAGTTCAATAGGTTGTAACACAGAAAAATGCCAGAGTGTTTTACATAACGTCAATGTGCAATTGGTAATTATCTCCCATACCCTGTGCCATGCGTTTTCAACATGGATTGCACTCATTTAGAGTAGTCAGGTAATATTTCCTCTCGGAGGGCTTTGGAAAATAAATATAGAATAGTGTAGGAACTAAGATTGATTCCTATCACCTCATGTTTGACAGTTGAGAGGGCCCAGCAAATGTGGTACAGAAGTGATGATACCTGATGATCTTTATTCCAACATGGAGTTCTTGCCATCATAAAAAAGATGCCTTACTCTTACTTCTTCTCTCTAGTTAGAGTAGTTACTGGTAGGAAGATTTCCTTGGGCCAATGTTTCACGACTTAATGGTCTTTGCTCCAGTTCCCAAATGAAGATGGGGGCTGGCATTAGCAAAAGTAGGTGGGAGTGAGAATACTTTCTAGATAAAGATACACATTTACATAATGCCCTATATTTTCTACAATAGTCTTGCATGCATTTCATTTGACTCCTACCATCCTGCCAGACTGATAAAGGGAAAGAATTGTTCTCTGTGTTCTACAGATTAAATTCCATTGCAAAGAGTTAAGAACTTGGCTAGGTCTACTTAGCTAGTAAGTATTAGGTAAAGGTCTGAAACAATGGACTTATGACCTCAATGCCAGCATCCTTTTTACAAAATCCTTGTGCCAGCAATCTTTGTTTGGTTGAATGATAATAGTGGAAGCTACAGTGTCAACTTATGGGTATGCTGGTAGACAGAGCTACTATTATTCCACAGGACAAATGTGGAAAAAGCATTCCTTCCCTTGAGTGGGTCCATCCCTGCTCCAGCCAGCAGCCAGGTAAGTGGCTTGTAGGTGGAACATGAGCTGGATTTTAACCGTCAATATATCCTTGTGCAACCATAACAGTAGCAGCTCTCCTGGTGGAGGAGAAAAAGGAAGGTTGTGGTAACTGGTCTTCAAAAACAGCTGTGGACAATATCTCTAGTCTCTGTATGTTCATAATGTTCTTCCATTGAGAACTGGAGTTTATTTCTCCCCTCTTCAAATCTGGGTTGATCTTCTGACTATTTTGACCAATAGAATGCTGCTGAATTGATAGTCTAATATTTATAAGCCAAAGCCTTAATAGGACTATCAGCTTTTGCTTCCTTCCTCTTGAGATGCTCCTTCTTGCAACCAAGTCACCATGCTGTAAGGAAGCCCAAATAGCCACAAGGAGAGGTCCCCACAATGAAGAGCCATGGCCACCAGCCACAGCCCTAGTTATTTCTCAGACAGCAGCCACTATCAAATGCCAGCCAGCTGATACCAAGAGAAATAGAAGAACTGTATACTCCACAATTTGTAAGAGGTAATAAATTGCTGTTTAATATATTAAGTTTTGGATTGCTTAGTTATGCAATGGAAGATAACTAACAGGGAAGTCACATGAATTATTGAGGGCTGGGGGATAGAGGGATGAAATTTAATGATTTCAGAGTCACTCACTGCTCATGTTTTTTGAGTTCTCAGACCACTGTGTAAAGTGCTCTGCAAGCATGCTTTCCCATATACTTTCCCAGTTCAAGGCATTGACTGAAATAGGGCAAGAATGGGAGAGGGCATGGAATGAGCAACCAAGTTGCTGTGCTTTGCAGTCCTGTTTTGGAGTCCTGCCATGCACGATTTGCCCAGGCTTATGCCTTTCCATCTGCATAAAGGGAGGATCGGAGCTATTACCAGCATCACAGCTGTGTCAACTACAGTGATGTGGTGATAAATGGTGGCTCTAAAAAGATATGTCCACATCCTAATCCTCCAAATTTTAAAATGCCATCTTATTTTGAAAAAGGGACTTTGCAAATGTAATTAAATTAAGATGTTGAGATGTGAATATAATCTTGGATCATCTGGGTGGGCCCTAAACCTAAGGACAAGTGTCCTTATAAGGGACAGAAGAGGGAGAGGCAATGTGATCATGGAGGCAGAGATTGGACTGATGTGACCACAATCTAAGAAATGCCTTGAGCCACCAGAAGCTGGAAGAAACCAAGAATGAATTAGCCCCAAAAACTCCTAGAGGGAGCATGACCCTGCTAGATTTTGGACCTGTAGCCTCCATAACTCTGAGAGAATGAATTTATGTTGTTTTAAGCCACCAAATTTGTGGTAGTCTGTTATAGCAGCCTCAGAACACTAATACAAAGTTTGGTACTGGGAATGGGGTATTGCTGTACCAAATACCTAAAAACACAGAAGGGACTTTGGAAATGGGTAATGGGTAGAGGCTGGAAGAATTTTGAACTACATGATAGAAAATGCCTAGATTGCCTTTAATAAACTGTTGGTAGAAATGATGCTAAAGACTCTGCTAGTGAGATGTCAGAGGGAAATGAGGAACACTATTAGGAACTGGAGGAAAGGCAATCCTTGTTACATAGTAACAGAAAACATGACTTTATTATGTTCTACAATCATGTGGAATATAGAACTTTTAAGCAAGGAAATTGAATATTTTGCTTAGGAGGTTTCCAAGCAAGGTGTTAAAAGCGTGGCCTTGTTTCTTCTTGCTTCTTATAGTAAAATACAACAGGAAAGGGATAAATTGAGAAACAGAAGAAATTGTTAAGCAAAAAGAAATCAGCACTTGATGATTTGGGAAATTCTCAGCATATCCTGAGATATGCTCTGAAAGATCCCTTTCAGAGCCCTGCCTCTGTCCTGTGAACGAGCCTATGCTAGCCTACTGAACATTTAACACCCCATGAAGGAGGGCCCAGTGGTCCAAACCAAGACCTTTCTAGCCCAGCTGTAAGCCAGCAGACATCCAAATATGTGTACAAGTTCAGCCTCCTTGATAGCAGAGTTACCTGACCCAACCTCCAGGTGACCAAAAGTCATGAGTAAGCCCAGTCAACGTATAGACTACAGAGTAATAATAAATTCTTATTATTTTAAGGATCTAATTTTGGAGATGGTTTGTTAAGCAGCAATTGCTAACTGATACAGTATGCAAGATGACTTTTTTCCCTGGTTATTGAGGAAGCCCAGGTTATTGATCACATTTCTTATGATCAAATGAAAGTCTCTCTGGGAAACTCTAGGGTCAGATATGGCTCTGATAGTTCCATATAGGAAGGTTTTCTATAAATATCTTGCAAGCTAGATAGAATAAAAAGGCAAGAGAACTTGCTTTGAAGCTGTGCTTGTGTAGCAAGCACACTCTTTTTGTTTTGGTATACTTATCTGGGATGGGGATTTGGGTAGTTTTCATGAGGAATTGACACTTCCGATAAACTTCAAAAGATTAGAGGTGAGTTGGTCTGGTTAACAAGATGGAGGACCATTGGGAAAAGGCATTCCAGGCAGAAGTTTCAGTTTGACTAAAGGCCTAGAGGTCTCTGTTTGTGCTTGGTATATGTGTAATCAATACGCTAGTGTGCATGTCCCTCTAAGTGCTTTGCTTCATTACCACCTTTGAAACAGCACCCAAGATGCCTCCTGTGCCAGCTGCCAGCCACCCCACTCCCTCTCCCCTTTCTTTAACCTACAAAAACACTGCCTGCTGATGAGCTGTAAGTCATTTTGCAGAGGAAATTGGGTGTGCAAATCCTGAGATTAGACAAACATCCCTCATTAAAAGTTGTAATCCACTGGCCCTCCACGTTGACACCTTAATTTGGAACTCTTAACAGCCCGAGGGCACTCAATGGCCCTGAACCACTCCACGTTCCTTGTCTCTTCCCAGCTCCCTCCCCTCCTGGCTGGAGTCACCACCAGAAAATGACACAGTCTTCCAGATGGGGTAATGCGCTCTTCTCTTACTTGCACTGATAATAATGTTTTCTCAGGTTTATTACAGTCTCTTGAGAGTGGGACTGATTTGCATATTCCCTAACACTTAATTAACGATGTCACCTTCCCAGTGCCTTGAAAACAGTTTGCATTTTTTCTTCCTCCCCGGGCAGACCTCCAACAGTTACCTCCCACATTTTCTGCTGCAGTCCTTTTTATTACTTTAATGACAAATAATTGGACAGATTCTGAGTAATGAGGGTGAGAGCCAGAGGACTGTTGCAAGGGAGACGGCTGTGTGTTACAAGACACTTTTAGTGGTCTCTAAATCAGACAGACAAGTAGAGTAATGATCATCTTGCCATAATGAGACACAATTAAGAATCACCGCGGCAAATGACAGAGCAGTTCATTGAACAGTAACCTCCTTCTTCACATTCTCTCTCCCTTTCTTTTTTTTCCAAAAGGAGATCGAAGCTTAATTATAGCATCACCATTTACAATGCTAGCTTTAAGATTGTGCCAGTGCTTCCAATATAAATCGCATATTTTCAAGGGTTTATTACTTAAATATAAAAACCAGGTCCATTTTGAAATTTAGAGTGTCAGATCTTGATCTAAGATGGTAAGAAAATATAGATTCTCAATGTTAGAAAAGGTCTTATAGGTGCTTTATTTATGTGTGATCTTTGAATGTTAAGCTTACTTTATTGGATCAAGGTGGGGTTTCTTTCTCTTTTTTTTGCAGATTTCTAAGGAAAGACTGTTTTGTCCAGTGTTTCTCGAACTTTAGAATGTGTCAGGACAACAGGCAGGGCTTGTTATGACAGATCGTCTTGCCTCACCTCTAGTTCCTGATTCAATAGGTTGGATAGGGCTGGGTTTCTATTTCTTAAAAATTCCCAGGTGCTGCTGCCTGGCCAGGCTCCACATTTGACAACCACTCTGGTAGTGTTTACCGTGAATGGGGATCAAAACCAAAATTGCAAACCACCAAACCGCATATGTCAAAGGGTAGTGGCATTGCTTTTTAGTGAAAAGAATAGAACCAAAGCCTCATAGGAAACAGTGTCCCCTTCAGAAAACCACCCAGTGACCCCTCTCCTTTATAAATGGTGGTTATTCTTTTCCAGTCAGTTCTTTAAAAGATAAATTAAAAATCAAATGTTTTGATGCACCACTGCAATTTAAAATGATATCTTCTTTATTTTACTTTGCAAATTTCTAGTGTCTCTTTAGTAATAAGCCGAATGTGTCTTTGGAATGTTTTCTTATTCCCTACTTAAATTCCCCTTCCCCAGTGCTACCGGTCCCTCCCCATGTAGTATGTTTGAAATGACCAACACATTCCCAATAATAAAGGTACAGAAATGTTAACAGAATATTTGCCAAAAGTCATAGAGATTTTGTGGTAATAGTAGAGACATCTTTCTGGGTGCTTATTCTACTGACTTATGATCCATTATTTTATAATATTTATAAAAGGACAGACGCAATGTCATTGTACTTGATTCCAATCTTTTTGTGATTGTTTCATGGCAATGTGGTTTGCTATGAAATAAGACCAATTAAGGTAATTGAGAATAATTCATCATTTGTGTTCTAGATTCTTTTGGAAGAATATGGGTTCATAAATAAATAATAACAAAGTCATCACCATCTTCTTGTCTTGGAAACTACAGTGCAATTAGCCAGATGCATTATACTACATACATATTTAATAAATTGTATACAGTAAATTTTGGAAAGTGAAAACATTTGGTAATGACTTTGTGAATGTGTCTGTGGAAGCACAGTAGTGAATGAAGAAAAATCACTTTTTTTCTTTTTTGAATGAATTTACTAAACAACTAATTTTTCTAGCATGTGAAGATGCAGCCTAAAAACAAATTAGTGAACCAAAGGATTTGAATAATATAAAAAAAGTTGCATTGATTAGCAGCATAAATGAAATTCAGATAACCAAAGTTAAACATCTACAGAACTCTGTGGCTATGTCATATGCAAGAACATGAAAGACCTGACAATAATTTCTGTGACTATACTAGACAGGGTAAGTTGAGTTATGCTGTGGTAACACAATCAATAAACAAAACAAACTCAGAGTGTCACAGAGGTTTATTTTTGCTCATATAAAATCTATTGTGGGTCCAGGTGACTCTCCTGGGTGATGTTCCTCCATCTGGGAACTCAGTTATCCAGGCTGCTTGGATCTTTTGGTTCTATCATCCCAGCTGAGACCTCCTCAGTCACCTTGCAGGTGGGATGTCTGGAGGCTACGCGTTGGCAATTCAGTCTTCAGCCTGGTCAAGTTAGATGTCACTTCTGCTAACAGCCTATTGGCCTATAACTAGCCACATAGCTCTGTCCAATCCCAAGGCAGCAGGGAAAGGTAATCTTCTCACGTTTCCAGAAGAAGGAGAGAAAGGATAAATGTAAATACTAGAAGTCTCTACCCCAGTGAGTCAGACAAAACTTCCTTTTATCAGTAGTTTATGCAAAATTGCCTTTACTACCTAGGATCCATCTTTGCTTTCTAATTGCATGGTATAACATTTTATTTGTTGTATCTAGTTAACTGTCTTCACTCTGCACTTTTGTCATTGAAATATAAAATAAGGTCTTGAGGATGCTGAACATACATTGTTTACAATATACTTGTATATATATTATCTCAGTTAATATAACTCTGCAATAATGCATGTAGAAAGATATCATTATTACTTTCAGGAAACAGGCTCAGAGGTTTAGAAACCTCTTCAAGTTTTTCTAGTTATATAAGTGCTGAAGATAACACCAAAACCCTACATCTTCTGACTAAGTCTTATATTCATTCAGCTATACCATGTTACTGTTTTTGTTGTTGCTCTTTGTGCTTATTTCTCCAAAATAAGTAACTTAAAATTACTGTTGTGCTCTTGAACACGGAATATTCTGTATCTGGCATGTCTTAGAGTTTCAGACTCAGAGCATTTATGAGATCTGGTATTGTTTTGTCATAAGGTTACTGCAGAAATCATTTGTTCGTAATTTCCTTAAAAGTCTAAAATACACTCTGATTTTATTTCATTTTATTTGATCCTTAAATGTACTTTTAAATTTTCAAATTATTGGCCATTAAATTAATTTTATGAAACATCTGTAATTACAAAGCTAATGCAGTTCTGATATTTGCCATTTGTACTTCTTTACTAGTAAATTGAGATCTGTCAACTTTTATGGTGTCATTTTATAGTTCCTCTTACCATAGAACTTTAATGCTTTGTACAGAAACTGAACTCCTTGAAATTAGGTATTTGTTTTTTACCATGGGAGAAAACAAGGTCCACTCAGAGCTATATTGTGACTTTTCAACTGTAGATCACCTATTCGCCTCACGGCTTTGGTGATAGACACAGTAACATTCTGAATTAATTTTTCCCATATCAAAGTGAACTATGAATGCAATTGCAAGGTATATAAATGTCTACCCACAAAGCCCAGTATACCAAAACTATAACTTTCTTTCTCCTTAAGTAACTCAAGCTAAATATCTTATAAGCCCCTGTACTACAGGGTGGTAGAAACTTAATTTCATTGTATTTAGGTACCTACTTGTAATAGAAACTGCCAATGCCCCACTGTATTCCCTCAGCACTCACCATTCCCATACGTGACAGTGTCTTCTAAACTCTCCACCCAAGGGCTCTCTCTCTCCTGCCCACATGCGGGACAAAATGGAAGTGCTGAAGGGTAGCCCTCAACCAGTCATGGGTGGGAGTTGGACAATAAGAACTCCAGCTTAAGAGGCATAAGCCCTGGAATAGCTAAAACAACCTCGACAGAGAAGAATAAAGGAGGAAGGTCACTCTGATCACATATTATAGCTTACCCTCTAGCTGTAGTAATCGAGACAGTATTGCATTGACAGAGGGAGAGACCCATAGATTAAGGGAACAGAATAGAGCACTCAGAACAGACCTACACAGATATGCCTGACTGATTTTGGCAAAGGCCCAAAAGCCATTCACTAAAGGAAGGACAGCCTTTCCAATTAGTGATACTAGAGCAATTGGACATCCATAGGCAAAGAAAATAAACCTTGACTGAAACCTCACACATTAAAAATTAACTTAAAATGGATCATGGATTTAAATGTAAAATGTAAACCCATACAACTTTTAGAAAATTAAAACATAGGAAAAAATCTTCAGGATCTAGGGATAGGCAAAGTTTTCTTACACTTGACACTGAAAGCACACTCTAAGAAGGGAAAAAGAAGAAAATTGATAAATTGGACCTTATCAATATTTAACTTTTCACTTTCCAAAAGCCCATTTGAAGAGGTTAAAAGGCGAGTAACAGCCTGGGAGAAAATATTTACAAACCACATATCCAATAAAAGACTAATATCTAGAAAATATATGGAGCTCTTGAACTCAGCTGTAAAACAACCAAACAATACAATTAGAAAATAGGCGAAAAACTGGTAGAGACATTTCACCAAAGATAATATACGAATGGCAAATAGGCACCGGAAAAGATGTTCAACATTATCAGCCATCAAGGAAATGCAAATTAAAAGTATGATGAGATATCACTACACATCTATCAGAATGGCTAAAATAAGAAAATAGTGACAAAACAGAATGCTGATGAAGATGTGAAGAAACCAGATCACTCATACATTACTGGTAGGAATGTACAATGGCACAGACACTGTGGAAAAGAGTGTGACGGTTTCTTATAAAACTAAACATGCAGCTGCCATATGACCCAGCAATTGCACTCTCAGATGTTTATCTCAGATAAATGAACACTTAGGTTCACAAAAAATCTGTACATGAATGTTCATAGCAGCTTTACTTATAATAGTAAAAAATTGTAAACAGCTCATATGTCCTTCGGCTGGTTAATGGTTAAATAAACTGTATTATATACATACCATGGAATACTACTCAATGATAAAAAGGAAAAAAAGTATTAATGTACACAACAACTTGAGTGAATTCCCAGGGAATTCATACTGAGTGGAAAACAAAACAAATACAAAAAGATTACATAACGTATGATTTCATTTACATAATATTTTAAAATGGCAAAATTATAGAAAATGGAGACCAGATTATAGTTGTCAGGTGGGGGGATAGAGGGATTGGGAGGAAGGTAAGAAGTTGTAAAAAGGCAACCTGAGGACACCCATGGTGATATAACTGTTCAGTATCTTGAATGTGGTGGTTGATACACAAACCTACACCCGTGACAGAATTGTACAGAACTAAAGACACACACACACAAACACTGTAAGTTCACAGGAAAGTAAAACAAGAAATCTGAATAAGATTAATGGATTGTCAATGTCCTGGTTATGGTATTAAACTATAATTTTGCAAATGTTTTGGAGGGAAACTGGTTGCAGTGTGCTTGGTATCTCTTTGTATTATTTGTTACAATTGCATACAAATCCAAAGTATTTCTAAACATTTCAGTGAAAAAAGTTCTTGAAAAAATACAACTGGGATTCTCAGAAAGACAAAATGGTATGTCAGCTATAAAATAAGCACGGCTTGCTAAGAAATGAACAATCAGAGAAGATATAAATATTCTTGGAAATTAAAAAAAATAACTACCATAACAATCTGAAAGAAGATTTGGAAGATTCCAGGGTGTAGAACAAAAAGAAAGAGAGAGAAAATGCTAGGGGAAAAATGAAAGAGTTCGAAGATCAGTCCAGACAGAGAGAAAGTGGAGAGAAAGTAGAGGAGGAAAGTATTAGAGAAATAACGGGACAAAAATCCAAGTGCTGTGGAGAGCCAGGAATTTTTGTAAGAAAAGAGTCCATAACCATTGAGCAGGCTGAATTAAAAACAAAATAAAATAAAACAAAACAAAACAAAATAAAAAACAAACACAAACCCAAAAAGTCCACAGAGCCACATTCTGAGCAAATAAAAAAAAATTATTCTAAAATTATTCTAAACATGCAGCAACTTGAAAAGTTTACTCCCGTTCACCCTTTCTGAGGAAATTACTCAAGTATATACTCCAGCACCCAAAAGGAGGGAACTTGTCGAAATTATGAATCCAATAAAATATAATCCTAAGACAGTAGCTAAGTAGCAGTGCAAATTAGAACATGGCGGGACTTGTGGGATCCTAGTAAAATATCTTCAAAAGATGGGGATGTACATTAAATAAGAGAATCATCAGAGCCTGCAAAACACTAGGCACATGAAGAAGGGATACAACTCTATCAAACATAAAAAGAAAGCCAATAAGAAATACCTGGAAAAAAACATACAAGCAATGGCCCCAATACAAAACAAAGCAAAATAGGGAATGATTTTAATGTATGTACAGGGAAAGAAAGGAGAAATTCCACCAGTGACTTTGATTTTAACTAGAGAGAGTGACTTTGATACTAGGGGCATTGGGATTTCAATGACAGAGAGGGGTGATGGCATAGGAAATGCAGGCAATGAAATGTGACTCTAGCACACTCTGACTCCACAATGAGCCATATTTATATATTAATAATTGTAATCCTGCTAAGATATTTAGTGCTTATAAACTTACAATCAACCTACAGTCAAAACAGGAGCTACAATTAAATGTTTAAAATAGGTTGGGAGGTAGCAGGGAGAAGGAAGAATAGAGTTCTTAGTTTACAAGTTGGGGATTTGATCTGTATTTTCAAACATGTGTGGAACACAAAGCTCTAAAAATAGTGATATAGCCATCAAAAATTGAAAGAAAGGGAAGAAGTTGTGGCACTGCTATTAAAGAGCATCCTTTTGAATCATAGCAGGACATTAAACTGAGGATAGGTCAAGTTTGCTCACAAGAATTAGCCCTAAAAACAAATTATCCAGATCCATGTCTAGCTCTCAAAAGAAATAGACACAGAAATAGTTAAATGGAATTGCCCTTGGAGAGTAGGAAGTGGTGAGGTGACAGTCTCTCAATTTATTTTATAAGCCAGTCTATTCTATTTGATTTTCTACTACATGCATATATTACATTGATCAAGGAAAAAAAATTTATACAAGATTCACTAGCTGCAACCCCATGGGAGGCCCCTGCCCAGCAGCCTCCTGCAAGGGGATATAGAGTAATACATATTTCGTAAGTGTGCATGCTTACGAAACATCTGCCGTGGCTGGGAAACGTTGAGAAGGGAATAATAAAAGTCATGGATGAGAATGGCAACCCAAACACCACATGTGGGAACATCTGTGTTAATTCTGACAAATTCTGCTTGACCTCATCCATCACTGCAAAACACCCGACTCCAGGGAAAAAAACTTCCTTGCCTTTGAGGTATTAATTCCATCTTATCAGCATAGGTCCACACACATGTGGGGTCTATGAGGGAGATGAGATATCACTGGGGTAATTTGGGCATGATTGCTTTGACAGTCCTAAAGCACTCTACATTTATAATGGCTAGTTAGTTATTTCGTGTGTGCACTGTGATCAACTGTCACGAGAGACCAGGAAAACAAATGATTTCTTCTCTGACACACAGGCATGTTGAAGCAGAACATGTTCGTTAGTTTTTATCCATCCTTTTCAATACCTACTTCTAGATACTCTTGCAGGTTACCTCTGTTATTATTCTCTTCAACTCTTTTGCTTCCTGTGAAAAGCTGTGAGAGAAGACAGCCTGTCTGATCTCGGCAGCCTCTTTGATGGCCTATTCACTGAGCTGGGGCTCCCAGAGCCAGTGGCTGGCACACGGGGAGCAGAGCACGGTCTGGGTTCTGGGCTGGCCGGGCTCTGGCTCCGTGGTTAAAAGCAACCTCCAGGAGCACAGTAGGTGGAGCTCAGGTGCCACTTCACACCCTGCCTTCGGAGGGACCGTGGCTGCTTTTTAACAGAGAACTTGCTTCTGAGCTGGAACCCACGTGGATGTGCATAACTACGAGGAGAGCAATTCCTAGTGGGAAGCTTTAGGTCCATCCCAGCAGTAGAAGACAGGCAAAGGCTCCTTTGAAAGCTGCTCTTGGGAAGATTTGGGGTCACTTGAGGAAAACTACACAAAGGCAAAACGGTTTCTGATGGGATTTACCATAATCTTCTCAATTTCAGGCACAGAGGTGTACATTGTATTTTGATTAATCTGCCAAATTAGAGATCTGCAAGTTTTGTGTCTTTACGAGCTCCTTTTATTTCAAGTGCATGCACACTGGAATTAAATTCTGGCTCAAGCATTTATGAACTGTGTGATCTTGCACAGGTGAGTTAACTTCTCCGGCACCACATCTGTCAAATGGAGAGAATGATAATACTACTCACCCTAGGGGGTTATTCCCAGTACATGTGATAACCTATGTGCTAGTAAACACTCAATGTTAGTAAATAATAACAATTAATAGTAGTCATTATTTTTTTCCAAAAAATTTACACTAGGCACAGAATTTGTGAAAAGAATGCCTTGAGATTTGCAAGTTGCAAATAGGGATTTGAAGTGAGAGAATGGTGAGGAAATAGCTTATAATACAAACCCTTGGGGTTCCTTTCTGGACTTCCCTGTACAGGACACCTTCCATAGTCAGCTGTCTACATTGCAGGGACATAAAGTGAGAGCAGAGCAGCGAAGGTTCCATCATGGGCTTCCAAAATAAACTTGGGATGCCAGCCCCAGAAACTGGCAAACTGGCTTTGATAGCCAAAACTTTTCATCTGCAAGAGCTGATTTTGTGGAGGGCAAAAAAGGGATCTTAAGAATCCAAGTACAAGGCCCTGCAGGAGGCAAGGAGGCCAGTTTGCGCTATAGCAACAGATTATAAGAGAAGACCGGGAGACTCAGATAAGGTCCTCTCTGCCAAGGGTGACCACATAACTTAAGGCCCAAATGGGTCATTGCTGAGAGTAAAAGGAGGCATAATCCATCATTCTGCTGAGATCATGCCAGTAGGACAGGACTGACCCTGGCAAATCAGGGCATGTGTTCTGCTAGCCAAGGTGCACTGGGCTGGGAAAGGGGAACAGGAGCTGGACTGGAGAGAGGAAAGAAACCCAGGACACTGTGTGGAAGAAAGCAGGATCAGCAGAAAGAGCCCGGCACCATCTCTTGCCAGCACCAGGGAGCTGTGGGGAGACACAAAGGACCGGCAGGGCATCCATCAACACCAGAGTAAACCTCACTTGACACTTGCCCAGTGAGCCATGTGGCCCTCTGGGGAGAACCTTCCCCTGGATCCACAGGCACGTTGCCTGGGCATTATCCAGCAGAATTGATGGCCACTTGTCCCATAGACTTTGTTGAGCCACATTTGAACCCCCCTATATGGGCATTCTGCCTAGGGCCCAGGACATTCAGAAGCCTGCAGGAGCAGAGAGACATATGGGGATGGGGAAGTCCCCAGCATCCATCCTTGGATGGAACTCGGCCATATTGGAACCCCCCTCTTGTTAGGACAGATTCTAGCAGAATTTCTTCAGCAATGGGAACCAGCAGCTGCTGGAGAGATGATGGTGGGAGGTGGGAAGATACCAGCTTAAAGACAGGGAGGCTTTGAGAGCTACCAGAAATATCTTAATGAGAGATTCCTCAGCCTAAAAGAGCAACATAACTTACCTTAAAAATGAGTTCATCTTGCAGAACTGAAGTAAACAAAAGAAAGCAAACACATGAAAATAACCATGGTGTCCTTTCAGGGTACAGATATGTTTTTCCTAGGTAATTTACTGTCACTCATAATTTCCCAGAGAGGAACTTAAAAGTTACATGTTGATGGCTTTACTCCGATATCAACATTGTAGGATCTTATTTGACCTTAAGGATATTTCTTATGGGCTCTGGGCTGTTAATATTCATAATCACCCACTCTTGTAACTACCAGGAACCTTTTGGAAAACATTTCTTAGGGTGAATTATGTATTTATATGTAAAGCACCAGCAAACATCCTCATGGCCATAACTTTTGGGTGTTTTCAAACCAGATTATAGTAAGACAATGTATTTTATTCAGCAGATTTGTTTTAATCTAATTATGTAGGTGAATAAAAATTACTGCATGCTGGTGCATCTAATGTAAGTTATCTATTATTCACACCACATTTACTTTTAATATTCATGCAGATTCCCTTTGACATAACCTACTGTGTCACAGTTAATCCAATAAAGATAAAATATAGCTCAGCAAAACACCAGTCGATTCCAGCTTTCTGGTAATTATTAAAGACTATTTCACACTGGTTCCTTCAATCAATGTATTTCCCCTTGGATGGTGGCGCTCCTCTTTGAAGCTGTCAGTCCTCCCAATGGATTCAGAGGAACACTCAGGCCTTTTTCAGTCTCTGGGTCTCAGAGGTAGTTCAAAGAGCACAACAAGGCTTCACAGGTTTATCCTCAAAGGCTGACACTATCTGTTTGATGTATGGTGACTTAAAAAGTCATCTCTGGCAAAGCATGTGTTTGCTACCAGTCTATCGAATCAGCCATTTATCATCTTATCTGTATTCACCCAGTGCACCTGCTAACAGCTCAAAGGAGAACACACACTGTATCCTGCTGGACTGACTATTGATTTGTCTCCCTCCTCTAATTTTATATTGTTTTGCTGCCCTGTGGATGTAGCAACTCCTTTACTGGATGAAATGAACATGGAACCCATGAACTGATGGCTTTTGGTTGTTGTGTTCAAGAGCCCAGAAGGCAACAGACCCTTCACAGATTGAGGACAGCTGGGCCGACAGTGGATCTAAGACTTTCTGTCCCAGCTCGCCTTGCTTTTCACTTTTATCCACGTTGCAGGCATTTCCCTGCATGGATCCTGCAAGGACATTGAAGGGTGAAAACTAGGAATTCCCAAACTCGTAATCAGAAGATGGTAAGGTCCAACAACTACCAGCAAATGCAAAAGGAACCGCGGATTGAAGATGGGGATGCACTCACCCCCTCTCTGTAAACCACCTCACCTTAAGCATCTCCATGCTCCAAGGAAAGTCTTCTGTATTCTTTGTCATCCTGAACATGTGATTCTAGCTGAGACGTTTTCCTTTCCACTTCTCTGTCATTACCTGTTTTTAATTAAAATAAAATGAGGCATACCTCACCACATCATGAAATTATTATCATTTATGAAGGCCTACCTCATTAATTTAATTTCTGGTGTGGTCATATAATTTGATATAGGTAACGCTTCAACTATAGAAAAGACAATTTTGATGGATTCTGATAGAAAAGGACAAAGACAAGGTCAATATTTTTTTCTGTGCAGCATTATATATTTTAGGTAGAGCAGTTGCTATTTTAAGATGACAATAATCCTATGATTGCAGTGTAAGTTGTCACATGAGGTGGGTCTAAGAGAGGTTATTGTTTTTTCCTGGCTCCCTACTTCTACAAGTCATTCTCTCAGCATACCTCCATGCAATTCATCGAGATTCTCTCTCTCCCCAGTACTCTTTTCTTCTTGCTCTGTGTAGATTCCCTGGATGGACTGATTCAGTCATGGCTCCCGTTATCTGTATAACAATAGTGATGCTGAATCTAAAACTCAAAATATTAATATCTTGGACTTAGAATGTCCTCTGGAGTCTATACAAGAACTTCCACTTGTCGCGAACGTCTCGCTACTTGTCTCACACAAGCAGCATTGACATGGACTGGGAACTTGTTAGAAATCAAGAATATGAGGCCCATCCCAGATGTGTTAACAGAAACTGTATTTTAATAATATTCTAGGTAATTCCTTTGCACATTAAAGTATGGATTTGCTACATCACTGCTGCTTGTCCTTCACATACATTATATATAACTACATGGTAAAAAATGCAGCTCTCTGCAGCTCACACTCCCTAAACTTCTCACATGCACTTGTGCAGGACTGCTCTGAAAGCAAACGTGGTTGACCATGCTTCTTTGGTCAAAGCTCTCTAGTGTCTACAGTAGTCAGGAATCAGGAGCCGTGGGGCCCACATTTCCCTAATTTGCATTTGCATGGGCAAAATGGACCCCACATTTATCTTTGCTATAATAATGAAAGGAACAAACTTGGGCAGCTTATCTGTAATAAATATGCCAGCCTCTTCCTTCGGCACCTTACAATTCAGACCTTGGGGGGAATATAAACATATCCATGGATTATTTTTATAATCTCGAAGGGTCAGTTTTTCATCTTCAGAGAGTCAAATAGAATGAGAAAAGTTGTCTCTGGGAGAATAAGATCTCCATCATATAGGAAATAAAACCATGTTTTTGACTCTAGAAAACCGAAGAAAGATCATATATCATAAAACTAGATATGAGAAAAATAATAACCTAGTGTTCCATTAGAAGAGAAGAATAGAGAAATGACCCTTGCTGGATAATAGTTCTTATGTTAATGACTCAGAAATTGAAAGTTAAAAAAAGGAGTGTTCGAGATTTTTAGATAGTGGTCTTGTAATCTGAGTGCTTCTGTTCTTTCTTTCTTACAAATAATATGGCTTTGAAATGGCCATTATATTGAATATCTTTGCCATTCGCTGTTCTTCCCGATTCTGAGATATCTTGTGTAGCTGGGAGAATGGAATCACCCTGTGGTAACAAATTTGAAAGCACTGGGCGTGAGAGAGGAGGGTTGTTGAAGAAAAGTAACCAGACCTGCTCTACGCAGTGATTTGACCAATATGTCCAAAAAGCAACAACTTCACTGTGGCAGAGGAGGCAGAGGACGACCAAGCAACCAGATGGAGGACCACTGCCCCTGGGACAGAATGGCCAAAAATAGGTAGTTTTCTGTTACATTTTAGGTTTTTGTATTCTGGGGTTTTGAGATGTAAAGCTCTAAATTTTGCCACACCTTCAGTAAAGACCTTGAATGAGTGAGTGAATGAGTTAGTAGGTGAGAGAGTAAGTGAATGAATAAATGAATGAGAAAGCGCGCGCGCGCGCGCTTGTGTGTGCATGTTCTGAAAATCAGTGAAAGGAACTGAATTCCATGTTGGTTAAGAAGATGAGAAAAAGGTTTAGGGTACATATGTGGGAGGGTAAGATCCATAGACTGAGCTACACCAAGCCCAGCATTAGCGCTTCATGTACCTTCTAGAGCCTTAGTAGACAGAAGACCGTTGGACCCTCTTGGAAATGCTAGCAGTCTTATGGAGAACAACAGGCTTAAGGAATCAAGGTTTGAGCTAAATAACGAGAAACAAGAGATCAGGGTGACTCCAGCTAACGTGTCTTCCCTCATCTGAAAAGGCAAGCACGAAAGCGGCAGCTCAAAATAGTATATCAGTCATATTGTAGGGTATGAAATTATCTCAGAGTGGCTGAGTTATCTTGTGCTTTTATGAAAAATTGGCAATTATGTCTTTTATATTCTCTCACATTCAGTGAGAAGAGGGTATTGAATATATTTTAGCTACATATTAAAAAGCATTTTATTTGTCAATTATTAAAATCATTGTTTTTTTTTTTAATTTTTTTTTTTATTTCAGCATATTATGGGGGTACAAATATC
>VBSM01003204.1:68125214-68140843 GCA_008086735.1 Cheirogaleus medius | reverse complement strand
CTCTATTCTGTTCCACTGGTCAATGTCCCTGTTCTTGTGCCAATAAAAAGCTGTAAAATCATTGTTTTTAAAGAGAAAAAGAAAGTATTTAAATATGGTTTATCATTTACATTATGATGCTTGTTATATACTTGAAAATGCTCACATATAGTATAATATAAACACATGTGCTGGTTTTACTAGTAAGGGGCAGTCAGCTGTTATAAATAGGAACCCAGACTGGTGGGGTGGGCATCTAGCATTACATAAGAAAGGCCACATTTCAGAAGTAACTATTAAAGGCATGTTTTTTTGTCCATATCTCTTATTCATACTGGTAGTTTTGTTAATTAGCATAATGAATGTTAGAAATAGATTTTTATTGGAGAGACTGGTAACTTCTAATCAGCATAATGGGTATTAGAAATGGGCTGTCATTGGT
Organism: Cheirogaleus medius; assembly: GCA_008086735.1. Lineage (NCBI taxonomy): Eukaryota > Metazoa > Chordata > Mammalia > Primates > Cheirogaleidae > Cheirogaleus > Cheirogaleus medius. The sequence goes on along the minus strand of VBSM01003204.1, from coordinate 68,140,422 downwards.
AAAAATAATGGTATTTAAGATATGCAGATTGGCTAAAATATTCAGGGACACCTGAAAGGCCAGAGAGCTGGGATTGCAAATTTACAAAACAGGTTGTATGAACTACTTAGTGTCAGCTTTCTAATGGATGTTTGTTTACTAAGTACCTGGGCCACGTTGCTAAGGCTTGTTTGTTTAATGCATGTCTGTATATGTAGCAGCATTTTCATTTGGTCTGTGGGTGTAGAGAAATGACTGTCCTTCCCCTACCTTAAGCATGTCAGCAGCTACCATTTTTCAAAAGTAAATAACTAAGTTGTTTATGGTCAAACTTGCTAAAGTTGTTTTTCAATAATTTGTTAAAATCTTATTTACATGTATTTTTTTTCATTTTTATCACTGTTCTTTCACCAGTTTATTGATATCTCTGGAGGAAAAAATGGTCGATATTAGAGCTGGGGGCCATAAGTGGCATTCACTTTTGGCAATTCCCTAGGTGACAATAGCTATCATTTCCCAATTTGGTTTCCTGATGCACTTCTGCCTATTTGGACCCATCCCATTAGTCTCCATCTGTGGGGATATGAAGATTAACCTTGCTCTATGTTATGTTAGAGATTTGAATTGGAGATCAATTTCCTTTAGGGAAGAGACTATCAATCAATGTCAACCTTTTATTTATGCAACACCCACTGTATGCACAGTATTGTTCGAAGTCCTTGGAAAATTACCAAAATTACTTACACTGTAGACCATGATCACCCAGAACTCAAGATCTACAGGGGCACAAAAGAGTGGGTGTATTTAATTTCATTATCTGCAAATAATCTTCAGTGATAGCTATCTATGGATTCACTGCTGAGGGCTGTAATTTGTGGTGGATCACATGTCCTTTAAAGTTCTCTTTCTTTTCTTTCATGCCATTTGTTACCCTTCTCTTATTTTCTCTCTCTCTCTACCTTTCCCTTTCCTCCTCCATTTTTTCCCATGTTTTTCCTCCCTTTTACTCTCTCTCTTTCCCTTCCTTCCTACACCTTTACTTACTTCTTTCTTTTGCCTGTATCTGTTTATTTGAGCATTTCCTCCAAGATATTAAGCTTTTAATCTATTGTTTTGTTTTCCTTCTCTTTGCATCATAACCATTAAATGCCTTCATTTAAAAACAAATGATCTCCCCTCTCACAGAATATGACTGTTGGTTTTGAGTACTTCCTTTTTCGGGCTATGCTAAGAGCAACTGGCCCTTCTGCCTTCACTGAGCCTCAGTAAATTTTCTAATAGCCTAGATTTCCCTGAACTTTCCCACCCATGGCAGGTCCTGGCTGTTATCTTGCTACTTTAAGACCCAAGCATTTTGGGGTTTGAACCTTGGTTCTCCCATCCTGACTCTATGACGTGGGACAAGGTGTCTGAATTTTCTCAACCCTAGTTGCTTCATCCATAAACAAGATGCCACGATGTTTGCTTCACAGCACACAGATCATTCTCTCTGACTTTGGTTATTGCCATCACTTCTGCTTTGTTTTTAACCCAATTCTCTGTTTCTGACCTTACTGGACCCCAGCCTCCCCCCTTCACTGCACTGGGATGACCTACCTGTGTTCACCCATCAGGTATTAGATGCAGGTGTGTCTGCTGCCTTGGCATCCTTGTCCCCATCAGAGCATCTGAGCTCCACTCCCCACCACCTCTTCAGCCCCCACAAGACTCCTGGCTCTTTTGTAATCTGTGCCCTGCACCCTGGGGGCCTGTAAACCAGGAGGAGTCATTTTAATTGAGGAGATCAATAATTCTGCCCCTGTTTTCTCTCAGCACTCATCAATTATATAACACCTGTCCTAAAATATATTTAGGCTCCAGATTAATCCCTTGCTCTTTGGGAAGATTTAGAAATCCTAGGCATCTTGGTGCTTAAGGTTTTAGGACCTGAAGTCAGAAAGACTGGGCTTCAAATCCTAGCTTTGCAATTCAGTAGCTGTATGAATTTGGGACATTTTTAACAGTTTTGAGCTTTAGTTTCAATCCCACCTATTTGTCTAAAAGTGGTAGTTCCCTAATGGAACAAGCATGGACTGGGGCATCAGAGACATAGCTGCAAAACCTGGCCTCTACCACGTGTGGAGTGAACAACTTTGAGAAAAATCCCACTTTCCTTCTGCTTCTGCTTCCTCATGTATAACATGGGGATACTAATGCCTAGAGGACTGTGGCAGAGACCGATGAGGTAAGTTGAGCTCTTTTCCATGGCACCTTAGATGCGATCAGCTGCTTTAGGATGAAGTTGAGCATCGCCTTTCCAGCCACAGGCTGTCAGAAACTCATTGAGTGGATGATGACGGCAAACTTCAAACTTTATGAAAAGCGTATGGCCACAGAGGTTGCCGTCGACGCTGTGTGAAGAGTGGAAGGGTCATGTGGTGCGGAATCGGTGGTGGGCACGACGGGCGAGGGGTCCCCATGAAGCAGGTGATCTTGGCCCGCAGCTGTGTTGGCATGCTGCTGAGTAAGAGGCACTCCTGTTACAGAGCAAGGAGAAGTGGAGAAAGGACGTACCAATCTGTTCCAGGTCGGTTGTGGATGCCAATCTGAGTGTTTTCGGCCTGGTTATTTATTTTTTTTTAAAGGAGAAGGATATTCTCAGACTGACATACTACAAAGCCTGATTGCCTGGGGCCTGAAAGAGGCAGCAGAGTCTGCAAATTTCCCATCTCTCTAAAGAAGATGATGTCCGCCAGTGTGCTGTGGAGAATCCCGAACAAAGGAGGGTAAAAAACCCAGGTCCAAAGGACTCAAGTCTTGTTACCCAACATGTCCTGTAACACGTATGTCAACATACCGCTCTGAAGAAACAACATACTTAAAAAATAAGTACTAGGCAAAAGAATATGATAAAATGTAGGAAGATACTGACAAAGGCCAAAGAAAAGCAAAATACCAGGAACAGATGCCAAGAGATGGAGGCTGTTCTCTCTCAGTGCCTCTACCTCTAAGTCTGGGTTCTGTCAAAAATAAGATGCTCTAAGAATAACAAATAAATAAGATAGGACATTTTAAAAGGATTAGATAAGATAAAAATCTGTGAATTCGTTTACTTAGAAAAGGCTTTGCAAATGTTATTTCTAGCTCTGAGAAAGATGCCCTCCCATAGGCTAGTCTGTGTTTGAATGAGTCAAAGAAGGAAAGAAGATGGAATCTCTTTGTTCGATCTGCTTTTCATGGTACTTCTGGCTTTACTGGGTTTCTCCGACTTTCTCTAGTTCTCATGCCATTTCTCATGCACCGCACCTGGAACTCTCTTCTTCCTCTCTTCTTTCCTAGGGCAGCTGTCCAGCCCAAACCAATAAACAACAACAAAATCATTTGTCTTTAAATTGTTCTTGTTCCTGTCTGCTGTGCTATTCCCAAGTTCCAACATCTTTTGTCACAGGTTCTCCTTTGTGAGAGACACAACTCACACAACTCACACTCACTCTGAGAGGCAGTGCGGGGTAGCCGAGCGCGCCCGAGAGCCCACTCTCGGCTGGAGCTGGTCACAGGGGGAAGCTGCTTCCAAGCCTAGGGTGGCTGCCGGACACGGATCTTCTGACAAGTCTGCCAATGGATTGGGGAAGCTGTGTGGGCAGGGAAGAGCTCTGAACAGATCTCCGTGTTTCAGTTCAAGATGAGCTTGCAGCCAGTGCCAGCACAGGGTGTCTTTAGCATCTGTGATGTGTCAACTTCACTGAGATAAGGGATGCCCAAATAGCTGGTAAAACAGTGTTTCTGGGTGTGCTGGTGAGGGTGTTTCTGGAAGAGATTAGCATTTGAATCAGTGAACTGTGTAAAGAAGATCTGCCCCCACCAATGTGGGCGGGCATCTTGCAATCTGCTGGGGGTCCCAATAGAACAAAGAGACAGAGGAAGGGTGAATTCGCTCTCTTCTAGAGCTATGACATCTGTCTTCTCCTGCCCTTGGACTTTAGAGCTCCAGATTCTTGGGCCTTGCGGCTCGGTCTTAGAGTCACCCCTTCAGTTCTTTGGCTCTCAGGCCTTCAGACTTGGATTGAATTATAGCACTGACTTCCTAGTTCTCCAGCTGGTAGATGGCAGACCACAGGACTCCACAGCCTCTGTAATTGGGGGAGCCAATTTTTTTGTCATATTAATAAATCCCTTGTTATACTATATCTCTATGTAGTCTATTTATTGGTGCTGTTTCTCTGGAAAGCTCTAATACAACACGACACTGCTTTCAATCATTAAGAAAATATCCCTACATGGAAACCTAGGACATTTGTGCCTCAGAAGGCATTCCCTTCTGACTGTGAATAAAGAGTGTGAAGAATAGATCTCTATGTGCAAAGAAAATGTTGTAGTTAGAAATTGCCTCCAAACTTAAACATTGCCAAACACAAAGACTGTTTAAAGAAAAATATTGGGAATTAGTTTCTTTGGGGAATATATCCTATCTCCATTTAGAATCTCAAAATGTCACAGCTAAATAGTCTACACTCAAAGTTGTTCACTCCATAAGTAGTAGAAGCCAGATTTTGCATCTATATCTCTGATGGCCCAGTCCATTCTTATTCCACTAGGAAACTCCCACCTTTGGAAGTGCAAACTCAAAAACCAGTAGGAGGCAAGCACATAACCTGTGGGGGAGAAGTGCCTGGTGGGGACTGTGGCATCAGCAGAGGGCAGGCATCTCAAGGGGCAGATGCAAAGATGCTAATCCGCTTCCTGTGAGTGTGCCTTGATGCTGAGTGTTGTCAGATTCTCCAGTTTATTAGTATATGCAAAATCCTTTTAAATATTTGTAACTTTAATCAAACAAACACTCTGTGGTCTAGGTGGTTGCTGTGTTGTAGTTGCTAATCTAGTTAATATTGTTTTTTTTTCTTTCTTTCTTTTTTTTTTTTTTAAGAAAACTGAGTTTCCGCAATGAGAAATGATAGTTACACAGAAAGTTGTTGGGGGCAATTGTTCCAGACATGCTTGACAGTAAGGCTCTAGTCTAAAGTTCATCGATGAAACCAAGTCCATGGCTGCTAAAGCCCTAAAAATATACTGATGGAACCTAGGTATGGCAGATTAAATAATTAATCTCAAGTCCTTACTCCCCTTTAGATAGCACTGTTATGTAGAACCATGCCTTTCCCATGGCCTTGTAGGGATGGAGTGTATTTTTCCATCCTTGACTTTGTGTTTGACTTTGTATATGTGCTGGTCAATGGGATGTTAGTGGACACAGCTCAAGGAGAGGCTTGAAGTATGCTAGGATGGTTGGTCTGGCTCTCTTCTGCCATCGCCATGAGGACATGTCCCATGTAGATGCTAGGACCAGAAGAATGTGACACCTGAACCTAACTGACAACCTGGAGTTAAGTCAAATGGAATTCAAATAAAATTAACTAGATCCCAGCCAGTCTGCTGATGAGCATGAAATAATACTTATTTTTATATGCTGCTGGAATTTTTGCAGTTGTTTGTCATGTAATGAGAGCTGATGAACAAATACACTGAGGACTGTGCTCCTATCTAACCCAGGGGAAATTTACATCCTTTATGGAACTCCAATTACCACCTCCTCCACACAAGACATATAACAACATACCACAGATGGGGTGGCTTAAACAATAATAATTTATTTTCTCACAGTTCTGGAGGCTGAAGTCTGAGATCAAGGTGTTGGCAGGTTTAGTTTCTCCTGAGGTCTGTCTCCTCACCTTGCAGATGGCCGCCTTCTCCCTGTGTGCTCACGGGGTCTCTCCTCTGTGCATAGACATCGCTGGTGTCTCTCTGTGTTCAAATTTCCTCTTCTTATAAGGACACCAGTCAGATTGGAATAGGGCCCAGCCTAAGGGCCTCATTTTAACTTGATCACCTCTTTAAAAATCTTATCTCCAAATACAGTCACATTCCGAGGTACTGAAGTGAGGGCTTGAACGTATGGACTATGAAGGGGACACAATTCAGCCTGTAACAGATAGGTTAGCATTTGACTAGGGTGACCATTTCTTGTCCAGACCCAGATGCATGGAGAATGCTAAAACGCCAAAACACATCAAATGCTGGGATGAACTGTGTAAACTAGGGCTGCGTAAACGGCCAAGCCATATTAGCGGTGCTGGTGGTGGGGGACATATTCAGCCTCTTTCAGAGGGGACCGAGGTCTGTTCCAACTGTCCTGGATACTGTTACAAAAGCTTGTCTCAACTCACAGGCTGACTCATGAAGGCCTCAGATGACCAAGGTGAGAAAAGATTTAATTAACCCCCTTGAACACCACCCCTCAGCACCCCCCCGCCCCGAGCCAGCCCTGTCTGCTCTATTCCTTTTGCCTGTTGACTCTGCCCCCCTGTCACCTGTCCTCCAAAGTTTGTTATACACATGGGACTGGTCCCTTGTGCAGCCCTTGTTATTTTGCTGCACAAACCTTGAAGTCAGACTCAGTAGCAATTTGCATTTGCCACGAAGGTCTAGTAACATCTGCAAGCTCTATGGAGTCTAGTAAAGATTTCCCTTGGAGAATGAGAAGAATGTTCCCCTCACTCACCCCACCACTGAACACAATCTAATTTAAAAAATCACAATAGAAGGTTCTTTTTCCTCCTTTCTCACAGGTTCTACCTCTCATACTTTGACACCCTCCCAAATTCTGTTGCCGTTAGGTGGCACACCCCCTTGGAAGTTTTGTCCAGCCTTTCTCTCTTCCTGTTCAGTGAGCCCACAAAACCAGCCCCTTCTTTCTGTGGGGGTAGCTGGGACATGGGTGAGAAAGGCAATCGTTTATAGACCCTGGGAGTGACCCAAGGGGAATGCTCGATGTCACTAGGACACTTTTCAGTGGATGGCTGATCACACAGCAGTGGTGACCGTGGAATGAATATTGGGCAGACACCTAAAGCAGGAGTACACAGGGAACCTTAGTGCTCCAAGTGAGTCATGGGTGTGATCATCCCTTGCAGAGCACAGGTGTGCCTGTGTTTATGGAAGTGGCAAAGATGTGGCTTTTTTTGATGCTGCCATTAAAGATCATGCTCAGTGCGGCTTGGTGGCCCGTGTTATTGGATTGCCAGAAACAACTGAAGACTGTTTTTGCCTTTTCTCAGTAACAATGACTCTCGGGTTGGCCTGCTCTTCAGAATCACATGGGGAGCTTTTGAGAACTCTGATGCTCTTAGAGTACTCCTGACCAACTCAATCAGAATAACTGCGGGTGAGAGGCAGGCATCAGTACTTTTCATAGCTCTGCTGATGTTCCCTGTGCAGCAAAGTTTGAGAACTAGTTCTCTAGTTCTCCTGACTAATTAGTGGTCAGTGGATCAATAGCCGTGGGCTCTGGTGGGAGCCTGTTAGAGATGCCAAATCTCAAGCCTACTCCTGACCTAAGGAATCAGAAATTGTGTTTTATCAAGCTCCTGGGTGATTCCTGCCCACGTTAATGTTTGAGGTGCACTGAGCTGGATCGGCTGCTCTCACCTTTGGCTGCACATTGGTCACGTGGTGCTGTACCAACCCCACTCACTCACAACCTTAGGAGTGAGCAAAGGACTTAGGATGTTTCTAGATCTCTGCAGGTGATTCAAATTGAGAACCACAACTCTAGGCTCTAACATTTCTCTCAGTTTGAAGCATACCTTCCCAGCATTCAAATGGGTCTGTGAGCTATGGTGTCACCCAGTGCCACTGCACCAGCCAGCAGTGATGCCTCATCAGAGTTGTGCAGCAATGCAATTTGGGCTTCTCTCCTGCATTGGTGCTGCCTCATGAGTTGAGTCACCGTGGCTGGTGGGACCTAGAGGTTCTTGAAGTGAACCCTAAGAGACGATCAAAATGAATGCCAAGACATTTCAGTAGGAACTTTCAGGAAAAGTCTTGCCAGAAGAAGATCTGGACCTGCACCCTCCTGTTGAATTTTTTTTAGCCACACTCTATAAATAATACCATTTTTGTTCAATAATGTTAAAATTAAATAAATTACGTGCATAACAATATAAGTGTTATGGGTTGAATTGTGTAAGCCTAAAAATGATATATTAAAGCGTTAACCTCCAGTATCTCAAAATGTGACCTTATTTGGAAATAGAGTCTTTATAGAAGTAATCAAGTTAAAATTAGGTCATTAGGATGGGCCCTAATTCAATAGGACAGGTGTCCTTATGAAAAGGGGAAATTTGGATACAGAGACAGAGGGAAGAGATGTGAAGATACACAGGGAGAAAGTGACCGTATGACTATAGACATTCATCTACTAGTCAAGAAATGGCATGTATGGCTGGCACACACTGGGCTAGGAAGAGGCAAGAAAGGATTCTCCCCTAAAACTGACAGAGAGAGCATGGCCCTACCAACACCTTGATTCAGCCTCCAGGTCCCTGAGACTATAGATTTCTGCTGTTTTAAGCCACCTAGTTTTTGGTATTTTGTTACAGCAGCCCTAGGAACCTAATACAAGTGAGGTTAAAAATGAATTAAGGTGACTTTCTCCAAAATGAATCTAAAGGAGAAAAAAAAAAAGAATAAAAACTGGAAGAGGAAGTTCTAAAACCAAATAGCTCTTTTGAAAGATTCTTTTTACTGATAAATTTAAGTACACAGATGCTTAGAATAAAAAGCTGAAGAGTTTTTAGCTTAAAGATGTAATATTTTCCAGCAAGCAATGAATGGAACTTAACTCAGAACTGCTTGTGGAAATGTGTTTTCCCCTTAGAAATCATTAAAACATACATTGTTGCTCTTTATGCTAGTTTTATGATGCATGTCGGAATTCCAAATTAAATAATGTTTAGATGTTTATGCGCCAAGAATTGTTTCTCAAGGAGGCCTAAGAATGGGCAGAAGAATATCTGTTTTATACTGAGGCGGTGAATCCTTACTCAATGGGCAAAATGTATGTTACAGTAGTGTTTTATTACAATATCAAAATATTTTGACAGGCAAAAGACTATGAATACAGAAAGACCTCTGTGTTCTACAAACCCTAATAGTGAGCACATTTGCCAAGAAGTTAGACACTGCTTTTCAAAACATGTTCAAATCTTTTGTTTCATTCTTTGCTTCCATGCCGGTAAACCTGGCAGTGCTGAATCCAAGGGGCCTAGAATCCTTTTCATATCTCCCCTCCCGAGAACCACAGATGAAAGTACCCACGCTAACTTTGCTGAGATTTTTCATCAGCTCCTGAAGTTTCTACAAAAGCATGTTGCTGACCAGGAAACTGGGTCAGGCAATTGTTCTGCAATAAAGATGATCTTTTGAAGTGTCTCAGCAGCAGCCTAACTTTAACAGGAGTCCTGTGGATCATGCTCTTCACAAATTGAGCTTCAGGTCTCAGATATTATTTATCCTTCTTTAATAACAATAAAAAAAAATCTTGCCCTCCCCCCCTCACCTGCCTCTGGGCTTTCTGATTGATGAACCTATTCACTTAAACAGAGAGTTTTAAAAAATGCTTTAAAAATACAACCATTTCTTGAAATGTATTTGCCAAGAGAAGCTACCTCGAGAAGCTTGGTGCTCACAGCTAGCACGTGTGAAATGCTAGCACGCTGCCACAGAACGCCTACCACTGACTTGGGCAGATTCTCTAAGAGGAGCTTTGACTGCGGTTTGAACAGGATCTGATCTTTCACAGTCAAAGGTATTTTCGAGTCTTGGGATTTCCCACCTACCCCCAATAGAGGCATTTTCTCCCTTAATTCCTCAATTAGGGAAGAAATAAGTTGTGGTTTTATTTTGATTTAAACTAACATCATTAGCATATTCAGAGTGAAATATGTATAACTCATCGGATCAGATACCCTTTAACGGGGACATGAATTATGAATCAATGAAAGAAGCTGTCACCAGCCATGTTTACCTTGATATTAATAGCATAAGCAGTCAGTGTTGGAAGTAGCTGGGGCACATTTTCCATTAAATCCATCTTGTCCTTCAGGAATGAGATAGAGAAAGAGGGGTGACAGGTGAGAGTGGGCTGAAGTGATGGAGGGATGATAGTATTTATGAGGATTTCTTTTAACATCCGATGGAATTCAAATAACTCACTTGTTAGAGGCCCCAGATGATGCAGGTCCACTCAGATCATGCAACATGAGCAGAGACATTGTCACTAGTTCAAATTTCAGTGTCTATAAATAAAGTTTTATTAGAACACAGCCACAACCATTCCTTTATGTAATGCCTATGCATGCTTCTGTGCATCAGTGCCAGAGTTGATTAAATTGTAACAGAGCCTATAATGCCTAAAATATTTATCATTTGTCTCTTTATAGAAAAAAGCTCTCAGATTCCCTCTATATTAAAATATAGGTATTTATATATGCACATATGTATGTGTACATATATGTAAATATCTATCTATCTAAAATTTTCCTTTAATACAAAGGGAAACTTTTTTCCTGGCAGCATTTCCTATAAGCAAAGTTAATATAAACACTGAAGCATAGTATCTGCACATCTTTATCCTCTTATTCAATTTTTATACTTAAAAACAACACTGCTCAGATGCACAAGGAAATGTTTTATTCTACTATGTGCTTACCTTAATAAAACTCACAGTGCTCTGTATTTACTCTGCCTGACAGGACAGTATATTCACTTGAAGTCTAGGCCATAATGGTATCTGGTATTCCTGCAATAGCAACTTCAAAAGTGATGTAAAAACATTAGTAGTAAATATACTCAGGTCTTAAACGCCCATCTGCGGTGGTGGAATTCATTTCCTATCACCTGTAGTTAAAAAGGGACTTAAGTTCTGCCTTTTAACTAGGGGGTTATTTAAGCTGTGTTTTAAATGAATATTCAAGGAAGGGCTTAAAGAACATTACTTCCAGTGGGAGCACTTTGATCCTAGAATTGCAGAAGATCCTTTAATTTAATTTTTATAAAGTGACTAATGGGAACCTGGAGGTAGCCAACTCAACTTAATTTATCAGATGTGTCTCAGATGGTGTGATATAATAAAGAATATATGTAGTCTTTGTCCGTAGTTCTTGGCACAGAGCTTCAAAAACCCTTAGAATTTTCCAGATAGGAGTGTCTTTTGTTATGCACAATGAGCTCCTTTCCACTATAAATTTATGCTAATGAGGTGACTCACTCAGATAGTTTTAAGGGAGGGGCTGTCCAAGCCATGAAGACCAAGCAGGTGATTAGGGAGTTGGAATTTTCAGCCCCAACCCCTGTCCTCCAGGGAGAGAAGGGGCCGGAGACTGAATTCAAACACGTGGCCAATTATGCTGCGTCGTGAAACCTATGTAGTGAACCATGAGGCTCAGAGAGCTTCCAGGTTGGAGAACACATCCATATACCAGCAGGGTGGCGTACCCTGACTCCATTGGCATGGGACCTTTGCTCTCCTCTCTCCTTGGGCCTTAACCTGCCGTCTCTTCCATTTGACGCTTCCTGAGTTGTAGTCAATATAATAAACAGCTTATTGTAAGCACAGTGCTTTCAGTGAGTTCTATGAGTCATTCTGGTAAATTATCCAATCTGAAGGCAGCTGTGAGAACACTCGAATTTGCAGCTGGCTGGACAGAAGTGAAAGAAGCTTGAGGACACCTGGGCCTTGCAGTTGGCATCTGAAAAAGGGGCAGTCTTATGAGACTGAGCCCCTTACCTGGGGGGTCTGCACTAATTCTGGGAGCTTAGTTAGAGTTGAATTGAACTATAAGACACCCAGTTGGTGTCAAGAATTGTTGCTGAGATGCACACGGTGACTGTGGGCAGGCCGGACACTAGGTGCTGAGGACAGAGAGATGGATGAGGCACTGCTCATTCTCAGAGTTCACAACCTGGCTGTGCAACTTCTCAGCATTTTGGAAAAGTGATCTTAAGAGGGTAAACCTCCTCTCTCAAGGAGGGATGAGAGGACTGAAATGTAAGGCAAAAGCAAAAGGCCCTTGGTTTTAGTGTTTAAAGTACACTGTGGCCTGTGAAGACTGCAGCTCTGTTCCATGGCCACCCCAAGGCTTTGTGTGAGCCAAAGCTCATGATCTATTTGTTATTGACTTTGTGTTCCTGGGATATTTTTCAGGTTTGTCATTTTAGGGATATGAGTATTATTCTGTGAGGGGCTTGTAGTGGGTGAAACCATTCGACACCAGGAAATGAGGGAAAGTTTTTCCCAGAGTAAGTGGATCCAGAAGCCCTCACTTGGGGCCAGTTATTCACTGGGACTCAGTGGGTGTCTGAAATCATTTGTGTCATATTTGAAATAATTCGTAAAGAGCAATGTCCTTCCTAATGAGAAGCCGAATGTTTGGGCTTAAAAGCAAACTGAGTGGAGTAGTTATCATCACAAGTAGGGAATTGAGAGCCAAGAGGTATGGCCATGGACTTCCTGCGTGGAGAAAGGCAACACTGTTAAGTCAGTTTCTAGTTCAGGATGTAGAGTTGAAGGGGGAAGAAAGGGGAGCCAGGAAGGGCGGAGATGTTGGATAGAGAACAAAGCAACCACAGCAGCAACAACAAAGCTGCACAGAGGGTTGGAAAGGGGATTGTAACAGTACTATTCTAGCTGTATTTTAAGCCAAAAAAAAAATTAAAGTAAATTAATATCAGGACTTAGGTGCTTACAAAATTATGGTTGGGCTGGAGGAAGTGGGCTCCAGACTGGACATCCCAGTAATAACTCTCAATCCAATATTGCAGAAATAGCACAGCTAAGTAGCAGCTGCCCCTGCCTCCCTGAGAGCTGGGGACTCAGAACATCACTGGCCCCAGTGTTGACTGTAGGACAGCAGCACTCTGGCTGCAGTCCGGGACTGAGGAAGCCCACACATGCCCACAAGAACCTCACTGGCACCATGGGCGCTGCCCCAGCCACTACCTCTCTCTCTACTCGTTCCCCATTATTTCAGTGCAAGTTAATGGAGAACCTGTCACATCTGCAACCCAGCTGCAAGATCATTTGGGAAAGGTAGTTGGTATCTTTCTAACTTCTGTAGTACCTATGGAATAGAGCAGATGTTGAAGGAACGAACCAATCAACTATATCTTCCATGGGTTGGTGAAAGGGTACCCAGACATCAGGACTTCTTAGTCCTATTGTCATAAACCTGTACTTGAGAAACTTGGTCGTTTTTATGTTCTTGAAAGTTTAGGACTACTATTGAAAGATGTGCAAAGAATGGAATTTCAGTCTACGTCTGAGGTAGAGTTTATAAGGAGGAGTGGGTCTTTTCTGGGGTCCTGCATGCTGGTCGTTGGCAGCAGACACAATTTCACATGGGGAAGTGAAGAGGGGAAAGAATTGAGGACCAGGTTTGCAATGATGTCTTTCTACCTAGAGGTGTTAATTCTGAAGCCGTCCTCTGCTTCCACGCCAGATGGATTTAAATTGTTTAAATAAAGAGGCTACTACACACTTACATGTAGGGATGTGGCCTGCACTTAGAGTAGCAAGTAAAACTTCCAGCAGGTGAACAGTCCTTTGGAGAATTTTAAACCCTAGGTATGTTTACTGCAGTAATTGAGTAACTGCTATATTTATGCATGAGCATCTTATACATTCATCTATCATCTTCATGATCTTTCATTCTCACTCATTTAACAAACATTTATGAAGCACTTACTATGTGCTATGCACAGGGGAAATAAAGACAAAAGATCAGTTCCTGACCTCAAATTGCTCAGTTTAGTGAGAGATAATGACAATTAATATGCCAAAACAATGTAGCATTACTGAACGATGATTAGTATGGAGAACTTACAAAGAGTTAGGTGCTATGCCCAGTCCTTTATTTGTGGTGTCATTTAATCTTTGTTATAATCTTTGAGTATCATACTATTCATATCCCATTTTATATATCCCATCTGAGGTGCAGAGATGTCAACAACTTGCTTGAGCTAACTCAGCTAGTAAGCTGCTGGAAGACTGCAGAACTGAGCTCTTGGCCACCTGCCGAGCTGCAACCAGAGGTGAAAGCACTAGCCCATATCTTTCATTCAGTCTGGGGAAGCCAATTCAGAGAATTGACCCAGAGTGGCAGATACAAATGGTCACTTTAGGTGTAACTAAAGGGAATTGGCCAGGTAAGCAAGTAAGGGCCCATTTTTGGATAGAAGGATTAGTATGCATGTATGCATGTATGCCCAGTAGAGTGAGAGGGTGTGGCACATTTGGGGACCTGCAAATAGTTCTGTATGGTACAAAGAGTGGGGTTGTATTAAGGACTGGTGAGAAGGTGTCTTTGTGAGCTTTGGCAAGGAATTTTAACTAAGATTAGAAGGCATGGAAGGTTTAAGGAGATGAAAGATAAGATCCTTTAGAAAGACACTCTGGAAGCATCTTATATGCTGGGCCCTGTTCTTAGATCAAGAATTCTTCAAACAAAAGCAAGGTTATTACCTGCTATTTCTTGGCAAGGATTCAATACCATATAGGTTGAATGTTAATATTAATACAAAACACCTTGATTTTAAAAAGTCACTAAAGAATTCAATCTTCCACTGATTCCTTTCTAGCACTAGTAAAAAACGCTGAGATCCAGGGAAGTCTGAGAAAGATAAAACAGTGAACATGACTTTCCATTCTCCACTCTCTGCCTGCTGCAGCCAGTTGAATTGGGCTCATTATGATTTCTCTCTCCCATGTGGACACTGAGGTGCATTGATGAGATCTGGGTTGTGCTACACTCCACACCCATTCTCAAAGCCTGATGTGCCCAAGCTTGCTCCTCTCCTTTAAGATCCACAGGTTGAGAGATACTCTCCTGCAGCAATCTATGGATTCCAGATGGCTATTAAGGCAGCTGCAGGAAATGAACAGCCCATTCCAATTCTCCATGTTCCACTTCTGCAAATAGAGCACAAGAGACCTGGGATTTGATAAATGGCAAAGGGCGAGGGTCTATGGGAAGGTGGTGCCATGCATGGGTTAAGAGTTCATATTCTGGATTCAGCAGTACATGAATTCCAACACTGGCCTCAACCCTTAGCAGCAATGTGACCTCGTGCAAGATAATTAACCTCTCTCTAAGCCTCAGTGTCTTTATCCATGTGGGGGGAAAAGTGGTACCTCCTCCACAACCTATGGGGGAGCAAAGGAGACAATCTCTATATAAGACCAGCACAGTGCCTACCACAAAGTAACTACTCAATAAAACATTTGCTAATTGTTGCTATTGTTGTTGTGCACAAAAAAGGAAATAGCAGAAATGGATAGAATATGTGCTCTCCCAGTCTGACCCATGACGTGGCCCCTTTGCAGGACGGGGGATGGACATATAACACAAAGAGACAG
>VBSM01003204.1:68110872-68125114 GCA_008086735.1 Cheirogaleus medius | reverse complement strand
TTCTCCTAAGATCAATTCTTAAGCTGCACAATTATATGGCAAGTCTGCTACAGACCCACACCAGGATCATTGCATGCTCCTGGCTTTCATTCTGTCCCCTAGAAAAATGTGGACAACAGTGGGACTACTGTGGGAGATGTCCCTCGGCCCATTTCTTGACTAGGCTTGATCCAATCCCACTCTTCTGTCCATTCAAAGACAAGTGGGCTACTGGGCTCTCAGCACATTCTCTGCGGGGCGGTGCTGCCGGTGGCAGTTCCCTCCTCCCAGCCCATCATCCTTTTATGTGACTAAGCCAGGTCCTTCCCTCCTCTCTCTGCCCTTCATACCCATTCCCCACTGCAACATTGGAAATGGGCTTCATTTTTATTGGTTTATTTATTCCCCAAACCTATTTTAAAAGCTGACACCTAATAAATGGGTCATCTTCTTTAACTTGATTAGGCAAAGATGAAATAATATTAGAATGTTTAAAAATGCCAAACTGGTATGTGCTGTTCCAAAGAAAGTTATTGCCGCTGTAAAGTACCATACATGCTAAATCAACACATACTCAATACTTCAGCTTATTACGAATGATTTTTACTTTTGTTTTCAAAGAGGATCACAAATAATATTCCTAGAAGTCCCTCCCCTTGCACTGTCACAAGCACACATAGGCCGGTGCCTGCTGTTTTTTTCCCTATGTCTCCATTGTAAGATGGTCAGGAACAAAACTTTAGGAAATCTGAAATCATACCTGTAGAACACAGAGAAAGAAACCTCAGGACAATAAACCAACATAAACAAGCACTAAGCTTAGAACAAGGTAATTGAGTTCTAGATAGAAGTGAGAAGTGAACACGTCAAATGATTGCAGATTGCTTCTTGCTGCTCTACATACCAAATATTGTTCAACGAATACTTATTAAACCAATGATATGCCAGATATGTTGGGAATTACAAAGAAGAGTGTTCACTTCTTCTAAGAATTTATAAACTGATGTTCTGCACCTCGGTACCCTGTTAAAACTGATGTGTTCTCTGCTTCCTTTCCTCCGTATCCCAAGGTGGCAATGAGCTACCCGGATAACATGCTAACATGAGGGTGGCATTCTGTGCCATCTCCTCTTTTTATTTGCAGTATAATAAGAACCTGAATAGATTGTGATAAGGTCTTAATTCCTCTAAAAGTTGATAGGAGGCTTGTGGGCAGATATTTTTGAGCAAATGTATAGTTTTCAAATCCTGACTTCACTGCTTATACACAAGGCAGACTTTGAGTTGCAGGGTAGGATGACTCCAGCTTGGGGAAATGGTCAGATTTTGCTTTTTTGATCAGTCTGCAAAAACAAAATTTCAGACACTGTACAGATCTATAGATGTTGAGTTCTTCTGGGTAATTTATTAATTCCTAGGAACTCAGATGTTGAATTATGCTCTCCTAAAAACTGGTAGAAGTAACTCGTAAGCAGGAGTGTTGAATCTCAGGTCAAAATTATAATGCTGATGATGAGAATCAGTAAGTCTATTTTATGGGAGCTTTATTACTTCAATCAACAATTTTTCTGTTCATTTGCAAGAAACAGAAAGAAGGAAACAACAAGATGCAACGGAAAGGAGTGGATTGCAAAGTAAGTAGAAAATACTTGAATGTGCAGAAGGTGGGAGTAGGAAGGAGCAGATCCTAGCCCGTGTGATGCTAATCTGGGTCAGGAATCACAGCATAGGATTTCATCAGCCTGAAATGAAACACCCCCTCTGAAACTCAGGGTATGTGTATTTTGATGAATTGCATCCTGAGATCTGTTAAAGGAAGCCATGGACATCTGCATTATCATCTACATAGCAACCTGTGTGGGGACTTTGGGACATGTGTGTGTGAGTAGAGTGGGGATCTATCATCTCCTGAGATGTTGGAAATAAAATATAAGAAGGGAAGTATTTAGGAAATGATCAACTCATAAAGGAGTTGGTAAGATTGATTTCATGGTGAAATTTTGCATGATGTCACATAGTTGAAGGTTTTTTGTTTTGTTTTTTCTATTTCAGGATATTAGAGGGGTACAAACATTTTGGTTACATGTTATGACTTTGCCACATCCCAGCCATGATTTGAGGCATGGCTTTTCCCCACTACAACGCTCACCGTGTCCATTAGTTGTGAGTTTACCCACCCCTAACCACCCAATCCCTAAAGAATATTACTACGGTATGAGCACCTTAGTGTTGATCAGTCAGTGCCAATTTGATGGCGAGTACATGTGGTGTCTATCCTTCCATTCTTGTGATACCTCACTTCGGAGGATGGGCTCAAGCTCTATCCAAGAAAATATAAGAGGTACTAGATCACCGTTGTTTTTTATAATTGAGTAGTATTCCATTGTATACATATACCATATTTTATTAATCAACTCATGGATTGATGGGCACTTGGGTAGTTTCCACATCCTTGCAATAATGAATTGTGTTGGTTTTGTTTTTAATGGATCCCTTCTTAGATGTACCTGAGGTGGCCCTGGGAATTTGCATTTTAACAAGCTCCCCCAATGAGACAGGTGCAGGAGCTTTGGGCCACATTCTGAGAGGCAGACTTAAGAGTTGTGGTGTCTCCTCAGGTTAGGGTAGGTAAAAAAAAAAAAAAGAGTTGTGATGTCTTTCTTAATGATATTAGCACTGCCAATTGTCATGTTACTAGAATACTAGTGTAGAAGTTTTGTAAACTCTCCACACTTTTCTCCTTATCAACAGGCAACACTATCTAGGCAAAGATAGCTATGCTTTTCCCAAGTACCTTTTGTTAGGTTGACATTTTCTATAAGCCCCCTCCAGCTTAAAAGTTAAACCAAATTGGAATCTGACAATTACCTAGAATATGGCCGTAATAAAATGGACATAAACATAGATGATGACTTGGGAACAATACAATTTTAAAGCCTAGCATAGCAAGAAAGACATCAATGTCATTTTTCAATTTGAATCCCACTTTTGGTTTAGCCCAAGGTTTCTATGAGTGTCCATGTATTATTTCTTACATTTGAATAACCCATATGCTTTCAGATCTGAGAGGATATCTGAGATGCTTTCATCAAATTGAGAAACAGAAGTCTAAGGAATAACTGATAATCCTCTGCATTCTTTAAAGCAGTGGTCCCCAACCTTTTTGGCACCAGGGACTGGTTTCATGGAAGCCAATTTTTCCATGGATCAGGAGTAGGGGGATGGTTTTGGGATGATTCAAGTGCCTTACATTTATTGTGCAGTCAAACCTCTCTGCTAAGAACAATCTGTATTTGCAGCTGCTCCCCTGCACTAGCATCACCACCTCAGCTTCACCTCAGATCATCATGCATAACATTCTCTTAAGGAGTGCACAACCTAGATCCCTCACATACGCAGTTTACAGTAGGGTGTGAGCTCCAGTAAGAATCTAATGCTGCTGCTGATCTGACAGGAGGTGAAGCTTATGCAGTCATGCTAGCGATGGGGAGTGGCTGTAAATATAAATGAAGCTTTGGGGGATTGGGGATTGCAGCTTTAAAGTGACAAGACTGCAAATTTGAATACTTTGCTTTAAAATGTCCTCACTGGAACACCATGATTTCTGAGAGCTATTAATAAAAATTGGAAAAGCAAAGATTTTGTAACAATTTTCACACTGATTACCTTCAGTATAAGAATAATAATATAAGCTAAGTATAAAAACATACATATATATATGATTTGCATGGAATTTTTAAACTGGGTTAAATTTTCTACAAGCACACAAAATATTATTCTTATTCCAATGAGATACCTCTTTACCTTGAAATGAGAAGAATATTTTAATGAAAGCAAGCTATTAATGAAATGATGGAAGGAGAACTTATTCATAAGACCCCTGGCCCAGTACATACGCAAAGGTGTCAGTCAGACAGGTGGCAAAGGTGATGTTGTTGACAGGGTCATTGTCTTTCAAAGCCTGGGGGAATAGACATTGAAGGTCAACAATTGCATCCATCTAGAATAAAAATGAGGAAGACTAAGTGGTACCTCACATCTAAGTCATGCAATACAGGAAACAAAACTTAAGCTATGAAAATGCCAAAGATTTTAAAAAAGAATGTTTGCACCCAGACTGTCTGTTCTACCTTCTACAGCTATAGGTCCTGTATCCATAATTCTGGAGGGTAACCCAGAGCTGCTATGAAGTGAAACTTAAATATTAACTCCCTCCTCCAGAAAACACTGGTGTAGGTAGAAGAAGGGTAAAAGTTTTCTTGGGTTTGTTCCAAACTCTTGACCTTGGAACCTGTCAGCTCACATAGGGACTTCCTTCCAAGAACAAATGTTTCAATTTTTTCTCCCCTAGGCTTCCTTCTATTAGAAAGATCTCTATGTCTGATTTTCCAGTCTTACCATGTTTTAAAAACTTAAACCAAAGTAATAGAGATTCCTGAAGACAGAAATGCCACAGTAATTGAGGCAATATGGATAGATAGATGTGGCCTCTAGGGGTAGGTCCCACTTCTGGGAGGAGATTCATAACCCTATTGAGAGAAGAGGAAGAGAAGACTCAGAAAGACAAATCACCCTTCAAATGTCGGAGAGTGTCTAACAGGAAATGAGTGTTGGATTTGTGCTGGGCAGCCATAATGGGTCATAACAACCCACGAAAGTTATACATAGTTTTGCCTCAATAGGAGGGAAAATTTTCTAAAAGTTATAATATTTTAGAGTCTCCATGAGTCTCTTTGGGAGAAAATGTTTAATCCATGCAGGATGACTATTTATTGGCATATTTTAGCAAAAAGTTATGAAGCACTGGATGCAAATTGGAAAAATGACCATTTCTATTCTCTTCAACGCTGGGATTATATGCTGACATGATGCTATGATTCTAATAGGCAACAAATAGTCTGATCATTCCAACATTTCATTGGATTATTATAGAGGATTAGAGTAACCTTTATTACTTTCTCCCAGCCTCTTGCTGCTCTTATTTAGTTTTTAAAAATAAAAAGAATTTCAATCACTATTTTAATTTTGACTTTATGTTATTATGCAGTATACCACTTTCGGGGTAAACATTGAGCTATTCTCGAAAGTTCTATAACATTATTTTCATATTGACATTGGGTTATTGTGCAGGCTTCTGGGATGTTCACTGGGAATTGTCATCATGGTGGTGGTCTGGGACACCAATGTGATTAGGCTATTCCCACACAGAGGATCCATATAGTAACTCTTGTATCTTTGTAATATGCTCTTCTGATATTCACTATTTTAGAAAAGAGATCTGACAATACCCAAAGCTGTGAGGTTGTTTACAGTAATGAGCTACTTAGGGAGTGTGAAAGATAAATGAAAATTAAATTAGAAACATAACTCATTTAAGTTAAAAGTGATAACCTTCAACCTTCATTAATCAATCAACAGATAATACATACTATGTAGAATATGTTGCCCTATACATTCTGAGGAGTATAAAGATGCATATGATTATGAGTGTAGTGTCAAGAAATTTGTAATTCAGTTTGGAAAACATGATATTTAGCATTACAAAGCAGAGGATGCTAAGTGAGAAATGAGTGACTGACTACTGAGGCTGAGTCGTTAGCAAATGGGTAAGGAAAGAGTTTGATTTATTTATTAAAAGAAAATAAGCACATGATTAAAAAGCAAATAAGATAGGAGTTACAATTGAAACAAAAGGCATTTGAAGCAAAAGACAATTGACATAGAGTCAGTTGCTTTTAATCACTCTGCTTTTTTTCTGATTCTTAATACATGCATGCACACAAATAATTGAATTATTAACTTTAGAATTTTAAAGTTACTTCCTGCTTTATACATGATGATCAAGCTCACTTACAAAACCACAACTAGCAGTTGGTTAAAGAACAAGTTCAGACTTTTGATATTGAAGTAGTTTATACTGAAAAGTGAATGAGGTGCCCTATTCACTGATTTCTGTTATTCTATTTATATGGGCTTGTGGTCTCTTTCCCAAAATGTCCTTTCTAGTAAAGCAATACTGATGAACACGGCACGCAGCCTCGTTATTCTTGCATCTATTTAATCATTCATTCACTAAGTCGTTATTCAGTGCCTACTATATTCCAGGTACTATGGTAGGGATTGGGAATAAAGTCCAGACCAATATTTACTGTCATGGAGTTGATTTTTATTCTGAGCTGACAGCTTCTTTGTGTTTTTCTGTAGTCTACCCTCTGAGGTATTGAATGGATAATTATAATTGTGGTATGTGCTATGAAGACACACAGGATCATTTGCAAGTGCAGTAGAAGGGTATCTTCAGGTTATCCTGGAGATCAAGGTATTTATAGATGACTCAACCTTTATCACTTTCTCCTGGCATCTTCCTGCTCTCACTGGTTTTCAAAAATGAGAATTTCAATCATTAATTTTTACGTTATACTACATTATATTTAGCCTCCTCAAGAAAATGGTATTTAAACATAGACTTGAAGGCTGAAAAGGAGTTAGATAGGGCATTGTAGGTGTGGGATGGGAAGACTATTCCTGACAGAGGGAACCATTATAAAGTGAGAACAAGCGTGGTTCATTGGATGAAAAGGAGGTGACTCCTCAACTTAATGAATCTTTGCAATCAGAGTTGCATCTACTTCATCCGTCAAGTGATCTGCACAATTCTTTGGCTGTTTAGTTTCTTAAAAACAGAACTTGCAAGGTTCTGTAAAGAAAGTCATGCCATCTTTCCACTCAGATAGGAAAGGAGGTGATAACTAAGTTATATTAAATGATACTTGTCAGAGATCCCTCTCAGCGCTTATAAATACTGCAAGGAACATGTCCTAGCTCTCCTTTTGCAGGCAGCCAGACCTCTGTACCCACTTACAAATAAGTTTGGTTTTTTTGTTGTAGACTACTTCAAATAACTAGTGAAAATCATGTAAGTTGGAGGCCAAAAGAAAGCTGGTCCGACAACATGCGCTGGAGCAGAACGATAAAGGGCCATTCAGAATTCAGCCAAAGCTTCTCGTCTGCACGTTGCATGCTGGATCCAAGAACTGGGAGAGAGCTGAATGAGCATGAAAAGAACATTTAAAAGACTGTTCCTGCCTCTCCCTCCTGGCCCAAGCATTGCAGAAGCACAGGTGAGAGAGGAGAATTATGGATTGAGTGTGAGTACCAATACAGCACTTTTAAGTGCTATTTCCCCCTGGAAGCGTCATGAATCTAAGAACTGAGGAAGGGAGAGAGTGCAGGTGTGTAGCCTTCCACTTATTCCCTCTCCAAAAACCCTTTGCAATGTCTTCTCCTCCCTCCCTCCTTCTGATTTCATGTTTAATGTACGACAAAACAGAAAGAAGAGAGGATTCTGTCAGATATGAACTAGTTTATTTTTAAAGTGTCCACTCTGATTTCTTGGGGAATTTCTGACATTTCTTATTAGATCAAGGGCCCACATGGAGGAAGATGAACACCAAAGAGCTGAAGACACTAACTGGGGTGATGTTTATGGGTAAAATTGGGTCATGTGATTATAAGGCCCATGGATATCAGATAAAAACAGGTCTTCATGGTGTACGTTTATGGTTAAAATGTTGAATTTCCCTGTATTGCTTCACTGAATCCTCATATCAACCCATGAGATTTAATCTTAGTCAATAGTTAATTGTATTTATTGAGACAAATTTCTTAAATTTTATCTAATATTAACTTAATGGAATAGAGTGGAAGGCAGTTTACTCATAATGTCTGGGAAATACTGGATCTTCCAGTTAATAATATTTCTATAGTCCAGTTATCATAACTCTAAAGCAACACTTTCCAATAAAATATAATGTAAACCACATATATAATTTAAAATTTTTGAAGCCACATTAAAAAAGTAAAAATAAATAGCTGAAATTAATTTTAAAGACATATTTTATTTCATTCAATATAGCCAAACTGTTACCATTTCATCATAAAATCAATATGAAAAATTATTCAATCATTTTATATTTCTTCATTCAATCTTCAAAATATGATTTTTATTTTACACTTACAGCACATATCACATGCTAAATTTCTGTCACAAGTATTTGATCTGTTTTTAGATTTCATAAAGTTTATAGTTGGAAAAGTAGGTTCATTTGCAGAAAGGAAAAATCAGAAACTGGGGGGAGGGAGACATGAACAGGTAGAACACAGAGGAATTTTAGGGCAGAAAAACTATTCTATTCATCTAACTATAGTATGATACTACAGTGGTGAGTATGTGTCATTATACACTTGTCCAAACCCATCGAACACACAACCAAGAGTGAACCCTAATGTAGACTATGGACTTTGGGTGATATTGATATGTCAATACAGGGTCATTGATTGTAACAACAAACCACTCTATAGCAGGGGATGTTGATAGTGGTGGAGGAGGCTGTGCATTTGTGGATATAGGGGGTGAACTCTCTGTACTGTCTACTTAATTTTGCTGTGAACCTAAAATTGCTCTAAAATATAAGGTCTATTAAAAGTTAAATTATGAACTGACCGGTGAATTTTCTCTTCAAACTTCCATTCTAACTTTTATAACTCTTTGGAGAAACTTAATATATATTTTATATAATGCAGCATATGGTTTAGATTTTGCATAGTAGCTTGTGAATTTGAAAATTCTTTCCTCCCTTTTATTCTTGTTAACTACTATGTAAATTACTCAAGGCCAAGGCCGGAATTTTGTTTCACAGTCTGTGTTCATAAAGTGTGCTTAATTTGGGTGTAATTATTTCCTTCTCTATCAGTCTTTCCTCCTAGGCTCCAAGCAATTCCCAGGCAGAAATTAAGTCTTACTTGAATTAGTGTCGTGAAGGTTTAGTAGTCAGACACAAAATAGGTCCTAATAAATATTTGTCCAATGGGGAAAAAATATAGATTCACATACTAAGTTGTTCCAAACATAGCTAAAGTTTCACAATCATGGAACTGAGCATTGGTTTTTGCATTCAAATTAAATACAATTAAAATTCAGTTTCTCCATCAAACTAGCTACAGTCAAGTGCCCAGTAGCCACATTTGGTTAGTGGCTGTCATATTGGACACACAGTTTGAAATATTATAATTATTGAAAAACAGAAAAAATTTATCCCAGCCCCAGAATCTTGTAAACCAATTCTCTTCCCAGTCTATGAATTTAGAAATGATATACATAAGAAGGATTTACAATTTTTTTTAACCTGCCAAGTCCCATGAACAATAAATTACTGTCACCTCTTGTGCTTCTGTATTTGCAGTGACTCATTCACTGGGACTCTCACCTTCCTCAAATTGGGCCATGGTTAAATCAGCAAAGATTCATTAGCATTTCAGATTACACCATCACTTCATGTAGCATTCTAGAGCAAATTTGCTTTTGTGATTACAAAGGCAAGCACTTAGAAAAGGATCATTAAAAAAAATTCCTTAATAAAAAATTTTATGGTGTTGAGATTCTTGGGTAAAATCCTACTCCTGTAACAAAAAAAATGATGCTGCTCTTTTATCTAAATTTGTCTCTTCTCAGAATATGATTAGAGTAAAAGTAGGAATGGATTTTCCTTAACATTCCTTACAAGATTACCATTAGTGATTCCTTGGGGTCATAGGTAGGAAAATGTAGATTTAAACAAAGAAAATGCATTGCAAAATAAGTGCATTATTATACACTTGTGTCAGGGATTAGCAATACCCTACCACAGACAAATTGGATGCCTGGGTCTCTAGCATATACACTGTGAAGCCAAGTGCTAGCTAGGTAAGGCTACTTTCTGGGTCTTTCTGTTCTGATACAGTGCTTTCAAATACCACAGCATCTCCTATCAGGATTTTGCAGACTTAGGCTGGACAGAACAGTAGA
Organism: Cheirogaleus medius; assembly: GCA_008086735.1. NCBI lineage: Eukaryota > Metazoa > Chordata > Mammalia > Primates > Cheirogaleidae > Cheirogaleus > Cheirogaleus medius. The sequence continues at coordinate 68,115,291 of VBSM01003204.1, read as the reverse complement.
CATCAGGCCATTCAGTACATTTCAGAAAGCATTGATTGGAAACATTAGACAGTGATTTGTGTGCAGTACAGAACAAAAAGTACATGAGACATAGCCCTTGACTTCAAAGAGCATTGCTTGTCTGAAAGTCGAGTGCCCTGATGAAGATAGGATGCTACCAGTATACTTTTATAGTAATAGCTCCAAATTCTAGGCTCTCAGGGAAACTCTTTTTTCTGCTGTTCTTCCTTATAATGAGAAATGGGAACTAAAATACTACTTGATGTTCTAGTACACTATCTTCCACTTCTCATGTCTTAAAAATTCTGAGGAGAATTGGATTGGAAAAGCCCTGTCAGCATCCATTTTCTCTTGACTTGAAATCAAAAGTATTTTCCAGGAGCTCCAAGGGAACTACCTGATCTCGCCCTTGCCTATCTCTCCAACTTCATTTCTCTCTTAGAGGATTACCATTTCTGACTCCTTGAGGTCATAGGTGGGGAAATGTAGATTTAAACAAAGAAAATTCATTGCAATGCATTTTCTCTACATTTCTCTCCAGGTACACCAGGCTCTTGCTCTTCCTCAAACACACCAAAGGACTCATGACCTTTTTGTTTGCTGTTCTCTCTGCCTGGAATGTTCTCTTCATCTCATTGATTTCCTTTAATCAGTCAGTTTTGTTCTGATGTGACATCCCATAAAGGATGCTTTCTTGGACCACCTTGTCTAAAATAACCTTCCTCATCTCCAGTTTCTCTCTAGCCTGTTTCCTTTTTCTTTTCTTCATATGACTTACCATTGTCTTTATTTATATATTGTATCCCCTACTGGTATCTAAAGTCCATAATGGGAAGGACTTCATCTTTTCCAGACTATATCCCAGTCCCCTATCCCCTCCCTGAGAATAGTAGGTGTCTCACATTAGGGGCTTGTATTAGTCCATTGGGCTGCTACAACAAAATACCCTAGACTGAGTGACTTGTAGACAAGAGAAATTTATTTCTCACTGTTCTGGAGGCTGGGAGGTCCAAGGTCCAGGTACCAGTGGATTCACTCTCTGGTGAGAAATTGTTCTCTGCTTGATAGATGGCATTTTCTCACTGTGTGCTCACATAGTTGAAAGCACTAGCTGGTTCTCTTGGGTCTCTTTCCCTTTGCCTTCATCACAATCACCTCCCAAAGGCCCCAACTTCTAATATCACCTTGGTGACTACGTTTTAATCATATGAATTGTGGAGGGACACAAATGTTCAGACCATAGCAGTGCTCAATAAATATTGGTTGAATTCACTAATGTTTTGCTTGTCCATCCATTCACTGTTTGTGAGGCCCTGGATATGTTAGATAACATCTTTTAATCATAGTTTCTTCACTCATAGGAGTTTTGCCTAGATTTAATGAGATAATATCTATACAAAACAATGAAGATTGTTACATATCACACAACTTATGTAATTTTTCCTGTTAATGTTAACTGGACTTCCAAAGAGCTATCCAACTCTCCTAGCTTCAGAAAAACCTAGTTTCTGCTTTTGCACAGTAAAAAGGAGCTGCTCACAGTCTGCATTTCAGCAGCAAATGGAGGTGTTTTGTGAGGCACGCTGTGAAGGTATTTTACCTTCAAGAACCATAGCAATGGGTCCCTTCAAGAGATAATAGACACTAGGATGCTGTAAAATGGCGAATCATACCCAAGGATGCCATGGGTCTTTTGTATGTCTGTTGGGGAGACAAAAATGCCTTTGGAATTCCCATACTCCCATATCAAGAAATCTGTATCTGCAAAATTACTTTGTATTTAGCTACTAGATTTTGTTAGTATGTACATCATTCGGCTTCTGAGAGGTGTTATGTAAGGAATTTGAAAATGAAGGGAAGCTAGCTGCCACTTTTTAGATAATGACAGTAATGATGTGGTAAATTGATATATTTTTCAAGGAAATATGCAGGGATATTCATTTCAAACAAGTCACCTTGTATTAAATGGGATGTACATTAAAAAATCCTGCAGCTCAGGTGGACATCATATCTGCAAACTAATAGCTGTATAGAAACACACCAAAATGAGGATGGTTAAATTGTACCTTTGAATCTCAATAATGTTCATATGATGTACAGGATAAAAAAATAAGGGAGCAAATTATTAGCTTACAGTATGCATTAATCACAAAGTCACTAAAACCTTTCCATTCACTTAAACTGATGGTGGTATATAACCACGTGCTAATAAACAGAGAAGCAGCTTGCTGTGTACAGTCACTCCTTAGTAAGGTTAACAAACTACATTAACCATTCACTCATCTGTAACTCGTAATTAATCACTCCCTGAAAATTACATTGTATAATAAATGAGGACAGACATGATTCATTAAAACTTCTAATTAATTCTATTTAATACTATTTCATAGTTCATTGATAAGTGCTGAGAGAAGGATTACACTGCAGGATATTTGATGCATTGCTGCTGAAGAAGTAAATAGGGGGAACGTCATCTAAAATGAAACATGAATACTTGCAAATGAAAATGTCAGATGTTTATCACTGCAGTGCCTGCTTCTGTACTCAAGGGTCTCTCGGCATTACTAGTGGAAAACTCCATTTTCAGGGCTGTATCAATTGGTTGTAAAATCTCTTCTGGGTTCAACACTGATGCTCAGCATTCCATGCTGGGACTGAGCTGAGTCTACTTTGTTTTTCTAATAAATGCTCATGGAATTTTGTGGGCTAATGGCAAGATTATTATTAAGCAGGTATTTCCACATTTGGAAAAAGATCCATTTATAGAAGAAGATAAATACTTACCAGGCAATTATAGTCTGGGGTTCATTTAATTGCATTGTGTGTGTTTGTGTGCATGCATGTGTGTATTAAATTGGACATTAAAATAGCAGGGATGTTAGCGTCAAGAGAAGCCCTGTGCATTAACTGTGCTGCACTAGTTTTCAGACAAGGAGAATCAGACTGTGACGTGCATAGCTTACAGCCTGGGCTGAGGAGAAGATAATCACTACTACTAAGCAAATACTGTACATTTTAAAATATAATTATGGAATAATATATTGATGTATTATTAACTGTTTTTGACTTTGCCAACTACATAGTATCTGTCCAAAATATGTTTTAAGAAACATTAATGGTCCCATAGCGTAAATGGTGAGAACTCTGAGAGGGAAAAATATCATAAAACATAGACTTAAAAAAAGGAACTTGTACCCTAAGTTTATAAAGAACTCTTACAACTTAATAAGAAGAAAACAAGCAATGCAAATATAGACTTGAACAGATACTTCAAAAAAGGAGAGGTACAAATGACCAGAAAATGTATGAAAAAATGCTCAACATCATAAATCACTGGGGAGATGATCATTAAAACTGTGATAAGATACTGATACATACCCACTAGGCTTGTTAAAATTAAAATAATTGACAATACCAAACACTGGCAAAGATGTAGAATGCTCATATACTACTGATAAAAATATATTATAAAATGGTAAGCCACCTTGGAAAACATTTGACAGCTTTTTGAAATGATAAGCATACACATTATTATACAACCCAGCCATTCTACTCCTAGATATTTACAGAAGAGTAATGAAACATTTGTCCAAATACTTGTATGTGAATGTTCAGGCAGCTTTATTAATAATGGCCCCAAATTATAAACTAGCCAAATGCCCATTTACAATTGGATGGATAAACCAAATGTTTTATATCCATACAAAGAAATACAACTAACTCAGTGAGAAAGGCCGAACTGACATCTGTCAACAAGGATGAAAAAAGCCAGACACAAAAGATTGACAATCTAGAAAATGCAAATGAATCTATAATGACAAAGAGCACACCAAGCTGTGAGCAAACAGAAGGATGAAGTACAAAAGAGGCCGAGGAATCTTTTGGAGGTGATGGGAATGTTCTGTATCGTGGCAGTGCTGGTGGTTCACTGGCGTACACAACCGTCCAAACTCCTCAAATTTTATACTTTAAATGGAGGCCATTTATTTTCAGCAAATTACCTTTAATAAGTTGATTTAAAAAAATGAGTTATAAGTCTTGTTGATCCATCTCCCAATTACAATAACAGGATTCTTTAGGGAACAATTACTTTGGAGCTTCCACTAAAAGCAGGTGAGAAGGAGAGCAGTGGTGATACAGGAAGCCGGTTCTAAAGAGCACATAACTGTTGTCCGGCCCTGAACAGATGGACATCTAAGTAACATGTTTTATGCTTCAGGCAAGGTGATTCTGCAACTTTTTCTCACAGTGAGTTACTTTGGAAAATGCTGGAGTAAATTGTGCCCGAAACATTAGCCTTGCTTGCATTTAAAGAGGAACTCGATGACAGTTGCTGCAGTGTGATCGAAGAATGGCACTTCAGGCACTAGACCTGTGCCCCGGGCCTGCTGCTGCTGCTGCTGCTGCTGCTGCTGCTGC
>VBSM01003204.1:67975361-68110772 GCA_008086735.1 Cheirogaleus medius | reverse complement strand
AGTGACTTTTGTTCTTTTGGGTAGATGCCCAGTAATGGGATTGCTGGATCAATTCTGCTTCTGTCTATAAAAAACTGTGTGATTTTTTGGCTTTGCAAACCCTGCACAGGTTTCCTTGTCTGAAAAAAAGGGGGTTGGATTAGTTCATGATTTTATTTATTTATTTATTTTTATTTCAGCACATTACGGGCATACAAATGTTTAGGTTACATATATTGCCTTTGCCCCACCTGAGTCAGAGCTTCAAGGGTGTCCATTCTCCAGATAGTGTGCATTGCACCCATTAGGTGTGAATATACCCATTCCTTCCTCCCCTCCACCTGCCCAACACTCGATGAATGTTATTACTATATGTGCACATAGTGTTGATCAGTTAATACCAATTTGCTGGTGAATACATGTGGTGCTTGTTTTTCCATTCTTCATTTAGTAGAATGGGATCCAGCTCTATCCAGGAAAATATAAGAGGTGCTATATCACCGTTGTTTCTTATAGCTGAATAGTACTCCATGGTATACATATACCACATTTTATTAATCCACTTATGTATTGATGGGCACTTGGGTTGTTTCCACATCTTTGCAATTGTGAATTGTGATACTATAAACATTCTAGTGTAGATGTCTTTTTTATAGAATGTCTTTTTTTCCTTTCGGTAGATGCCCAGTAATGAGATTGTGGGATCAAATAGTAGTTCTACCTGTAGCTCTTTGAGGTATCTTCATATTACTTTCCACAGAAGTTGTACTAGTTTGTAGTCCCACCAGCAGTGTATGAGTGTTTCTACCTCTCCACATCCACACCAACATTTATTGTTTTGGGACTTTTTTTTTTTTTTTTTTTTTTTTTTTTGAGACAGAGTCTCACTCTGTTGCCCTGGCTAGAGTGCCATGGCTTCAGCCTCGCTCACAGCAACCTCAAACTCCTGGGCTCAGGTGATCCTTCTGCCTCAGCCTCCCAAGTAGCTGAGACTACAGGCATGCGCCACCATGCCCGGCTAATTTTTTCTATATTTTAGTTGGCCGATTAATTTCTTTCTATTTTTTTTTTTTTTTTTTAGAGACGGGGTCTCGCTCTTGGTCAGGCTGGTTTCGAACTCCTGACCTTGAGCTATCCACCCGCCTCGGCCTCCCAGAGTGCTAGGATTACAGGCGTGAGCCACCGCGCCCGGCCCGTTTTGGGACTTTTTGATAAAGGCCATTCTCACTGGAGTTAAGCGATATTGTGTTGTGGTTTTGATTTGCATTTCCCTGATGATTAGAGATTTTGATCATTTTTTCATATATTTCTTGAAGCCTGAAGATTATTTGTATCTGTGTGTGTAAAAACTCATTATAGACTGTTAGGGGGAGGGGAGGCATGTGCAGGGGGCCATTCAAGGCTCTGGGCCTCCAATTTTTGTTTTTAAGGTGTCTATTGCTGGAAAACATTTCTTTAAAAGTTGCAAGTCACAAGATTTGAGAATGTATGAAGTTCTTTCTAACTCATTATTATACAAATAAGAAAATGGGGAAATTCACAAAAACACTAGTCTTCATTAATATTTTTATAATTATGTTAGTATCATGCTTGATGATGCACTTTTCCAACAAATATCATCCTTAATGTTCTTCAGCAGTTTACAGGACACCTAAAAGGCATGATTTTTGCAGTTGTCAAAGTCAGAGCCAGTGCTCATGAAAGCTTAGTACAAATGTGTAGGAAATAAGGAAGGTAATAAATCGTATATGATGCTAAATTATTAACTTGACCTATTTTTCTCTCCTTACAGGATTGACCTTTCAGTGGACTGAATTATCCACTCATTTTCAATTAAGTTTCCACATGGCAAATTGAATCTGACCCTGTTACAATTAGAAAACTACACGGAAGGAAAGAGGCCATAAATATTGTGAGAGAAATTATATTTTTGTGCATTACGTACTTAGATTTTTCTAGCCAAAAACAGAAGGAAGAAAAAAAAAGAAGAAAGAAACATAGATTTGTTACAATGTGTTGGATAAAATAGGCAATCAATTAATTACATAAATAATTATTAATTCCTCTTCCACCATAGGTCATCTTTGTTCCAGTAGTCCACATAATTGGTCTAGTTTCCCTGTGTAGGCTGTGAAGACACTTTATTTAGTTGATAAGTATTTTAACATGATTTGACTGTCATTAAGAGGCAAAAAGGTAGAAAAAATATTAGGCTCAAGGGAATTAAACCTGGCTTTTCAACTGGGTTCTGCATTTACAAACTTGGGCAAGTCATTTAACCTACATGAACCTCAGTTTTCTCATCTTTAAAATGGGAATGATAACACTTCTATTTCTGGGGAGTGATCATGATTAAAGGACACAATATAAGGGATAGCTCTTACAACTATATTGATATTAATTTTTGCATCTGTGATAACATTATTTCTCACATATTGCTTCTTAGATTTCTAGTCATTTAAGGTGTTTGAGAAGTATTTGATAAAGACCAAGTGTGCATAGTAGTGTATTCCTTAAGAGTAATGCTTTGAACACACAACTGGAATAATGGCATTGTCTACTCAGTCTCAGCCTTGTCACCCTTCCCAGCCTGTGGCAGGATGAGCTCAATCCTATATGACTCTAAACTTCATCTTACTCATTAGCAAAGTAGAGGAATAGCCTCAAAGGAAGAAAGCTTTCTTCTTTCCCCAGAATACCTCCTTCACCAGTCAGTCATAGAACTACCATTGCCCATCATTTTGTGAAATGCATTTGATATCATTACAAACATGAATTTGAGAGGCAATGTGAATGTGTTATATTGGCACATGTGTCCTGGGATGACAGGAGTCAGCAAGGGAGCAGACCACACTGGTAATTAGCCTGTAATCAAAGGCACCCTTGTCTGTGATTAAGCCCTCTAGCTTCTCTGTATGAAATGCAGATTTATACAGTCATACAGAAAAAGAAAACAAAAAAAACCCTCAGGTCTCACAATGTCACAACACGAGAATTAGGAGACTTTTATAAGTATTTTGAAATGTAGATAATTTTTCCTAAACAAAGAAAAACGGACTTTTGTCTGGCTACTTCATCAGCCGAATTTTTACAAGCAGAATTTTGCAAATAGTTTAGTTTGAAATTTTGGAGGAATTCTGAGTTTAACTTTTTTGGGCTAGGCTTCAGGTATTTTCTTGAACTAAACAGTTATGATTATTTTTCTTCTTTTCAGCACAACGATATATGACTAAGTGTGCCATTGTTACTTATCAGCTCTAAATTCACCCTTTGTTACCTGAGGTGCAGTAATGGAGCTTTACCCTTTAAGCATTTTCCTTTGCAGTGGGCACAGTGTCAAGCTTTGTCCAGAGAGGGCTATGCCTGGGCAGTGAAGAAGAATGGGACTCCTCCTCTTCCTGGCTCTATTTGTGCTTTTCTTCACTCCTGCTGCATAACTGACAGTGGAGTATTTGATGGGGACAGCTAGTAGTGCTCTAATTGTATGCCTGAGGTGTGCAGGCTGGAGGTGAGTTTAAAACCCCAGCTATAGCCTGGTAATCTGCTTTCTGAGACCCTCCCAAAGTGAATGCTATGTTCTCCAGGCTTCATGCCACCCAGCCAATAAGTGGCTCCTAGTGCCCCAACTCCCTCCAGTGGGCAACACTCCCCAGCCTCAGCCAACCTACAGCCTAGGAGATTGTTTTTCACAGACCTCATGACACAGACAATGTGTACCCCAGGCCTCTCACCATCATGCAGGTAAGACAGCACCTGATGCTCTAACTCCATCCATGCACTACCCATGAGTCTTGGCCCACCTGTGCCCTGTAGGAATATTTCCTGCTTGCCTAGTGATCGTGAACCAGCTCACTACTGTCAGCTGCAGCCGTACCTTGTCCAATAGGATCTGAACTCTAGACTTGGTGAGGGGACCCCCCTTCCGAGTTTGCTCTTCCCTTGGATACTCTCTCTCAGCCTGGGATATTTTTTAGTATTCTTTATACCTTTATAGTTACTTCTCTGTTATAAAAAATAATTCTTTGTATTAAACTTTCCCTGTTCAAATTCCTGTGAGTTCTATCTTTTGTTTGACCATCTTGACTGACATAGAATTGACGTGGAGATGGAGTGTGGTCCCACTCTTAGACCTACAAACATGTGGTTTTGGAATTGGTTTGTTTTTGCCCTTGGGTTTGAGCACAGCTCTGCATTCTTTGCCAGTACAAAGTGAGATGCCAGTAATCCATGGCATGCAGGGATATAATAATTAATCAAACTACCACCAGTAGTAGATTGTATGAAATGTTTACTGCAACAAGTGCCTTGGGAACCCAAGAGTCTGATGTCCACCTTATGACTATAGCAGTAATGACAACTGCAAGGACTGTGGTGTGGGGTGGGTGTTTTTTAGAGTACCTGAGTACTCGAAGAAAGAAAAGAATGATGTCACTCAGCTCGAGTCACAGTTTGAGAACAGGAGAGCTTCCACAATAGCCCTAAATGATCAAATCTTCTATAGCCTCAGAACTAATATTGCAGAAAATCAAAAACAAAATTTAGTTATGCAGGTTGCTGAATTACAGCAACAGTGGAACTCACAATCTTGTCAGATTTCTCATGGAAATGTTAGAGCATTGATCGGAAAATAACGAGATCCTGAATCTTGGAATGTGAACATATGGTTGGGCTGAGGGAAAAAAAAACAAAACAACTGGTAGTTTTGGCCACCCAAGTCATTCTGAGCTTCTCTTACCAGTGGAAGTAGGTTGCCCTCCAATGTCTGAGGAAAACGGCCTTCATCTGCATGAAAAGCCTGTGACAGCCTTGCTGGAGAAGAGGGCTTGTCTTCCTCAAGGCACACCACAACCACCTCCTGTTGCCACTAGACCTTACCTGGGGTCAGATTTCACCAGGCTGTTGGGGACAGGAACACACCACAGCTCAGCAGGAGACAGTTTACATATCAAAAGAATTGCAAGACTTTTCTACTATATATCAGCAAAAACCTGTGGAAAATGTGTGGAACATATTCTGAGGGTCTTAGAGCAAAGATGACAGAATACAATACTACATCAGGCTGAATTCATTGATATGGCATACTTAATAGAGATTGAATGTGTTAGATTTAAGTAGATTAACTAGATTTAGTGTGTTAGCTTATGCAGCTGTGGATTCCATGGGGGTCTACAGTTAATGAGATTGACAATCCAGAGCTTCCCTGACATGTGGAGAAGAAAAAGCAGAGACGTTGAAGAGAATCCCAAAAGTGGACTAGATTTGTCCTGAGCAATCTGCACACCCACCCCCCAGCTATGTCCCATGAGAGAGCCCAGAAGCCATACCCTTCACTTAAGCATTTTTAAATGTATTAATGGAGGAACATCCATATCTTTGAAAAGTTCATTGGCTGCTCTCTTTCCTACGTTGAGTATGATTGTGGATATGGGCTCCTTGATTTCAGCAGGGCTGAGGGAAACCCACAGTAGCAGAGGCCAAGCAGCAGTTCTTGATCACCGAAGACAAGGCGGCACATCTGCCATGGGGACAGCAGGAATGTGTCAGTAACCAGGATTTCTTAGCCTGCAGAGATATTTGGCAGTGGATAATTGGTAACAGTGTTTCTAGAAACAAAACTGGATGGCCAGCCTACCAGAGTGTTGCTGGATCCATATAACATGAAAAACTCTAGCTTTGGTAGCCAAAAGCCTGACTTGAATTACCCCAATAAACAGTCATGATTTCACAAAATGGGTGCAGATTATGCTCCATACTGTGCTCCACAGAATGTCACTAAAAGGCAATCACTGCAGAGGAGGCTCTTAATAACCAGGTGGATAAAGTGACGTGATTAGTGGATATCAGCCTGCCTCTTGCCACAGCCACACAGGGCTTGCTCAGTGGGGCCATCAGCAAAGTGGCCCTGCAGGCAGGAATAGAAGTCTTGCAGAGGCTCATAAACATGGACTCACCTGCATCAAAGCTGACCTGGTTAATGCAAACTAGCCCAAGTGACTAATTTGCCAAAATTAGTGACTAACATTGATTCACTGACATACAGCACCATCCCCCAGAGATACCCGACAGCAGCCTGGGGGCGCACTGATGAGTACAGTAGACCTCTTTCACCACAGAGGGAACAGAGATCAGTCCTCAGTGGAGTACTTACCTTCCCAAAATGATTTTATCAGCACTAGTAATCATTGACTCAAAAAATGCCGTCTCCACCATCATGACATTCTGCATAGCATTGCATCTGATGAAAGAATTTGTTTCCAAAGAAAGGGAAGCCATATAGGCTCTTGCCTACAAAATTAATTTACCACATACCCAGTCACTTAGTCACTTGCCTAATTAAAAGGTGCAAGGCTTGCCAAAGTATAAGACTTACTGAAGATTCAGTTATGGTGCCAGTTGGGAGAAAATGCCCTGAAAGAATAGGATTTACAGGATGCAGCACATGCTTTGAATCTGAGACTGTTACATGGTGCTGTCTCCTCATGGCCAGAATATATAGGTGCAGGAATCAAGGTATAGGAGAGGAGGTGATCTCAGTGTTCCACCTCATAACCTACCCATGGAATTTTGCTTCTTGTCCCAACAACTTCAAACTCTGATGATTTGGAGGTCTTAGTTCCCAAGGAGAAATGCTGCCACCGAAAGATACTAAAGTGGTTCCACTGAATGGGAAGAGGGAACTGTCACCTGGCTATATTCTGGCCAACAGGGCAAAAAAAGGAAAAAGGAAGGGATTACTCTAGTGGCTGGAGATATTAATCTTAATGTGATCTTGGCTAATAAAGGACATTGGTTTGCCACTAAACTATTTCTGTAACCCAGTGAATTCTCTGATATGTCTCAGTATTTGATGTTTAATGGTGAATGTTAATGCAAAAAATACAAAAACCAAAAAACGGTGGTTGAGGACTCGGACTGGGAATGAAATTCTGCATCAGTAAAGAACTCTGACCAGCTGAGGCTCTGGCTGAGGGTAAAGCAATTGGAGAATAGTTAGTGGAAGAAGGAAGCCATACATATCAATTATGGTCTTGTGGCCAATTATAGAAATGAGGACTGTAGTAGCCTTGCATATTTTCTCTTCGTTTGTTATATATATATATATATATATACTTATTGGTATAATAACCATTTTTACTCTTTTCTCTAATTTTATTTTATGTACAAGATGCTGGTGTTTAACTTTAAAATTTAGTTTTTAGATAAGGAATATTTAGTGTGACTATGGCTGAATTTGAGGAGTGGTTAATATAACCAGTTATTGTCTGTTGAGTCAGAGAGAATAAAATCTGTATCTTTACCAAGTTGAGTTTGCTGTGAGTGAATAGGTTCAAATACTAATTTTCAGCAGTATGGTTCTTAATGAGTATCATGCCAAACTGGCAAGAATTCCTTCCAAACTACATTTCCAAAATGTTATCCATTTGCAAAATTTAATGTTGCTGCTCATTATGATACAAAATGCAAATATTATCATTTGTCTCTGGTTTGTACATGTGAGTTCATTTTAATCTATGTCATACTGACAGTTAGGAGTTGAAGTATTCCATTCAAGAACCCACCCTAGAACTGTCTAAATATTTCAAATATTTTAATCAAAATCTACACCAGAAGGTGTGTATATCAACACACAGAAGATGCACATGATGGAATGTGATGTACAGTCCAAGAGGCCTGCCATTCCAATCCTCAGCCCTCTAGTTTTAGAACCATTTTTGATCACAGGTTCCCTTGTGGAGATTCTGTCACTTGTAATAACCTATAGAATGTTGGCTGCAATCTCCTGAGTTTGTCTAAGAGTGAAACTTTCTATAAAGGATCTTGTAGAAACTGAGAGGGAGACTTTTCTGAGCTTACAAACACAGATTGTATAACTGCATTTGTGCCTTTAATAATAAATGTTAGTATGTTTGGCAGAATTTGGAGTAGGACTTCCTCGTTGGAAAGTTTGGGAAAGAAATGGATAGTCTCTGAATATTCTCCATCTTCCTCTAATGAGTGAATATCAACAGTGTTTACCAAAAGTACCTGGCAATTGCGAATGACTAAATTGGCTGAAGTCGGTTCATACCACATTCAAATAAAGACATGAATGGATGCCCCTGTTAGCTAGATGTTAAACTGAGTTAGTTATGAGAAATGTTACAGTGCCGGATACAACTTGCTTAAATGATATGTGCGAATATTTTGTCTTTTATGTACATGAGATTGTAGAGCAGTAAACCATTCAACTTGGACAAGGAGACAGCATTGCAGGGAGAAGCAAATGAACAACACTGTAACTGCCTATGCCACTTGACTTCAAGTGCGCTATCAAAATATTCAGTGTACAGATGTGTATGATAATTTTAAAAGAGTTAAAACTGAAATTATATATTTTTATTACTTTTTTTCTAGAAACTGTACCTACCATTCTCTTAGCTGTTCCAGGTGAAGAGTGGCTTTTGTTAGAACCCCTGGGCTAACTTGGCTGTAGACTGGTATCATCTGAGGAACTTAAAACTACTGATTCCTGAGTCCTGCAGAGAGAGAGAGAGACAGAGAGAGAGAGAGAGACAGAGAGACAGAGAGAGAGAGACAGGAGAGAGACAGAGAGAGAGAGACAGAGAGAGAGAGAAAGGGGAAAAGGGTGGAAGCTTTTAAGCTCCTCTGGGTGGTTTTACTGGACAGGCAAGGCTGAGAACCACTATGTTAGCAGGCACCAGGACAGGTTTTGATCCAGTCAATTTTTTTTTTCTCTTAGAAAAGTAAGACTATTTGAAAATAACTGACAATCTCTAATTATTGACATAAAATAAATTTAAGTCAATTAAGGGCAAGATTTAAATTAATAAAAATGGTTAAATAAATCTTGAATACATTTTACCAGTAAATTATGCTTTATCAAGTGCTACTTAACTTGACTTTGATTTCTTACTCTCAAGTAACCTTTCACTATATAGAATCTTTTCAGCTTTGAGGGATTCATAAAAACAGCCACCAAACCCTTAGAACCCCTGCCTATGTTTGCTTCCTGATAAACAGGTATGGCAAAAATTCAAAGTCCATAGCAGGATGCAATCCCACCGCGGGTGCTGTGAATTGTTATTGGCTTTCTCAAGCCCAGGGCATTATGACTAAGCTACAGAGGCTGGCTGCCTGGGTCTGAATCACAGCTCGGGCTCACTTATATAGGATTACTTAATGGCCTTGTGACTCTAAAGAAAGTTATTAACCTCTGAGCTGTTCAATTGCCTTATCAGTGAAATAGAGGATAACAACAATGATTATCTTATACAATTTTTGGGAATAATAAATGGAGTATTACTGGTAAAAACGTTAAAGTAGTGCCTGGCTCATGGTAAATGCTCAGTAAATGCTAGTTATGTTATCTTGTTAATTCTTAGCTGATTTGTTAACACTGGTAAATCTTTAATAGTACACTCCCACTAGTCCCTTTTTCGAAAGCTTTTTCCTTATGCCTGTAGAAACAGAAACAATGAAGAACTCAGTTTACCCCATGCCATCTTCAGCTTCCTCTTGTGTATTCTGGAAAGATGCGATCCCTCTGACACCCCAAGATAATTTGCTTCTAATTAGGAAAAAATATTATATTAGCAATCAGTTACTAAATTTAGCTAACTCAATTACTGTTGAATCCTTTCCTTGCTAACAACTGAGTTTTACATTCAGGCTGTGCCAGTCCTGCCCCTACATATCAATCACACATCCCAAAATATCAAGACAAATGTCAATAGAATGAGGATATGTACCTTAAAAACTAAGTGATAGTTGGAGCATGGAGCATCAGCTACTGCTAGAAGAGGGAAAATATGGAATAAAGCATAACCTAAGAGGAGGAGCATGTAAATAACCATTTAGATAAAAGGAAAACCGAAAATAATAAGATATTGAGGAGCTAAAAACTTGGTCTACTTCATAATCTTTGGCCAGTCATCAATGGAAACTTTCCTTTGAAAAAGTAAGTACAAATGGAAGACATATTAACCCAATATTTTTTTAAAAACCCTCTATGTCTATTATTTATACTGCAAACTTTGGGGAGGAAATAAGCATTGTTGCCATGGTTAAAGCACATCCAAGAAGGAGGATGCTCCATAGAAAACATGTATTCTCAAATCAGAGCATCCAACCTAATGCTGTCCAATAGAACTTTCTGTGGTGACAGACATTTCTATCATCTGTGTTGTCCTATATGGTAGCCACTAGCCACACATGGCTATGGAGCACTTGAACTGTGACTAATACCACTGGAAACCAGAGTTTTAATTGTATTTAATTATAATTAATTGAATTTCACATGTGAATAGCCACAAGAGGTCAGTGGCTATTGTATTGCATAGTGCAGTTCCAAATCCTGAAGGTAAACTGAAGGGAAAGGTAAATCTCTTTACAAAGTTTTAAAAAGCTATGAGAATAACAGGACACGTTAGATGTTGTATTTATCTCCCCCGAAACTATTCTGCCCCTCCCTCATTGCACAGTAGCAGCCTGGGGCTTGGGTAGAATGGCCCTCACCCAGATCCATCCATAAGCCAATCAGGAGGCAGCATCCTGGGTAAGCAACATTCTCCCCCTGGATTGGGAACAAGGAGCATGAAGCAGGCAGCCATCTTTCAGCCATTGCTGCAGGCAGTCATCTTTCAATTGGGAAGGAAGCCAGCCTTAAAGCTCAGCTGGCAGAAGAATTATAGAAAAGTGGAGGCATGTCCCAACCATACTTGAAACTCACTCCCTCTGCTTTTTGCATTTTCTAACAGTGTGCTGTGATCAAATTTCCCTCTCCTATCGTCCCAGTGCAGCCCCTTCCTTCACCTAATGCCACACAGCCAAGACATTCCTTATGTGAAGATCAAGTGAATTTTCCTTTTTAGAAATACTGTACACAGTTTTAAACCATGCTGAATTTCAGATTCATGTTCATCAGATTTATAGTTTTCTTTGATAGCATTTTCCTCCCCTGGGGTTTCTGTTTGCATTGCTTTTTTTTCTCAGGAAATGAAATGAAAGGTAGATCTTTCTCATTCTATTCCTAATAGCATCATTTCTTATTCATTTTGCATTTTTCTAAAATCCTTTTCTTCTTCTTGAAGATATTTTAGATGGAGCACACTGACATATTAACCTAATGCCCTGGTCAACTTGCCAAATATTTAGATCATCAAATAGCCAATTTTGGGGGAATTTTATTCCCTTTAGAAAGCTTAATATTTCTCTTTTCTTGCCCCACCTTGCCCTTGCTTTCACTCTTATCATTTCATAAAGGCATAAATAAATGGGCTTTCACATCAACACTGTTTACTGGCTTTTCTATTTGTGTAAACTTGTGTCCTGCCCTTGCCCTCGCTGGGGCAAAACGGCCATGACAAAGTATTTCAGACCAAGACAGTAGAGGGGAATAACATAAGTCAGCAAAACATTCCAGTGAATTGCATTTAAGGGAAATTGCACCCAATCAAATAAAGGGTCAGTGGCTGGAGCACAATAAAAGTTTCCAAAAAAAAATTCCATTTGTTCAGCAAATTATCACTTTGGTGATTTTTTTCTGTTTCTACTTTCATTTGGATTGATTGTTCTAGGTCACCCTTCTTGGGCTTTCTCCACAAGGGCTTGTGGGTTATCTCATTGTTTCTTGATCTTATTTCTTCCCTTTGGTTCTCATATTAATTTTCCTGGAGTTGAACAACTCTGGGTATTCTCTTCAAAAATGGTTCTAGAGTAGTGATATTTGAAGATGTTGCTTTCCTGAAAAGAACTTCATTTTTCCCCTCACAATCAATTTAAAAATTGGCCCGCTTTAGAATTACGGGTTCTAAATCATATTTACCTCCCATGTTTGAGGTATAGAATCACCTTTTAGCATATATTGATTCTGATGAAAAGATCTCATGCCGATCTGATTCACGTTTCTAGAGATCCCACACTTTTAAGAATTTCTTCACTCCTATCGCTTCTCGGCCTTTTGGCTAAGATCAAGTGAAGAATTTCTTCACTCTTTCATCTGCCGACATCTGTGTTCTGACTCCTTTCCCTCTTAGGAGTTGCTGTTATGGGTTTAGAGAAAAGAGAGGAAACAAATACATGTGCTCAGCTGACATTTTGAAACATGAATTCCTCCTGATTTTCCTTAATTTAGTCAAATTATTTGATATACATAGTGTATGATAGCACACAAATGTCTACATAAAATAATAGATTATGTGACATTAGAGGGAAAATTAGGTGGCTTTGATCAATCCAATTGGATCAATTTTAAGTAAGATTGTCTTGAGAGAAAAACTGAAGCAAAAAGGAACTGAGAAATGAAAAAAAGAATTAACCTTTATATCAGAAAAGGCATCAAGGAGAAGAAAGTTGAAGTGGAGCCAAGCCAAGTGGTAATCTTGTGGTGCTTCTGTGCTGATCAATATTTATGTTAGTCCCTGGCTGAATGATAATTGCATTGGTCCATAAGGGAAAGATAAATGGAAATAAGAGAAAAGTAAGTTTTCACTATGCTTTTTTCTTATTTCATAAATTTCTCCATCCAGATAATTTGTTTGATCTGAGCTCCCACCAGATTGAATCCAAATGAGTTGTAGCAAAAATGAACTTGGAAACAAAACTCCTGGATTTACAAAAAAGCATGTGTTCTGCAATAATTTGTGAATGAACTGTCTCTCAGCTAGTCCAGACCTAGTGTCTCTGCATTTTTTAAAATTTCCTACTTGAAAATTAAAAAAGGGCATAATATTCCCTAATGTAACATTATATCCCGAGTTCTAGAAATACTTCCCTTCTATTTTCCAGTAAAAGCCCATTTACATTGATTAATTAAAATGGAGATGTTTTCTTTTGGCAATGGAAACACTGGATTGCCCCTTATTTAGTGCCATATTAATAAGAAATACAGGGCATGAGATACACATTAACAGAACAACATTTCGGCACTAGGGCAAGGCTACTGGCCTTATGCCTTGAAAGTGTGGGTATTCCAAGTTCTAACGGTCTAAGTCCTTTTCTGTGATGCAGGGAGATTTCTGAGATTCTGGTGGAATCAGTAGCAATGAAAAGACCTTCTTTCATAGTCAATCCATTAAAATATTGATGAAATGATCTGAAAATAAGAAAACGGAATACTAAAAGAACATTGAGGGGTTGGGTGGGAAATGAACCCTCAACCAGAAAATTACCTGAAAAAAAAAGTAAAATTAGAAGGGAAAAATGAAACCTAAAAAAAGATTTTGTGGCTGGTCACAGTGGTTCACGCCTGTAATCCTAGCACTTTGGGAGGCAAGGGTGGGAGGATTGATTGAGCTCAGGAGTTTGAGACCAACCTAAGCAAGAGCAAGACCCCATATCTACAAAAAACAGAAAATTTAGCTGGGTGCGGTGGTCCACACCTGTGGTCCCAGCTACTCAGGGAGGCTGACTGAGGTAGGAGGATCGCTTGAGCCCAGGAGTTTGAGGTTATAGTGACCTGTGATGACACCACTGAAATATAGGCAGGGCAACAAAGTAAGATTCTGTCTAAAATAATAATAATAATAATAAAAAAGATTTTGTAGTATATAAGAAAAACAAAATCAACTACTAACTTCTGTAACTCCAAAAGTAGGAAGATGGTTGAAGTCGCTTTGCAAAGATATCAAAGAATTGCAGTGATATTTCAACAAGAACTGTGAAGGCCAAAAGAAATACTAATATCTGGGCCATAGCCATAATAATTGTACTAGAATCTAGTTGGAAAGGGTAAAAGAGAGATAGACACAAGAGAAAAAGAGGCTATTTATGAGCTTAGAGGCCATTAATAACAGTGTGTTGTCGGAGATGGATCCTCTTCTCACCTCTGGTCACCTTTATTGTTTATAGCACAAGGAACACGGTTTTTGTTTTGCTTATTCCAACCAGGGTCATATGTGAAGCACAGACATACATATTCAAAAGATTCAATTACAATGCATTGGAAGCAGTGCCATTTCTGTCTGCTTTCCTTCCAATATTTTTGTGGAAAGACCAATATAATCATATTAAGTAATTTTTATCACCACATTAAACAGAAACATTAGATTTTACACTTGACACTATTAAATATCACCCATGTCATCACAGTTTTACTTAGTAAAAAATAATTAAAATAGCTTAAAAACTCTATGTTGGCCATCTACATAAATCATGGTTTATCTACATAATTTAATTTATTTTGTCACTTAAAATCATTTTTAGGGGGATCTTATAACATGATTCTTTTTTTAAAAAAAAATTCTTTCCAGCTTTATTGAGGTATAATTGACAAATAAAAATTATATATATTTATGGTATACAATGTGATGTTCTGACATGTGTATACATTGTAAAATGATTATCGCAGTCAATCCAATTAGCATACCTATCACCTCACAGTTATTATTTTTTAAAATTTTTTTGTGGTGAGAACATTTAAGATGTAGTCTATTACAAAGGTCAAGTATACAATACAGTACTATTAACTGAAGCTTCCATGGGCACATTAGATGTCTAGAACTTATTCATCTTGCCTAACTGAAACTTTGCACTCTTTGGCCAACCTCTCCCTATTTCTCCCACCCTTCATCCCCTGGTAACCATTACAAAATGACTCTTTTGAATGATACAGTAAAAAACCAGTATATTCAATTATATATAAATCATGATCTCAAATATATGAAAAACACATAGAAAAATAGACCAAAACGTTATTGTAAAATAGACAGTTTTAAATTTTTAAAGACTCTTCTTCTCAAATTTTCTGTGGTGAGCTTCTAATACTTTTATGATTAGAAAAAATTCTAAATTTCATCTATCACCCTGTGATTCTAAGATAAATGAAACTGGTTTCATTTTGCATATTTGTTTTTATAAGGGTATGTATTTTTTATTCATCAACTCTGCTTCATCAGATGTTCTTGGGTCTTAGCATATAACTCAGTAGATAAAAATCATTAATGCTAAATGGCAGCTTTGAGTTTATAATGTGCTGGCTAATTTCAGTCTATCCCACAGGACACAGAATTCATCATGAATTCTGACCAGATATTCCAAAGAAGAGGAAAAAGCAAAAATGTGTTTACATGAATCTTTTCCCATTCTGTCACCAGTTTTATCCTTGCACACAGTGAAGAGTTTTACAAGCACAAACACTTCAGTGTTAGAATTGACACAATGCAGAACCACTGTGAGGAACTAATTTGAAGGTTTGCTTTCATCCTTCATACGAAATATAATAAATTTAAAGGCACCAGGATGACATTTAGTACAACAATGTGGGATAGGAAATTTATCTGATAGGGTCACGAATCTTCTGAAAGAGTAAATTTACTTTTTTCCCCCCTTTTGTACAAAAAGCACAGTAAGTAAAAATGAATCCTAAAGAAATTTGAAAGGAAATTCTTTTTTGAATATTGATTTTGTTTCATAACCAAACTAACAGCTCTCCTTTCCAGATGTTTGTGGGAACCTTGGCATGATCAAAAGGTATACCACAAATCCTCTGTACCCTGTGACCGCAGACAGGATTGTGTTGCACAGGCCAGAAAATCAGAGGAGTGATAAACAACATAAAAATGGCAATCCAAAATGCCACCTCCTAGCTCCTGCCTAGGTGAAAACACAGCAACTTATCCTGCTTCTATGAATGTCCCTCAATTTGAGAAATCAGTGGCAGGTACCACCACTATATCACCTATTAATCAAACAATAATCCTAGATGCCACTTACTCAAGATTGTGGCTTTTTGGTTGACATCACGAAAAACGATTAAAAGCTCCAAACACCCTTTGCTTTCTTTTCTTCCTAAACCACAGTGTGAGTCTGTTACTTGAACCATTGTAGAATAGAAAGATATAAGATGGGAATGATAGTATGGACTTTGTAGGACTGCTGTTAGATTTGGGAATAAAGTATCTTGAGGTTGTTTGAAGTCTTCTTATACTTTTAGATTTAAAAATAAGTTCTATCCTTCAACTCCTTGTTATATCTGAAGGTCAAAACCTTCCTCAAGATTCCTTTGAATTCCACGATGTGCTACTATCCTATTTCTGTTCTGTGTGGGATTCTGTTTCTGTTGAATCCTGGTAACTTCTGTTTTAGGTGTCTGTTCTCTACATTGACTCCATTCTGACTTGTAGAACATGAGCCCTTCTGCTCACTCAAGGTATTTCTATGTAGCAGACTTTATTAAAGGATTGGGAGATGAGGGGACTTTACAAATCTGTATGGCTCAGTAAATTCTCCTGCTCTATGTGATCACTCATATCACTCTCTTGCTATACTTTCCTGAACTCCTCAATATTATTTTCTCTGGGAATACACTTTACCTTAGTTTATTATTGTCCCTTCCACTGGACTGAAGGCCTATCAAAAACTTACTTAGCAGGTTGGATGGGCTTCAAGATGGCTGACTAGAGACATCCGATGATTGCCTCATTCACAAATAAAAACCAAACCAAAATAAAGTGTAGATAATCACACTTCGAATAGACCACCTAAGAGAGAACACTGGAATTCAACAGATAAGTGAATGAGATAAATGAGACAAGGAAAAAGAGGGAAGTGAGGCAAGGCTGATCCTCCTCAGCCAGGATCTTCTGGGAGCCTGGAGAGGCTCCCCAATGCAGGAAAAGGGTAAGCAAATGAGCCTCAGTGGTCCACATTCCCACCATGGGCTTTTGGAATCCTAGCCATGGGAAAGCCCCTAAACTTATGCAGGCCTTAAGACTCATATACGGAGCAGCCTGGAGACCATGTGATGGCATTGCTTCAGAGAGGGAGCTCACATTGGGTTCCACAAACCTGCTGTGTCCTAAGAAGCTACAGCTAGGCACCATTTTGAGAGTCCAGGACCTGCTACACTGCATCCTGCCCTGGAACCCAACATCCCCTGAATCTCCACATCCCTGGAGCCCAGTTGGCAATCCTCTGCATGCAGTCAGGCACTGTTGCTGGCTGCTGCTACCAGGGCCAAAGTGTGAGCCATTGGCAGTGACCATACCACCCCCAGTAGCAGAGCAGCAGTGCAGCCACTTCTGCCTCCACCTGAGCATTCCACCAGAGGCCTGGGGGTAGCAGAGTGAATGCGGCTGCCTACCACAGTGAACACCTGCATGTACCACCAGGGGGCCTAAGGACAGGCACTCCCAGCCTGGCTCCACCTCTCCAGTGTCAGAGCATACTGTCTGGGGGAGTGGGGATTGCCCTGACCTATCTACCACACTGGTGCCTGAGCACTCCTCCCAGGGGCCTGTGGATGGGCCCGCTTGACCTGCCATTACCACCACAGGTGTCACTCACCTGCACACTCCAACTGTGGGCCTGGGGACTGACCTGCCCAGCTTGTCACAGCTACTACTAACACAAGCAGACCACTTAGGATCCAGAGGTTTTTCCCACTGCTGCTACTGCCATCACCAAGGCATACTTGCTCACCCAGGGACCTGAGGACATGCCCATCTATCTGCCTGAACCACCTCTGCCAACATCCAGGTAAGCTACCTGTAGGCCCAAGAATCAGCTGGCCTGGACCCACTAGTGTTTGCCAATGCATGCTACCCTGGGGCCCAGGGACAGGCTTACTGCTGCCACCACTGGGGCCAGATGACTGGCCCACCTGATGTCTCCATCCTCAGCAAAAGCTCACTACAACCTCTATTAATAATAAGTCCTATGCCACTCAGGAAATCACAAACACTACTGGTACTGTTTACAGACAAAGGAATAATGTGGAGACTACATTACTTCACACACCTAGAATCAAAGCCAAAGTGCTCTACCAAACCAACACCATAAATACATCTTTAGGAAAAGAGCCATCCTCTATAAAAGCAAATTCAAAAATTAGAAGAAATGACTGTTATTCCAGATGTGCAGATATCAATAAAAGGACACAAGAAACACGAAAAAACAAGAAAATATGATACCTCCAAAATAAACCACAATAATTCTCCAGCAACAGACTCAAATAAAAAAGAAATTTATAAAAACCTAGAAAAATAATTCAAAATAATGACATAAAAGAAGCTTAATGAGACACAGAGAATTCAAATAAATAACACAAATAAATTTTTACAAAATCAGTATATGAATGAGAAAATTACCAAAAAAATAGATGTCATAAAAAAAGAACCAAACAGAAATTCTGGAACTGAAGAATTCTTTGAATGAAATCCAAAATTAATTTGAAAGGGTCGACAATATACTAGGTAAAGCCCTACAAGAAATACTTAAGGGAACCTTAAACCTGGAAGTGAAAGGATAATATATACAATGATGAAAACATATGAAAGTATAAAATCCACTGGTTGAGCAAACACACAAATGAGGAAGAAAAATGACTCAAATGTTGCCACTACAGAAAGCCACAAAATCATAATGATAAACCACAAGAGAAAAAGAAAGGAACAAAGGCTACATAAAACAACCAGAAATCAATTAACAAATGATAGGAATAAGCCCAATAATAACCCTGTATGTAAATGAATTAACTTTTCATTTAAAAGACATAGACTGCCTGAATGGATTAAAAAAACAGAGCCCAACTATATGCTGCCTACAAGAAACTTATCTCACTTGTAAAGACACATACAAACTGAAAGTAAAGGGATAGAGAAAGACATTCCATGCAAAAGAAAATCAAAAGCAAGAAGGAATTGCTAAACTTACATCAAAATAGACTTAAAGTCAAAGATAGTAAAAAGAGACAAAAATGCCATTATATAATGATAAAGGGATCAATTCAACAGGAGAACATAACAATTTTAACCATATATGTTCCCAACATTGCAGCACCAAGATATATAAAGTAAATATTATTTGATGGAAAGGGAGAGATAGAACCCAACACAATAATAATTGAGGACTTCAACACCCCACTCTCAGCATTAAACAGATCATCTAGACATAAAATTAATAAAGAAACCTTGTATTTAAACTAGATGTTAGACCCAATGGGCCTAAAAAACTTTTACAGAACATTTCACCCAAGAACTACATAATGTTCCTTCTTCTCATCAGCACACAGAACATTCTCCAAGATAGACCATATATTAGGACACAAAGCAAGTCAAACAAACTTAAAAAAAAATGAAATCATATCTCAGACCACAATTAAATAAAACTAGAAATCAGTAATAAGAGGAACTTTGGAAAATGTATAAATTAGTTAAATAACATGCTTCTAAATTACCATTGGGCCAAACAATAAATTAAGGAAGAAATAAAAAAATTTTGAAACAAATCAAAATTCAAACACAGCATAACTAAAACCTATGGGGATACAGGAAAAGCAATGCTAGGAGGGAAGTTTGCAGCAATAAATGCCTACATCAAAATGTAGAAACATTTCAAACTAGAAATCTAATTATGTACCTTAAGAAACTAGAAAAGCTAGAAGGAACCAAACCAAAAATTAGTAGAAGTAAGCAAATAATAA
The DNA here is from genome assembly GCA_008086735.1 of Cheirogaleus medius. Taxonomy (NCBI): domain Eukaryota; kingdom Metazoa; phylum Chordata; class Mammalia; order Primates; family Cheirogaleidae; genus Cheirogaleus; species Cheirogaleus medius. The sequence goes on along the minus strand of VBSM01003204.1, from coordinate 68,091,373 downwards.
AGATCAGAGTAGACTAAATTAAAGAGCCTAAAAATATTACAAAGGATCAATGAAATAAAAAGTTGGTTTTTGAAAGATAAATAAAATCAATAAACCAATAGCTAGACTAACCAAGAAAAATATGGAGATGACCAAGAGCTGGACTAACCAAGAAAAAAAATGGAGAAGACCCAAATAAACAAAATCAGAAACAAAAAAGGAGACATTACAAGTAATACCACAGAAATACAGAAGATCATCAGAGACTATTAAGAACAATGGTATACTAACAAACAAAAAAAGCCCAGAGGAAATGGATAAATTCCTGGACACATACAACTTACCAAGATTGAATAAGGAAGAAATAAAAAATTTGAACAGACCAATAGTGAATAATATTATTGAATCAGTAATAAAAATTCTCCCACCAAAGAAAAGTCCATGACCAGATGGCTTCACTGCCAAATTCTGCCAAACTTAAAAAGAGGAACTAACACCAATTTTCCTCAAACTATTCCAAAAAATTAAAGAGAGGGGAATTCTCTCTAACTCATTCTACAAGCCCACCATTGTCCTTATAATGAAACCAGACAAGGACACATCAACAAAAGAAAACTAAATAAAAACCAATATCTTTGATGAACATAGATGCAAAACTCTTCAACAAGATATTAGCCAACTAAATCCAACATCACATCAAAAAGATAATACACAATAATCAAGTGGGATTTATCTCAGGGATGCAAGTATAGCTCAAAATATGCAAATCAATAAACATGATACAGCACATCAACAAAATGAAGGACAAAAACCACATGATCGTCTCAATAGATGGAAAAAAGCATTTGATATAATTCAACATCTCTTCAAGATAAAAACTCTTAACAAACTAAGCACAGAAGAAACATACCTCAAAATAATAAAGGCCATATGTGACAAACACATAGCTAATATCATCATGTATGGAGAAAAGCTGAAAGCTTTTTCTCTAAGAACTGGAACAAGACAAGGATGCCCACTTTGACCACTCCTATTCAACATAGTACTGGAAGTCTTAGCCAACCCAATCAGGCAAGAGAAAGCAATAAAAGACACCCAAATTGGAAAGAAAGGAAGTTAAATTGTCCCTCTTTGCCAATGACATGATCTTAAATCTAGATAAAACCTAAAGATGCCACAAAAAAATTCTTAGAACTGATAAATAAATTCAGTAAAGTTGTAGGGTAAAAAAATCAATATACAAAAATCAGTACTGTTTCTATACACCAATAATGAACTAGCTGTGAAAGAAATCAAGAAGGCAATTCCATTTACAATAGATATCAAAAAATAAAATAAAATACCAAGGAATATACTTAACCAAGGTGGTGAAAGAAATACTGATGAAAGAAATTGAAGAGGACACAAACAAATGGAAAGACCTCTCATACTCATGGTACGGAAGAATTAACATAATTAAAATGACCACATTACTCTAAGTAATCTACAGATTCAATGCAATCCTTATCAAAATACCAGTCATTTTTCAGAGAAATTAAAAAAAAAAACCTAAAATTTGTTTGGAACCACAAAAAAGCCAAAATATCTAAAGCAATCCTGCACAAAAACAAACAAACAAAAACGAAGCTAGAGGCATCACATTTCTTGACTTCAAAATATATTTCAAGGCTATGGTAAACAAAAAAAAGCATGCTATTGGCATAAAAAATAGACATATAGACCAATGGAACAGAATAGAGAACCTACAAATAAATCCACTTATTTACAGCCAACTGATTTTTGATCAAGGTGCCAAGAACATACGCAGAAAAATAATACTGGACCCCTATCTCTCACCATATACAAAAATCAACTTAAGATGGATTAAAGACTTAAATATATGACCCCAAACCATGAACTACTAGAAGAAAATATAGGAGAAAGACTTTAGGACACTGGTCTAGGTAAAACTTTTATGGCTAAGACTTTAAAAGCATAGGCAACAAAAACAAAAATAAACAAATGAGACTGTATTAAATTAAAAAACTTCTGCATAGCAGAAGAAATAATCAATGAAGTGAAGAAATAACCTGTTGAATGGGAGAAAATATTTGCAAACTATCCATCCAAAAGGGACTAATATCCAGAATATACAAAGAACTCAAACAACTCGATACTAAACAAACAAACAAACAAACAAACCTACCTCATTAAAAAATGGGCAAAGAACATGAATAGACATTTCTCAAAAGAAGACATAGAAATGGCCAACAAGTATATGAAAACATGCTCAATATCACTAATCATCAGGGAAATGCAAATCAAAACTATAATGAGATATCAATTCATCCCAGTTAGAATAGAAGACAAAAAATAACAAATGCTGGTGAGGATGAAAAGGGAACTTATATATTGTTTGTGGGAATATCAATTAGTATAGCCACTATATAAAACAGTATGGAGATTTCTCAGAAGTCTAAAAACAGAACTCCCATACAATCCAGCAATTCCATTACTGGATATTTATCCAAAGGAAAAGAAATCAGTATATCAGAAAGATACCTGCATTCTCATAGTTATTGCAGCACTATTAACAATACCAAAGATATGGAATCAACTTAAATGTCCACCAAGTAAGGAATGGGGAAAAATGTGGCATATATACACAATGGGATACTATTCAGTCATTAAAAAAGAATGAAATCGTGTTATTTGCAACAACATAGACAGAACTGGAGGTCATTATATTAAGTGAAATAAGCTAGGCACATAAAGACAAATATCACATGTTCTCACTCATACGTAGGAGTTAAAAAAGTTGATCTCATGGAGATAAATAATAGAATAATAGATACCAGAGACTGGGAAGGGTGTGTGGTGGGAGGGGGCATAAAGAGAGGTTGGTTAATATGAAAAAACATACATATACAAACATAATGAGTAAGATGTGCAACGTATGGGGTGTGGTTATGCTTGAGGCTCTGCCTCGAGGGGGGAGGGGGGCATGGGGAATATACATAACCGTAATATTTGTACCCCCATAATATGCTGAAATAAAAAAATATATATACAAAAAAAAAAAAAAAAAAAAAAAAAAAAAAAAAAAAAAAAAAAAAAAAAAAACATACAGATAGACAGATAGAATAAGTTCTAATGTTTGACAGCAGAATAGAGTGACTACAGTTAACAACAACATATTGTATATTTCAGAATAGCTAGAAGAGAAGATCTGAAATGTTCCCAGCACATACAAATGACAAATACTCAAGGTGACAGATACCTTAAATACCCTGACTTGATCATTACACATTCCATGCATGCTACAAAAGATCACATGTACCCCATAAATATGTACAAATATGTGTCAATTTAAAGAGAAGGTAAATTTAAAAGATAAAAACTTACCTAACAATTCATTAATACTTCTAAGCTAGCGTCATCTCTGCAGCCCTGGAAGAGACTTTGAAATGTCAGTCTTCCTATGTTCCTTCTTCTCCCAGTCTCTGAAAGAGGAAAGCGATAGTAGATAGAGTCACCTTCTCATGGTATGAATTAAGCCACCCATCTGAGAAGGCAGAAGTTGTGACAGTCAATAGGGGTTTAAATAACAATCCATTGCTCTATTATACCAATTTATCTGGTGCAGGCCCATGGTGGATTCCATGCCCCGTGGGAGTGCTCAGTAGGTAGTACTTAAGATGATGATTTCTCCTCATCATACTCCATACCTGCCCTTCTGTGGTTGGTGCTTAACGTTGCTGTCAAATTTCTCTTTTTAAGTTTTCAGTTAAACAAAATCACCTCCTGCTACTGGGGACTTTCTAATTTATTACAGACTATGGTTGACAAAAAGTTGATGTTGTGGTAAAAATGAACTCCTTTGGATTCCAACCCCTACATTTTATGGATCAGGAATCCTGAAGACTGGAAAATTTATAGCCTGCCCAAATTCACAAAAAGTTAGTGGAAGTTTGAATGAGAGACTAGGGCTCTTTGGTTCTGCTGAAAAATAACTAAAAGATAAAGAGGGTATTTGGGACCAACATCCATGAGTTGTGTGGTTTCTTTTTTATTAATAAGATTATCATGTGCCAAAGCCTATCTGCTTATCTAATCTACCTGGCATTTAAAAATAAACCAGGTTATTATGATTTGGGAAAACCCATGAAAATCTCCCACTTTGCCAGGATCATGTTGCTTTTACACCTAAATTATTTAGGAAGCCTTTAAAAATTTGATGCCTGCAAGATTCTAGTCAACTTCATTTATTTATGGGGGCAGGGAATATAGAGGGAAATAGCGACATTAAAAAATAATTCAGCTCTGTGGAAGACAAGGTAGCTTGTGTGCAACAGTTTAACATGAGGATGGGCCAGCAGGGTTTGTGACCTCAGCAGGTCACAGACTTTAAGAAGGAATCTGTATAAGGCATAGGTTATAGCATCGTTCGTGTGTGGAACCTCTCTGCCTAAAATTCCTCCATCCTGTAGTGTGTGGGCACACATACTCATGGCCACTTTTACAAGTGAGGAAGTCCCTGGGGCTGACTCTCCTTCTTGTTTCTCTGGTTGTTTTCTGCCAAATGGGGTTCCCAAGTCTGGCTGCCTGGCCACACAGCCCAATCAGTTTATCTTCCTTTCCTTGACTATTGCAAGTGGAGACTCATGGGAGCCAATTATTACTGTTTCTTCTTCCCTGATAGAGTTGTTAGAACTATGAGCTGTGGGCAGCCTCCACAGGATTCTTGGGGAATATTTGAACTCAAAGATTAGAATTCAGCTTCCTATCCAGGGATAAGGTAAAAGGACATTACCAGAAGAGAAAGGCTTGAACTGCCTATTAAAGTGTCAAAATCCTTAGTATTGGTGGTATAAGACATTGCACTCAAGATTTCTGCCCTAGTATTTTCCACCTAAACCAATCATTTACCTTGCCCATTTACTCTAGGGCTAATCCCTTTGTAAATAATTTGGTTGACTCAAAGAAAAAAAAAAAAAGAGAGACTAGGATGTCACATTCTACATTTTTCCTTTCAATATCATATGAAAAAATGAACATCCCAATAAATTGTTGCTTATTAGTTTCTGCATGACATAACAGTTAGTATTTGTCTAATTAAAATACCTGTTGTAATCTCTAAAGTCCCCTTCTCTACTAAGGATGATTTGGAGTGAGCTTACTTATTGGGAATTAAATCACAAGGGCACACTTGTTCTAAGACTTGGACTTACAGATGTGAGAAATTGACCATATTTAAGCACACATCATATTATTTTACATAGTACTTGGCATATTGATTCACTGTTATGTTTAGTTAAGTTTCCCTCAGTTCATGTTGGCTAGCTGGTTATTTGACCTTTGTATAAGGTCCCAGAACTTGAATTAATTCCTTGGGGTTATAAGTGAGGATTTAGTGATACCCAGTAAAACAATCACAAAATGTTCCAATCAAGTCTTCTTGAGGCTTTTGCTATTGATTTTGATGCTGTTTCAGTAAGAACAGCCCTGCCAGTTAGCCACCTAATTAAGCAAAATGACTTGCCTGATAAATTCAACTCTCTTAATGATGACCAGATGCCCACCAAGGCCACTGGAGATTTTATGAGTAATGATTATCAAAAACTGTTATTAGCTATTTCACACTGGGATTTTCTGTTCCCTAAAATAACTAGGATTATATTTTTAACATAAAAGGAGCAAATAGGAAAGTGATTTTTAAAAAATATAGGCTTGCCTGATATAGGAGATAACCAGAAAAACAAAAACCTGATGGGTTGTGATTGTTTGGATGCAACACAAAGTAATATCTCCAGTTATTCATATTTGACCCTAGTCTCCATGCAATGAGGTATTATTTCCCAGCTTGAGGTGACGTAGTGACTCTTAATGGACCTGTCACTTAATTGGTGCCTCAGTTTCCCAGTGAATACAATGGGGTCAGGATTCCTACCTTGTATGTGGACATTTTGCTGAAGGAGAAACACTTGAATCCTGTAGCACCCTCAGATTTTATGGAAATAACGCAGGATTATAAAGAGATTTCTCAGTGTGTCATGATTTCCTGAGGCAAAAGAGACTTATGTGATTAAATGGATAGTTTTGCATTTTAGAATACTTAGCCTGACTGCCCTTCCAGAAACCTGGCACAATCTGCCGAAAAAACTTAAAGAGCGGTATAAACATTGTTATCTTCAAACATTCTGGCCATGTACTCTTCATTTTTACTTCAGGTGGGCAAAGAGTGGGTGAAGAAAATTATCAATTAATGTGATGTGGTAACCTGCCGTACCATGAAAAGCTCCATCTTCATAGGCTCACTCAGGGGAGAGGACATCTGGTGTCCTCTGAGCAGATGATTCTCCTCTTCCCTTGTAGCCGGTTCAGCAAGGCTGTGGTCCCCAACTTTCTTCCTCTCTCTGAAATAGGGCTGGGCACCTCTGTCCTGAAAGACTGTTTTCTTACTTTCTAAATTTCCAGACAGCTCCACTTCCCTAATATGCTCTCATTAGGCCAGAGGAGAATAGGCAAATTATGTTGGGTTTCCTGAGAAAAGCCCTATTACCCTCGGCCAGCCCGGATGGAGCAGGGTCCTCAGTAACCACGATGTGTAGAAGCACGTGGACATTCTTGGTGCGTCCATTTTTTCCAGTTCTGTGTGCTCTTCTCCTCTCTTCTCCAGGCTTTGCTGCTAATGGCTGACACCTGTGACTTTCAGAGGTGGGCACTGAAGCCAACCCCCATATGCAGAGAGACCAAAGTGCCTGGGAATTTGTTAGCTCCCTCCCCCAGAGCAATGGCTGCATGGTGGTGGTTGGGGGCAGCTCCCTGGATTAGAAGCTGGACAAACTCTGTGATGTAATGTATGCTCCTGAGCTCCCATGGGTTTTCTCCTGAAATCATATCCTCGCTTTGCTTCTTCCTATCTCTATCCTGCTTTCTGTGGTTTCTGGGAGCACTTTCAAAATAAATCCCTTGCATGTCAATCCTTGTCTCAGTCTGTTTCTGGGAGAATCTTACCAAGGGGACCAGGGGAAGGGAAGTAGAGAAGGAGAGAGGAGAAGGGAGTGCTCTCTCTTTAATTCTGCTAAGTGAACATGGCAGGGTGGTGGTGATTGTCAAATCACAGAATTCTTGCTCTTATCAAATAAGAATATATTGATAGTCCATCTTTAAATACTTCTTTAAACTTTTATTCATTATTTAGAGATTGAAGAACTTCATGCTATAGATGATGAAATGCAGGGCAGACTCATGGAGGGATTTCCCTAAGGACATAAAATTTCATGGTAAAGCCAAAACTAGAATAAAAGTCTCCTGACTTTTTGGCCAGTGATTTTCACCCAGCTTGGAGCCAGACAGAATGAAGTTTAAATCTCAGCTCAGCCATTTATTAGTTTTGTGACTAGTGGTGCACTGATAAATGTTTAACACCTGGCTTTTGGGGGTAGGAGAGACACATAGATTTATAGCACTAGCCAATTCCAGTGGTGTAAATACTTCCATGGTGGCCTATTTCAAGCTATCAGTGTGATGTCACTGGATAGAAAGTTGAGAGAGATGTACACAACTGGCTCTTGAAAGCTAGTGTGAGTCAGCCAACACATCCCTGCCTATAACTTCTTTATTTCTATGTCCTCATTCATTATGTTGATATGATCATACATACTCAGTAGTGTTTCGTGAAGATTAATGTTATGATATGTAATTGCCTAAAACTATTATTATCATCAATACTAAGAAAAGTTAAAAATAGCAAATGGCATAAAATAAGAAATTTATAGTTTATCATTGCTATTTGTGTTTGTAAGATTTTGAAGTATAAATTTTAACTAATGCCAATGTTACTTGCTAAAATATTTGAGGACAATTTTTTGTAGGAGAGGGAAAGGCAGATATAAATGATCAACTGCAGCAGCCACACCCTCCACTGTTTTCCACTCAGTCAGTTGAGAGACTTGAGTATACTACCTAAACCGGCCATTTGTTTCAGGGGTCTCACCTACCTTAATTCCATGTGTCTCTGGAATGCACGGCTTAAGAATTGTCAATGCCACTTCATAAATCTTGCATTAACATAGACATACGAAGCTGTATTCTTGCTTCTGAGATCAAATAGTAGCAAATATCAGGTTGTCACTATTAATGGGATTTCCATTGGAACCAACTCAGTTTGTTATATAGCAACTGAGAATAATTACCTCAAAATATCAAGTAATCTATGGGATCCTTTGTCATCACTGACATGAGAGGGAAATACAAGAGGCATCAAACAAATGTAGGGCGCTGTTGCAAAACTTGTTGTTGTGTTAATAGAAGCCATTATACGAACATCATAGCAGTGATTAGAAAATTGTTAACATTCATAAAATGCACTAACATGTCCCTTGGAGATTTGTTTGTATTTTGTAAGCAAATTTTCCGAAGAATAGAATATAATGCTAGATCTTTAACAACTGGGCACACCAGATAGGAATCCTATTCATCTTCTCTTCCTCAAGAGCTGGATCAGAGGATCTGATCACTTGCTGTACTTGCACAAATAGTACCACTTTCTCTAGTGCTGTGCAGTTTGGCTTTGTTCATATCCTATGAACCTTCTTCTATCTTGACTTGCTGTGTATCAACTTTGGTTAGACTTTGCCCTCAAAGTAGGAAGTAAAAATAAGGGTGCCTAGAAGAGCTGAGAAGATGACTTAGAGCAAATGAGAGTGATGTTTATCCAAGAAGAGATCTTATTTGTCAAAATACATACCAAAAGGAAGGAAGGTGCATCCAATTGCCTGAGTTGTGTTTGGTGGCATTCATTTTTAGATACAATATTTGTTTCATGATCACAATCCTGCTTGCAACAGGTTGTCTATACTTTGGACAGGATTTTAACATGAGTTGAAAGAAGAAAAGGTAGCCCAGGTAAAAAGAAGTAAAAAGGAGCTATGAGGTAATGCGATGATTTGACAGAAGCCCATAGGGTTACAGTGAAGTTTTGTAAGATCAGCCTCACCCTTTGGGAAGAAAAACCTTGTAGAAATCCTACTTGGTAATAGAAATTAGTTGCTGGGGGTAGGGGTGACTAGCCTTTTGATTAGTCTCTTCAAAATACTTCTCAAATGAAAACGGTTATTTTACCAACTTTTTATAAGAATTGAAGGGAAGTATTATTACAAGAAGAAAAAAAAAGGAGTCAGGTACTTGTGCCTTAGCCTGCATTTCCACCCAGTGGGTTACATATACTTGCAAGGAGATAGCTGCTAGCAGTTTCCTTGGGGGTAGATGCTAAAGACAAAACAAAAACAAAAGCTTCCTCTGCTTGCTCTTTCTCTTATCCCCTGTCTCCTCCCTTTGGGGACTGAAATGCTCTCCTTCCACCTCCCACAGGGTGCAGTGGGGCATTGGAACCTCCTCTAGCATCCTTCAGTGAGCAGAGCAGCGGGCCTGGCTCAATGTCATGCCCCATCTCTCCCAGCCTCTTAGAGGCCTGGGGAGAAATGGCCCAGCTGGCAGGAGCACACGAGCTGCTGTCTGCCTCTCAGCTGCAAGTCTCCTCACAAATTGGCCAGAGGCTGCCATCTGAGCGGAGAGGGAGTAGGGCCAACAATTCCGTTCAGATCTGACTCTTCCCTGCCCCCGCAAGGTCAAGAAAGCAAGAAGCATTTTTCCTTTAGTTGCTCTAATTTTTACTTGAGGCATGTGTTTTGGATTTACAGGTCAATAAACTCCGAGTTGAACTCTGCAATCTACTATATGCACTTTTCTCATCACGTAGCCCACATGCATTGAGCAATGACACCTCTAGGTGTGGTGTTAGGTGGGGGGTGGGGGCATAACACGTAGAAAATCTGGCCTTGACCCTCAAGGGGATCACAGATGTCAGTGGAAGAGAAGTCTTTTGCATATGGCTGGGAAACATGAGGGTATAAAAAGAGTGTGGAGGGCATTTAGGAGAGCCTCTGAATAGTATCATGAAGGGCAACTAGGGGTTAACCTGGCCTTGTTTGTGGGGAGCACCTCGGCAGCACATTCCTTGCAGGGAAAACTCTCTTTTGTACCCAGCCTGCTCTGGCTGCCAGGATTGACCATTATACACAGTCAGTGTTCAGACACCTGCGTGCAGCAAAAAGAATGTGTACCACATGGCTCGGTCCACGGTTCAGCAATGTTGCCATCACTATCTCCATACCTGTCTGCTTCTCTGGCCATCGCTTTGCCCCATTCTTCTCTGTGTTTCTGTCATACCCTGGCATCCCATCTCCATGTGAGAGCCCCGAGAATCTCTAGCCTATGCTAACATTCTCCAGCTGGCAACCTCAGCAATACAAGTACCAGTGTTTCCCAAAGTCCCAGCAAAAATCCCAAATTCTGATTAGACCCAAGGACATATCCTCATTCCTGAAACAACCCTTGTGGCAAGGGAATGTACTCTTTGGTCAGGTCTGGGTCAGTCTCACCTCAATACAGATGCTGAGATGGTTCCCTGTTGCTGTTAACAAAATTAAGAGAAATAGATGTGGACAGGCAAAAATCAAAACTGTACATTATTTGTATCATGTGCTGGCTTCTATTTCTCTATCCATTAGACTACGTAAATGCTCTTCAGGGGAGTCTAGACGAGGGGCAGAGAGTAGGGGCTGGAAAGAGGATGGAAAAAGGAAAAAAGGGAATAATCATATTGATAATGTATAATGAAGACAGCAGGCAACACTACTTTTGAAAAAGTAATTCAGTAGGCATCTGTTTAGCACCCTGTAACATTTGAGATGTCTCTGATTTGTTCAAAACTTTCTTTTTAATTGGACCCACAAGTTGACTCATTTATTGGGAGCACCCAATATATGCTGGGCACTGTTCTAGATGCTGTGGAGGAGGCCAACTCCTTGGTCCTGTGGACTTTACAGTCTAACAAGGAGACAGATATATTACAGATATAGGTTGACACGTAAGATAAGCATATATGGCACTTGATGTGGGAGGAGGGAAAAGGAAGACAAAGAAAGTAAAGGCCCCAGCCTTGACCTTAGGGAATTTGTCCTTTTAGGGAGAAACTAGACATACATAGTGAAACAGCTGGAGACAAAAACCCAATACAACATAAAAGTATAATATATGAAAGCACACTAGGTATGATACACACAGGGGCTGGAAAATGTTATAATAGGAGAGAGTAGATTGAGTTGAGGTTATTAAAGCAAAGTTTCATGGTATCATTCTCCAGTTTTGAAGCTTTGAAGTTGAAAGACTAAGTATTACAATAGGAAAGGAATGAACACTGGTCAGTGTTCCCCACACTTACTTGACAGTAAGACTCATCTCAAATGTTTTTAGATTCCTGGGCCCCATACAGACCTCATTATTTATGTTTTCCCCAGGATAGGCTGGGTAATCTGTATTTGAACAGACACCCTGGCTGCTCTTATCACCAGAAAAGCATGGTGGGACCCTTGCCTACAGGGCTGGCAGGTGCAAAGCAAGGTGGAGCCCAGCGTGCAGGACACTCTCAGGCACTCAGCACTCCTTCTTTTGTCTGTTTCTGATGAGCACTGCAGAAGTGTGTTAAAGGCCTTCTTTTCTTGTGTTTATAGAATGTTAGAATGCAAGGGAATAAGACATGGCTATTGGATTTAGTAGGAAATGAGGAGAATAAATCCAAAATGCTAGCAGGTCATGTGAAAGTAGACAGGTTTCCCTTGCAAACAGAGAGGGGGCCATAAAGACTGCAGACCAAAATTTCCAGAGTGTATACTTCTAATTCAATTAAGTCTCTCTGTTTTCCATCCAGTCTGCTTTCCCAGCGCTCTGCTAGCATATGCCGCTGCACTAACAATGCCGTGTGGATGCTCAGCCCTCCCCGGGGTGGGAGAGGACAGCTGCTTAATAGGCACTGTGCACAGCAGGGCAGACGCTGAAGAACAAGCCCTGGCTATGGCTTGGGAGGCACTAGGTAGACCACAGGGAAGATTCCTGACAAGACAGAAACTAGAACGGAAATTCCACTAAGGCTATTAGTGTACTGTATATCCATAATCTGTCAGGAAATGTCTTGGGTGTTTGCAACTATAAATAGTTAAGACCTTGGGGCTTCCTAACTAAGCTTGTGGGAATTAATAGCATCACTACCTGCTGCTGCTGTAGGTGGGGTCTTGCTTTAAAATATTCCTACTCTCTGGGTAGTTCATGAGATTCAAGGCAGCCACAATAACATGGCTAACAATGAAGCCATAACCAAGGCATATGGACATTAGCGTTAGCTCACAGAAAGAGTTCTGGTTCTCACTAGCAAGTGGTAGTACTGCACTTCTCTGCTCCCTTGAAGTTGGGTGTGGCCATGTCATTTACTCTGGCGGATGAAACGTGGGTAGAAGTGGTGTGTTCCACTTCAGACAGATGCTTTGAAAGCTGGTGTGTGACTGGCCACTTTCTCTTTCCGTTTACCACAGTGAAAGCAAATGGTGGCTCCCCTTTTGGACTGATCTTAGAGTGAGGCCACTGAAGAACTATGGTCCCAGATGACACATATGGACGTGTGACATAAGTGAGAAATTGGCTTTGTGGTATTAAGCCTTTGAGATTGTTGGGTTATTTGTGACTGTGGCACAACCCAGGCTCCGGTGATTAATACATCCAGACCAGGAAACGCTTTCCCCCAACCAGATGTAGCAATCGTAAGATCATGTATCATCAGGTTGCTTTGTCAGACAGATAGGAAGGAATCTGTTATTATGCTTGGCTAAAAGCAAGGCAAATCTTTCCTTAATCTCTGCCAATAAAAATGTAGCCTTTTATTAAAGTTAAACAAAGTTTCTAACTATGCTAATACAATACTTTCATTAGTTTCTCCAACGTATTAATAATTCTTAGTCCTTGCTGGTTTCTTGATTCAGTTCAATATTATTCCTTGCCAAGATTGTTACAATAACTTCCTAGTTGGCCTCTCTGCCTCTGGGATTTTTCTCTTCTCACACTGTTACCAGGTGTCTAATTATTAATCCCCGACCTCAGACTTGAACAGTTAACTTTCCTGCTTCACACTGCACTGTAGCTCCCCATTGCCTATAAGATAAAGTACTTGCAATATGCAAAGAATGAAATTTTTCTTACGTATGATCTAATTTTCCTTATTAGCAGCAACAATAACACACACACACGAGACACACAGGGAGAAGCTGAATCATCCATTAGCAGAGTATTAGGGTAAGGACCTATGACGGGTGGGGAACCTATGGCTTTATGGCCTTCTAGGTCGTTCAGTGCTGCCTTTTGACTGAATCCAAATTTTACAGAACAAATCCTTTTATTTTTATATATTTTTTTAATTTTTTAAATGAATGTATTTAAAATACCAAAGAATAAAATAAGTTTCAATGAAACAATCCTTCCAGATTATGCTCATGATTTAGTCCTAACTTCCCCTGCCTGACCGGCGCCACTACTGCAGGAGGCTGGTTGGTGAGAGTTTATAGGGGTTGAATACGCCAGTCTGTTATCAGCTTTTGACGACAGTGCACTGTGTTTCTGTTTGAAGTAGAATTTATGAATAGTTGCACAGCTCGACAGTATTTTTTAGTTCTGTCTGCTTAACAGCCCATCATGTCAAAGAATACCAAGAAATTGATGAAGGAAGAAAAGAGATTTTTTAATGAGGATTGGGAATTGCAATATTATCTTGTTTCTGCTAAAGTTAAGATGATTTGCTTGCTTTGTGATACTGCAATATCAACATTAGAGAAATTCAATGCTCATCAGCATTATAACACTCATAAGGAGCATGAATATTTTAAATTAGAGGGAGAGGCACAAAAGGTTGTATTGCAGAAATTAAAAGATGAAAGGCAAAAGGAAAGAAAATTCTTTTAAGCAGCAACAAGATCTGGAAATAATGCCACTGAAAAGGCTTATAAAGTAGCTTATATACTCAGGGGTGGGGGTGGGGAAAGCCAGTTCATTCAGTGATGTAGAAATTGTGAAAGAATGCATTGTTGAAGTTGTAGGATGCTTAGAGCCTGATAACATTTCAAAACACAAACAACTGCCTCTTTCAAAGAGAACCATAACTGATCAGCAGCATGAATTAACCTTCAACTTAACAGAACAATTTCATGCAATACTTCAAAAGGAAAATATCTATTATTCAATCACTTTGGATGAATCAGCTGATACTATTGGTTGGGTGCAGATTTTATACTCCATTTGGGTCATAACAGATGATTTTCTTTGCTACGAAGTTACTCACTTTGGACACTTTTGCAAACAGAACATAAGGAATAGATATCTTCAACAACTTTCAAGATAAGTGTCATGGAGTTGGAATGCATTTGGTAAATTTAGTGAGTGTATGTATAGACAATGTACCTTCCATGTCCAGAAAACATAAAGAGTTCATTGCACAGATAAAAAAGTATTAACAGGTCCAGATGCTTTCATTTCTTTTCATTGTATCTTGCATCAGCAAAATCTCTGTGCTAAATCTATTAATACTATTTTAAGTGACATTTTGCAACAAGTTATAAGTATTGTTAACTATATTCATGCAAATGCAACACGGCATGGTCAGTTTCCTAACATGTTAAAGTTAAATGATGAGGTATTCAGTGTGGATTTGTTGTATGATTCTAAAGTGTGTTGGCTATCATAGGGACAGGTGTTAATCAAAATTTTATCTCTGCAAGAACAGATAGTTAAATTTTATGAAGAACAGAATCAGCAATGTGAATTACTGAAAGAAGATTTCTATAGCAATGCAGCATTTCTGTGTTATATCATGTCAAATCAAAACAACTCAAATATTTCTTTGCAAGGTAAAACTAAGTCTATGTATGATATGTGGCAAAAAATCCAAGACAACTTTTTTGAAAACATCTCTTCAAAAAGAAATTTTGGATAAACATTTTCCCCAGTTACCAAAGGTCATTGATGAGCAGGATGATATATGTGAATCAATTGAAGAATAGGCAGCTGTTATACACCTATTAATTGGAGAACACAATGAAGGTTTCACTGCCTTTGAGAATCATGACATCACACTCAAATTAGCATTTTGGCCTCACTTAGTTGATATCACCAAAGCACCTAAAGAACTACACATGGAATTGATTGAACTCCCAGTAGATGACATTTTAAAGTCATTGTTTGATGCTAAGAAAGATCCAGTTGAAATATGGAAAAATGCAGTAGAATACTCATGCTTTCAACAACATGCCCGAAAAATGCTTTCTTGCTTTTCAGTTACTTATTGCTGCAAATCTGCATTCTCCTACCTCACCCAAATCAAAACCCTTAAGGTCACAAATGACTGATACCCATCTAGAGGATCACTTGAAACTGCGGACCTCCATGCTCAACCAAATATTCAAATGCTTTCCAACAAAAAGTAGACACAACAAAGTCATTAAAAGATTAGTTAACTTTAAAAATTAACAAATAGTTTTCGGTTTTTGACATTATTAAGTACATAGTAGTTAGAGTTTTATACAATAATGTACATTTTTAAAGTATATCTAATTAAAGTTTCTTTAATGTGACCTTATTTGATTATAGCTAACTTAATGTGGCTTCCAACTTGAAAAGGTTTCCCGCCCCTGACCTATGACTTTCTCTCAAGTTCCAGAGAGATAGTTCAGAGACACAATGACCGTCAATCTAGGCCCAGCCTCTAAGGGCCCCTCTCCCTCATATTATATACTTCTATTAAGGTACATAATTAAATTTGTACAGTTAAATTTGGGACAATTTAAACTCCAGTGAATTGAATATCATATGTGTCCTTACAGAAAACCATGATACATTGAGCCTTAGAAATCCTCTACTTGTAACTAAAGGAACCTCCCTAAAAATTTAGTATCATTTATTGTTTAAGGTACTGAAAACCACATTTTTTTAGCTGATAACCACATTAATGAGCATACACTGAGTGCAAAGTGATGAATTCAACCCTATTCAACAAATAGATTTTGTATTAGTGTATGCATATAAGTCACCAAGTAATCTTTACATTTTAAATTCTCTGAATTTTTTTCAAAACAAAGTTTTTTATTTTTTCCCCTACTAAGGTTCATTTATCATAAAAACTTTGGAAATTATATAGCAGTAGGAAAAAAAAAGAAATCATAAACAGTCTCACTACCACAAAAAGCCTTTACTAATATATATATATATATATATATATATAATTTTTGATTTGGGGTATTTCCTTCCAGTCTTTCTTTTCCTTTCTCCACCTAGGAATCCCATTCCACCTTACTTCTTGCCTTCAAGCTATGGACAAATTGCCCACACAAGTTGCATCCTGAGAGGCTCCCGGTAATAACTGACTTCAGCTGGATGAAATGCATATTACACACACTCATCCTCTGCTTTCCTTTCATCAGCCAGGGTTCAGTCAGGGAGGCAAATCCTCCATAGGTCTCGTGGGTATAGAGGATTTATTAGAGGAAATCAGCTATACAAATGCGGCCCCCTGCTGGGGAAATAAATGAAGATCTGGAAAGAAATGTTGAAGGAGCAGAGAGAAAACTGTTAGTCCTTGTGATGCACAGTGACAAGCTCCTGGAGTCTGAGCTTGTACGGGAAGCCCAGCACACCCTACCACCTAGTGGGACAACGAAGGGGAGCTCCAGAGTCTCGTATGGAAAGCTGTTGTCTCTGTGTAGCTGCTGCTTCTGTGGGTGCACAGGCAGCAAGGGACGGAGCATCCAGAACAGGGGCTGTAGCACTGGTCAGTGGACGTTCCTGTGTCTAAGTCCAGATATAGCCTCTATCTCTGCTAATATGGTCACTATGTTTATTAGCCCAATGGGCAAGGACAGAGTGGCTTGGAAAAGAGGCTGACCAACATCCGCCAAGTCTGGGGTCATCCAAGACCTATAAGAATCAGTCATCTCATCCACATCATTATTCAGTTCCTTTTTCTGCTGAGGTTACTCTTTCGTGAGACACAGACATCTTTTCATATTTTGCTAGTTCTGAGAGATCTATCCACATACAGCTCCCCAGACCTTCTTGTTACCAATTTTTAAGTGGTATTCCTCTGAGTCCCTGACCATCCAAGCATTAGTCACTGCTTTTTAATCAATGCAGTTATACACCTTGCTCTCTCTGCTTCCAGGCCAAAGTGAATGATCACCTGCACTGCTTGAAGGCTCAGCCTGTCGGTAGGATACCCCCTCACCACCATCCTTCGGGCCACCCTTACGTGAGGCTGTAGTGTAGCAGTCATATACTTTTAGATGCTTCCAGCTCATCAAGCAGAACCATCTGTAAACCAGGCTTGGATTTTTTCCTTTCCAGATCAGCTGGTCCTAAGGAACTCCTAATGAACACTTAGGGGTGGGCTGAGAGAAAAGAGAGAATGCAGCAAGAATAGGATCCATGAAAGTCTGAGTCACACGCTCATGGAGAATTTCCTAGGTAGCATTCCCTCCTGATGACGGACTGCTGCTGTGCCCTCCAGCTTTGTGGCTGGGCGTATCAGACAGAACCCTGTTCACGAGTTCCCTAGTCAGCAACGCTGCCATGTGGAATGCCGTGATAGTATAACAAGGTATTCTGTAAATCTACATATTGCAGCCTGTAACCAAGCATCCAGTCCCTGTTGGGGCTGAGTAGCAAGCCAGTAACTGTTTCCTAAAAGAGTAGTTAACTGCGGAGTATGGCCGAGCTTTGCTCCTAAACCTTAAAAGTCCACACTGTGATTTTCCTAGAGGAGAGCAAAGGCTCCATGCAACTTTCCCCTGGCAGTGAAGCTCCCTTTTTTCAACCTACATGAAAGAATATACCTTTCCAAGCTGTCTTCTTTATGCAATGCTGCTCTGTAGAACTTCATTGCTCTCACTGTGCACCTACTTCTAGTGGAAGCTATTTCCCCCTCCTAAGCTGTCACATAATGGGAAAGCCACAGGGGAAACCGTGCAGTCGAATGAAACCCAGAGATCATGCTCTGCGAGAGTAGACAGGAGAGGACACAGGGCAGTGGCTTTTCTTAAAATAGAGTCCTTTGGAATCCCTAAGGCCTCTATAAAGAGCGATTTTGACTGTTGCAATGGTCTTCAGAAGCAGGGTGAGAGGGATTGTGTCTGTAGATTGTTCCTTTAGGCTGGCAGGCAAGACTCAAAAGAAAACATGGTTCAGAAGCCAAGGTTAGAAGGGACCTCTACAGGTCATCACACACTCAATGAAGTGGAAAGAACATTAGCCCAGGGAGAAGGGACCCAGGTATGTGTTTGCCAGATAGATGACAGAGAACTGAAGGATCTGGCCTGACTTACTCTTTTTCTCCAAAAATACGAGTGAGGCAGGCTGATTCCTTGAACATCATTTTGGGGAGATGTGGTAACAGAGTCAGGGAAGCCAGATTCTGAGGTGTTACTTTCCTATCACCTGTCTCAGAAAGGTGTGGCAATGACATGCAATGTTTTTGCTCTCATGGAAATGTCAGCTCCCACTGAGCCCAGTCAAAGGGACTTCGGGACATCTGGGTTTGGAAGAGATGGGATAAAGAGTGCTCTCTTATTAACGAAGTGAATTAATCTCTGTCAAAACCCTAGATTTAGGTCACCTCTTCTGGGAAGCCCCACTATGTGCCCAAGTTGGAATGTGTTGTTCCTCTGAGTCCCCTCTCAGTCTGTTGCTTGCATTTCTACTGCACCCTTCTTTCAGTCTGCTTCGGATTGCAGGTAATACAGTGGCAGCATTCCCGTTTCACGAGGCCAGTTGTTCTCATCTGGGACATCACAACCCGGGATGTAGCAATCAGCAGTGAAGTGGGTTGTAAGTAATTTATAACTAATGGTAGGTAAAATAACAACATACAAATGATTCAGGGTGACATCTATGATATGTTTCAAACTCTTTAATGCCACTTTTGCTCACTAGCATTCAAGTGCAATTTCTTAGGCACAGGAGACATGGATATAGAGAAAGCAAATGCACCAGAAATTGTTCATAACTCTGAGTTTGCTCTTGAGAGTGTGTTGCACATATTAATGCCATCCATTAAGTGTCAAGATAAAAAATATTGAGAACTGCTGTGTTAGAATGAGAGCTCTTTGAGAGAAAGTTCTCTGATTCACCAGCCTCTGTATTAACCATGCTGTCTAGTACAGTGATATGTACTTAATAATAAGTGGAATAAATTAAAGAAAATGAAGAAAAGTGAAAGACCAAAGAAAACAAAATATATCAGGATGGGGTGTGGGAGAGGTGGAAAAAAGAAAGTCTTAATTTCCTGGTGGAATGTGAGTTATTTATTTATGTGACATCTTCTAATAAACAGTCACAAAACCTTATAATAAGTAATACTAAATAATAGACACATGTTACATGTCTGGGGTCAGCTGGGGATTGGCGAGGTGGCTCTGCTCATCTTGGCTAGGCTCACTCATATGTCTAGGGGGCAGCTGGCTGTCAGCTATCCTATCTGGCTAGGGAAGATTGGAGCTATTCCATGTTTCTCATCTTCTAGCAAGCTGTTCCCATGGTAACAGCAAGGTTGTAAGATATGTCAAGTGGCAACATGTAAGGACTTTTGAGGTGTAGGCTCAAAAACTGCTCGTGGTCACTTCTGCATAGTCTAGTGGCCAAGCAAGTCATAAGACCATCTTACACTTAAGGGATGGAGAAAGAGACTGCCTTTCCACTGAGGAACTGCAAGTTCACATGTAGGAAAGGTTGGACACAGGGAGAGTGAAGGGCTGGGGCAATCCTTTCATTGACCACAGAATATGAGATTTTACCACACAGGAGGACTGGAGCCGAGAACTGAGGATTCTTTGTTGAATAAAGTTTCATCAGTTTCAAAACTCTTCTGGCACAACGTCCAGAGTTGGAGCATTCCTCCATTGTGATGTTCACAGGGATACAAGCACTCCACACTGATTATATCACATAGCAGCAAAAGACAGCCATTCTCTTTCATTAGATTTTATATCTGCAAGGACTCAACTAGCAAACATCGTGATAAGGAAGGAACATGGTTCCTGGAGCCTGTCCCTTTTCCAAGTATGGGCCACTGTGCGTGAGGATTCCTGCCCCTGGCAGAGGGCTGCAACCAGAGCTCTGTCACCATTTCTGGTTCATTGTTCCTCTTAAGGGCTCCTAGGGGAAGTCAGAGAAATAAATCAGGACATATAAGATAGTCCCTGTAGCAGCTCTTGGGTAGCAAATATGTATAACAGTGGAAATGCTCCTGATTGCTTTCCCTTTATTTCTGCAGCTACCAGTTTCCCTTATTGCTTGTTGTAAGTTTAAAACAACATCAATTTTTAAGGACTTGAAAGTGCTTTTCTATTTAAAATCAAACAAGACAAGCATCATTTTCATTCTGGGACTGTGCTTTGCTTCTTGAAG
The DNA here is from genome assembly GCA_008086735.1 of Cheirogaleus medius. Taxonomy (NCBI): domain Eukaryota; kingdom Metazoa; phylum Chordata; class Mammalia; order Primates; family Cheirogaleidae; genus Cheirogaleus; species Cheirogaleus medius. The sequence goes on along the minus strand of VBSM01003204.1, from coordinate 68,071,081 downwards.
TGTGCTGAATATATAGAAACCCACTGAAAAAAAATAATAATAAAAAAACTAAGTGATGGAAATGAGTAATTGCTTGGCAGCGAGTCTGCAGGGAGAGCTCCGACGCCGCGCAGCACATACTTCATGAATAATGAGCGGAGTCTCAGAGCTGTGCAATCACTGCCTATTGGGTCAGAAATTTCGCATTAGTGGATTCATCAGAGCAGATCAGTGTCATAAAGACACTCTCTCCTGAGGTAAACACACCTTTTCCTTCACTGAACTGTCATCTCTTCGTTGTACAGGAGATACAGCAAAGACCTTCTGAGAGAGTAGGGACCTCAGTAGATTAGGAGCATTTTATATCCATACCGTTCTCCTGCTTGTTTGGATGGAAAGAAACTGTTCGTAGCAGAGATAAGCTAGTAAGTCTACAGCTAACAAAGAGCCTAATGAAGCATTAAAAAAATAGTATCCAAATGTGCATTTAATTCTATGAAATTTCACTTAGAATTACAATCATGTGTTGCTTAATGATGGGATACATTCTGAGCAATGTGTCCTTAGGCCATTTTGTCACAGATTGTCCTTACACAAACCTGGATGGACTAGCCTACTACACACCCAAGATATAGGATACAGCCCCTTGCTCCTGTGCTACAAGCCTATACAGCATGCGACTGGACTGCATACTGTGGGCAGTTGTAACATAATGGTATTTGTGTTTCCAAACATGTCTAAACTTAGAAAAGGTACAGTAAAAATATGGTAAACAAGATACAAAAGCACATCTGTATAGAGTACATACCATGAATGGAACTTACAAGATTGGAAGTTGCTCTGGGTGAGTCAGTGAGTGAGCAGTGGATAAATGTGAAGGCCTAGGACATTACTGTGCACCACTGTATACTTGATGAACAATGTACACTTAAGCTACATTGAATTCCTATAACATTTTTCTTTCTTCAATAATAAGCTTACTATAACTATTTTTACTTTAGAAACTTTTAAATTTTAAATACTTGACTCTTTTCTAATAACACTTAGCTTAAAACACAAACACATTGTTTAGCTACACAAAAATATTTTTTCTTTGTATCCTTATTCTATAAGCTTTTATTTATTTTAAAAACTATTTTTGTTCTTTTAAACTTTTTTTAAAAAAACAAAGACACAAACACACACAATAGCCTAGACCTACACAGGGTCAGGATCATCAAGACGTCACTGAGAGACAGGAATTTTTCAGCTCCATTATGACCTTATGGGACTACTGTCATATATGCAGTCCTTGACTGAAACATTGTTATGCTATGCATGAGAATTTAAAATCTGCCAGAGAAACTTTAGACCTTTTGTCCTGGAGTCTCTTGGTGTGAAAGCCAACAGTGCTTTTTACCAAATGTTCCTGTCCTCCCTAGTTTATTGTGGGATTTTACTTCCTGTTTTCTTGGAGTTAGATGTAGTCACATGACTTGAGTTGGACAATGAAATGTAAGCAGAAGGGATGTGATTTCTTCCGGATGAAGCTTTAAGAGCCAGGGTGCAATCCGCCATGGTCCTCCTTTGCTTCTGCCATTGCATGGGAGCCAAGTCCTGATGGAGCTGCCCTAGCAGCCTGGGTCCTGGAGAGAGACCAGCATAGAGCCGGGCCCCCACATGACCTCTGATACACGTGGGACATGATTGGGAAATAACATTTTAAGCTAGAAAGATTGTGTTGTCTGTTACTGCAACATACCTCAGCCTATCCTAACTGATACACTAAGTATTTTCTTTGCTGTTTTTCTCAGAACACACTAGGTATGGCACGGTGGTTAAGAGAATGGTATTTTACAATCAGCTAGAATTAGGTTTGAAAGATGATTTGAAATGACTGTAATATAAGTTTATCTTAGTCTGTTTTCTGTTGCTTATAACAGAATACCTGAAACTGGGTAATTTATAATGAAAAGGAATCTGTTTCTTACATTTATAGAGGCTGAGAAGTCCAAGGTGAAGGCGCGGTACCTGGTGGAGGCATTCTTGCTGGTGGGGACTCCGGGCAGGGTCCCAAGGCAGTGCAGGGTGTCAATGGCGAGAGGGCTGAATGTGCTAGCTCAGGTCTCTCTTCCTCTTCTTACAAAGCGACCAGTCCCACTACCATGATAGCCCATTAATCTATTAACTCATTGATTCATGAATCCATTAATGAATTAATCCACTCATAAGAGCAGAGCCCTCATGACCCAATCACCTCTTAAAGGCCCCCCCCCATTGCTGCCGCAATGGGGATTAAGCTTCAGTGTGAGTTTTGGAGGGGCGAACATTCAAACCCCAGCAAGTCCATATAAAATAGGAACCCTAACAGAGGAATAAATCAGTCCTTCATTTACAATCTTTACTGTAGTGCCCATGTAGAGTAACCTTTCTAGTCGTCACCAGCTACTGTTAGGTGAGTCAGAGGCGGTTTTACTAAATAAGGAGGCAAACAGGCCCCTCTGATATAATGGACATTCTTTCATTCAAAGCACGTACCCTCCACCCCCACCTCAAACTCTAATTTTTTTCTCTTGGCCTTAATAGAACCATAGAGCATGAGACTAAAAAGCCTGTTGGCCAAAATGTCATCCAAATTTTGAGAAACTGAGGTCCCAAGAGTTGAGGGATTTACCGGAGACACACACCTGCTTAGTGGAAGAGGCAGAGTCAAGGTGAGAGCAACCATGAAATTTATCATCCAAAAGGGACACTTGTGAAAGGGAAGGGAGAACACTGCTAGTAAGCAACGCCAGAACAAGTTAAAACCGGGACTCTCCCAGGCTAAGCAGAACATATGGTCACCCTAATTAGGATCCACTTTACCTGACTGTGTGCCTGGCGTCACTTTCTTTTTCCTACCAGACATCTTAATCCCATTCATGGAAGAAACTCTCCATCATTCTCTTAAATGACATAGCTTTGTCTCTGGGGAATGAAAGAGGCAGCAGGAAAACACTGCTTGCCCTTTGGACATTCTGTATAAATCATCTTCACTTTTATTCTTTTCCTTCCCAGATTTCTTTGGCTCAGCTGCCTTGTTTATCACTTGCAAGTTTAGCTATTTACCTCAAAACTGCCTTGCTTAAAGAAGTAATGGCTACTGATTATACTGATGAGCCTGTATTTAAAAAAAAGTTACTGCTGCATGGTGGAGCCCAGAGGCAAGATTTTCTGGAAAAAAAAAATGAACAAGTATCTTCAGATAATAAGGAACATAGAGAAGATTGCAAAGCCCAAACGGGAACAGAAATGCTCAGTGGAACTTCTTCAGAAACCAGCACCCTCATTCACACTCAGGTTCCTAAAGGATCCTACCCTCCTCTTTTCTGCATCCAGAAGAGAAACAATATTTTTGAAGGTATTGGAAATTAACTCATGAGAGAAAAATATCAAAGGTGCAGTAAATATATTCTGGTTTTCTCTCCAAATTCCAAACCAAGTACCAAAATAAGCCATGGTGAAGAGACAGGCCGTGTGAGCAAGTTAGGTGCTGGGGACCCTTGTCTGTTCCTGAGCAAAGTACAGCTCCAGGCCCCCCATACACAGATGGGCTGTGTGCTTCCTCTGGCCAATTGATCTGCTGTATCCCTTTTTGAAATTAGAGCTGCCCATCTTACAGTGGTGGCTAAGGAGAATGTGTTGCTAAATCATGGCATTTTAGACCTTTCCTTATCAAAACTATAGCAAGAAACAGACAATACCAAATAATTAGAAGAGGATGGCCACAGGATATGTGTTCTGGGAGAATTACCTGTAGGTTAAAGACATCCCCAAGCCACCTGAATGTGATTGATTATGCTTTCCTTGTTATTTCCGTCTGTTTAATTATGACGCCAAGTTTACATGTGAACATGGAACTCAAAAACTTTGAACTTACCATTTCAATGTTGATTTCCTTGTTATTGGAGTCTAAAGATGCGGTAGTGAGTACGGATCCTTCACAAAGCCATAGGGCCTGCTCCCTTCCTTCCTCTCCAGGCTCAGGCTTTGCTGTCTGGACTCACCATCTGAAGTCACATGGCCCTTTGTCATGGCTTGGTCAAGCTCCAGGGCTTTTGCATTTGTTTCTCTCTCTGCCTGGGATGCTTTTCCTGCTGATCTTCTCATGGCTGGCTCTTCTTTATCATCTAAGAGTCAGAGACTGCCCCTGACCATGGAATCTCTGTAGGTCATGAATGTATTTGCAGAAGACTTCCTGGAACCTGCTAGCCCTCAATAAATATTTCTTGAAAATAGGAAGTAATGAATGAATGAGTGAATGAATGAATTACATATTAGTCCTGGATCAAATGCCTGAACAGCCCATTCGTTAAGGCTTTCTGAGAGCTATTGGGACTCTTCTTTCTCTAGCATGCTGTATTCCTCATAATTAAGGGTGCAATAAAATGTAGAACCAAAGGTATTCAGAAAGCTTAGGAAAGAGAATGATCCAAATGGATTGAAATTTAAGTAATGTAGACTTTCTCATGCATTCTATGTAGGGTCATCTTCTGCTGTCCTTGGTCTATCTCCAACACCACTCTGCCTCCTTCCCAGTTCTGTTCACTTCTCTAGCTGCTCTGCTCTCATTCTCTGCCTCCTCTCAGTCCTCCAATTACCAAATGCCTCTCAATTGTCACTTTCTCTCTTGAAACCAAATGTTTTTGAAAAGGCACTTCATCTCTAAGCCACTTAACAAGATTCTTTAAAATGGTGTTTGATAAGAACTGATTGATTCTCAAAAAGATCTAGTCTTTCTAGCTTTTTGGCCAGAGTTTTCTCAGCTTCTTTCTTAGGAATAGGGCATCACATTGTCCTCTCACCTCTGGGTCAGTGCAAATACACTCCAGCCCAGCAGCACTTTGATTGAATACATGGAATGGTTAGGCTTTGAATGATGCACACGTTTCACCAAAATTGTTTTAGCATGCTGAGTGCTAGTTCAATTTCAAGTTTAGTTTAACTCAGAGTTGTCTGACTCTGGGTCCCCAGGGATGATGATCTTTGTCTTTCATGCCATACCTACTCTAGCCACCTAGAAGGGGAAAGCATTGACGGAGCTACCCTATGGCCATGCTTCAACTCGTGATTCCAAACTAGGAAGGGTGTTTGACATCAGCTAGCCCAAAGTTTTCATTTTATCTGTGATGGAACCACAGAGGTGAAGTGGCTTAGTAAAAGATATGCAATGATTTAAGCAATGACCTAAATTATTTTGATTCTGAAATGAGTACTTTTTCCACTATATTATGCAAATTCTTCCTTGCTTCTGCCCCACCTCCCTTCCTCCTGTAAAGTGCATGAATCATGACCTTTCTCTTGGTTTGCTTTTAATTCACTCCACACACGTTGAAAGGCACCACAGATGGAGAAGTGCCGACTGTTGCACTGGTCAGATGGAGGTTGCATCCCTTCCACTTGTCTCTACTGACTCAGTTACCACCATTCTTCACCTTGCTGTGTCCAGGAGGCTTATCTTCAAAAACCCATCGACAAGGCTCTTGCCTGGTGAAGAGGAAGCCCTGGCAGGAAAGTGGAGGGCAGGAAGAGAGTGTAGTGGGGATATTTGTCCTATGCTCCCTCCCTGCCAGGTCACTATGGGTAGCTGTGCCCTTCTTTGGCAGGCTTCTATCAGGCAGCAAATCCTCCCTTGTCCTTCTGCCCCTTAAGGCCCAAAGAGGCTAAGTGATCCTGATCCTGCTCTTGTTGGTCTAGGGCACGTTCCTATTCCTTGTTGGTTTGCTAAACCATGCTGGCACCTATAATAGTAACTGTTCCTTTATTTAACTTTCCTTGAATTGCCAAATTTGGGTGTGCAATCTATCCACTGCCTTGTCCTAGGTCAAAAACAGATGGGCAGGTGGAGGCAGTCATTTGTCTCCTGCATAAAGTAGGCATTTGCTTGGTCCCAGGCACTCTGCTAGGACCTTTCCAACATACTTTTTTTTTTTTGTAACACAATAACGGTCTGAGTCTGATATGATTGAACTTATTTTACAGATCAGGAAACTGAGTCCCAGAGAGGTCAGAGAGCATGGTAGGAATCACACAGCTAGTAGCTATTAATAGAAACTGTCCTGAGAGCCCCCCATAGGAGCCAGCTCACCCTAAGGCTGTTACACAGCGATCACATTTGCAGTGCAGATGCTTCCTTGCAGATGGGGAGAGAGTAGAAATGGGGGCAAGATTAAGTAACCAAGGGGTGGGGGACATGTCAGGGAGTCTGTCTATCTGCTCCTCGGGAACCCAGCAGCAGGGCGAGGAGAAGAGAGCTGAGACCTCTTTCACCTGCAGTGGCGGTAGACAAATAAGTGCTGGGGACCCGCCCTGGGTACCAAACTTTTCGCAATGGTCAGGAGTCTTTAAGGAGGCTCCTATCGCTTTGTGCTCTACTCCTGCCTGGTCACCTTCTGAAGAGGCCAATCTTCTTTCATGCCTGCCCCTCCCCCTCTTGATGCCACAAAGTCTGGAACAGACGAGGATCTCCTGAGCCCCCATTTAATCCTGGCAATCAGTGCCTTCATGCTCCCCTCCCTGCAAGTGTAGAGCACAGCGTAGCCTGAAATTCTCTCAGCTCTGATGGAGAGCTCTGAATTATTCATCAGCCCGATAATGGCAGGTGATGAGATCTTTTCCCGCTATGTCCCTGTCAGTAGGTGTTTATTAATCTGTTTCACCAGCCACCCCGCTCTGACTGTAGGGCCAGAAGAACCCCACCCGCCTGCCTGACATGTAGCGGCAGAGACAGCGCTTTAAAGACTCCCTTTTGCCTGGGAGGTCATCTGAAGGTTATTAGGAACAAATTATTTCTTCATTTCCGCTGACTGAGTAGATAGCCTTAATGATCTGTCACCTAGCAATAGCTTGCCTGTTCAAACATAAAGAATGGCAGGCTGATGGGCTTATAACTAGAATCAGTTCATTTTAGCTATTCTCTTGTCAAGCATGTTTCCAAGATACATATAGTATTTACATATTCATGAGCCTCTGCCGACACTGATGCCGTGAGGGGGCCTGTCTGATAATGCGATACAAGTTTGTACTGTGTCCTCAGGCACTTAAAGTCTATTAAGTGAATAAAGTCTACCCAGGGCCTCTCTTCTTAAGGTGTTCTCCATTTTAAACACAGGGGATGCTATCCCAAATTTCATTCACTCAGCTCCCTCTCCTTCTCCCTTCTCTGCCCCCTAACGTCCACTAGAATTCCCCATCCTATGTCTTATTAGAGGAAGCTCTGGTTTAAAGAAAGCTAAGGGGCCACAGTGGGTTATTCCTCCTCCCAGCAGGTAAACCCATCTGCATCCACAAGATGTTTGCTTTCTTTTCCTTTAGGCTTTGTGTAGGTAACTCAAGTTTCCTTGTGTAAAGCAAAGTGAAGCTACAGCTGGCTTTGCAAATTTTGGACTTTGACAGCATTTTCAAGTCTCCTTGGGCTGCTTGTAACTAATTACTATTTTATGCCTTTGACTCTGTGATGGCCTATGGTCTTGTCTCAATCTATCTAGTTGAGGATGGTGCCCCAGGAGTAAATCTTGCTATAAAACTAAATCACCTGGGGAAGACCTGAAATTTGTCATTTGGAGAGGGATTCTCATTATTCCATCTCTAATCTCCCATCTCATACTCCACCCAAAATATTCCTCCTACCTTTGCTGTCATTTTCAGAAGGGAAAATGTAATTAGTGTGTGTTGCTATGCCTACTAGGACATCCCTCCATATTAATTTATTTTTCAGCCTGTCGGTTGTGTCATGAAACTATTAGAGACCTAGGGGTATAACCTGCCCTATAATTATAGGATGTCTGACTCTAGTTTGGGTTTTTCCCATTTCATCCAGGGCCTAAGTTCTATCCTCAAGGACAGTTAGATGCCCCAGAAAGCAAATTGCTTTTTAAAGGACTGCTGAGGTGTCCTTGAGTGTAGGAACCTTAATTACTTACTCACAGAGAATAAGTACTTGGAAAAATAACATCCCATCAGGGAGTTGCTTGGGGAGGCTTCAGCAAACCACTCACTTGCTTTAAGAGTCAGTTTTTCTACATGTGAAATGGGGATAATAGCTTGATTCCTTTTTCCTACTCACAAAGTCATTAAGAGGATTAATGAGATAATAAGTTGGTGAATGCATTGGGAATCCCTTGAGAAGCTTGCATTAAAATAGACTCAAAGCATAATTGTTTGTCAGATAAATAATGACTTCATCAAGTTAACTATGTGCCATTCATTTGAAAATGTGTCAGAGCACTTTGATTCCTCTTTAGGGATGTCCCTGTGTGGGCAGGGACTCCAGCTGGTAGCCAGAATGTTAAATGAAAGCTCAAAGTAACCAAGAAGGAGTTGCTGTGGTTGAAAAGAGTGGGATCCTAGGAACCCCAGACTCTGGGTCTCCCATTCTGTCACCACTGAAGAAAACAATAGATTCAAGAAGGAAAGTTTAAAAATCTAGACCTTCTTAATCTAATATGGTAGCCATTAGCCACAAGTGGCAATTTAAATGTAAGTTTTAAATAATTAAAATAATATTAAAAATTCATGCCTGGTGTGGTGGCTCACTCCAGTAATCCCAGCACTTTGGGAGGCAGGAGCATCACTTGAGCCCAGAAGTTCAGGACCAGCCTGGACAACATAGCAAGACCTCATCTCTACAAACAATTTAAAAATTAGCTGAGCATGGTGGCACATGTCCTAGTTACTGAGGAGGCTGAGTCAGGAGAATGGCTTGAGCCCAGGAGTTCAAGGTTATAGTGAGCTATGATCGGGCCACTGCACTCCAGCTTAGGTGACAGAGAAAGACCCTGTGTCTAAAAAACAAACAAACAAAATTCAGTTCCTTAGTCACAGTAGCCACATTTCAAATGCTCCATAGTCACATATGGCTAATTGCTACTGTGCTAGACAGTACAGATATAGAACATGGTCATCATTGCAGACTTCTACTGGGCAGCACCAGTCTAGGCCATTCTATAACTTGAGTATACCAGACATCATTATAAGAATTAAAAATGTAGTAATGAATTAAGTTGTTACAAGCTCTGCTTTTATGAAGTGTGCAATTTATTAACTGCTAACTCCACTTTTCTTATTTTTCTTCCAGATTTCGAGAGTAAAAATAAGACTACTTATTCAACTCGAGGTTGGTTCCTAGCATTAGTAAGCCCTCCAATTGTTTGCACAGCAAAGAGCAGTAGGCAGTGTATTCAGGTTCATACAAATATTCAGGGGGAGAAAAAAGACTCAGTTTTCCAAACTCCAAGCCAACGTCAGCGATGTTTGCAGAAGAAAATGGGTAATGGGATTTTCTGTTATTCATAATTGAAAGTTCCAAACTGCTCACTTTAGTTGTATTAGCTACTGAATATTTTCAATAGCATACAGTTTCATCACAGTGTTGATAAATACCCTGAAATATTTATGAATTTCTCTTTCATATTTCATTTTTCCTTAAACCATATTTTAATGTATTTTATATAATTTTGTTTTAACTCTTTTATTATGAGAAACTTCAAACACATACAGAAGGAGAAAAAAAGTGTGCTAAATTCCCATGTACTACCATCCAGATTTAATAATTCTTTCAACTTATGACCAATCTTTTTTTATCTTTCTACCTCCCAGCAATTTCCTTTTCCATATTATTTAAAGTAAACTTCAGCTACTATTTCATCTCTCCTAGTTTCATATGTATCTCTAAGACATAATAGCTGTTAAACACACACATACACACATAATCACAATACTGTTATGATCACAGTAAAAACTTGAAGAAATTATAATGCCATCAAATATATAGTGTTATAATTTCCACTTCTTTCAAAAATATAATTTTTAGTTAATTTGAATTAATATAAGATCTACTTATTATTATTGAATGATACTTCCTGTCTCTTTCAATAAATTGATAACCCCTCTATCTCTTTTTTGTCTTCTTGTAATTGATTTATGAAATAAATTGGCTTGCCTGTCCTATAGTTTCTCACATTCCAGAATTTGCTGACTGCATGCTGCTGGTTTCAGTTAGCAGTTCCTCTATCTTGTTTCCTCTGTATTTCCTGTAAATTAGTAGCAGGATCTAGAGGCTTAATCAGATCAAGGTTTGGTTTTTCTAATTATTTATTTATTTATTTCAGCATATTATGGGGGTACAAATATTACGGTTACTCTGTCACCTGGGCTAAAGTGCCGTGGCATCAATCTAGCTCCCAGCAACCTCAAACTCCTGGGCTCAAGCCTCAGCCTCCTGAGTAGTTGGGACTAAAGCATGTGCCACCATGCCTGGCTAATTTTTTCTATGTATTTTTAATTGGTCAATTAATTTCTTTCTATTTTTAGTAGAGACGGGGTCTCACTCTTGCTCAGGCTGGTTTCCAACTCCAGACCTTGAATGATCCACCTGCCTCGGCCTCCCAGAATGCTAGGATTACAGGCGTGAGCCCCCGCGCCAGGCCTAAGGCTTGATTTTTGGCAAGACTGCTTCACAAGTAGTGTTGAGTTCTTCTATTAGAAGGTTGCTGGATATTGTTACATGATGATAGCTGCTATAGATGATTGATACCTAGATCCATTAATTAATCTGGATTTTCATTTAGGAAAGACAGAAAAAAATGCTTGTTTTTTTCCCCTTTATTTACCAGTGGTCAAATAATGAGGTTCACTAGCATTTAGTTCATTTTCTTTCTTTCTTTTTCCTTCCTTCCTTTCCTCCTTCCTTTCCTCCTAGCCTTCTTACCATCCTTTCTTCCTTCCCTTTTGGTACTATCTCACTATGAATTCACTAATTGAAACACAATTGTCACTTTTCATTTCATTGCAGTTATCGTCTTTAATGGTGCTCAAATTGTCCCATCTTTGTTCACTGGGAGCTTCTTCAGGTTGGTTGCCAAATCCTTTTGACACAGTATTCTTTGATCACTTCATTGTTATCATTATGACAACAGGTTCTGGGCTTATTTTGTATATTTCCTGTTCCAGAACTTGGAATCAGATGTTTCTCTTAAGCAAATTATTTCCTTTCAGTGGCAAATGTTATTTGAAGTAAAAAATATTGAGACTGTTCATTGCTACTGAGTTGGTCAGTATTTCTAGGTCCTTTCAGGAAGCACATCTTGGAAATAGATTACTTTAAGATAAAATATAACATGAATTTATGCTGATTTTTCCAATTCCAATTCAATACTACTGCGTTTTGTTGCTGCTTACCTCTTTGAGCTTACATATCCTATGAATTGTACCAAAAACATCCTCCCATTTTCACCTGCTAGTCTTAAATTGGCTAGATGTTCCTGCTGGTGATATTTGGGTTCTCCTACCCTTAAGTATGTTAGCATCTGTGCTTTCTTGGGCTTCCTTCAACACAAATGTTATGCTATGTCGGTCTTGTAGATGTTTTCCCTTACCTGCTCATGTGTAGGAGTTTATGGGAGCACTCTACCACCTACTTTTGTTTCAGATGTAGTTAGTGTGTTTTTGTTTTTCCATCTTAGTCCTGCTGTCTCTTTTAATGGGGACATTTGGGGAATTTTGCAAACTATGCTATCATCTTCCTCTTGAAGTATATTTTAAGTTTGATGTTATGTTATAAAAGATATATTACTTTTACAACATATTTTTAATAGAATTCTTATTTGTGACTCCAGGTTCCAGGTGTTACTTCAAGGGAGAAGGAGAGCTATGTTTTCCCAAGTGATAGTAGGGATGCTTAATCAAAGGGCCACAGCCAGAGGCCTCCCATCTTTGTGAGTGATTGGAGATTTCTTGCAGCCTTGAAACATAGCAGAAATGATTTTGCTCAACACTGTGTAGCAAAAATCCATTTTTTAAAACTTAATATTCCAAAGAGAAGAGAAAATGCAAGGAGATATCACAAAATGCTTTTCCTTTCAAAAAAGCAATTCTCAATGCTTGAGAGGCAGGAGAGGAGAAAAAGCTTAGGAAGGAGGACCAACTAACATCTATCTATGAATAAGAACCAATTATAATAAGATATTATGTGCACATTTCCTTCAAGTATCCATTTTTGAAAACCAGATATAATTTAAAAGTCCAGACCTGAAAATAGATTATAATATTATAGCAAATAATCTGGAGGCTGCTAAAACTTAACTAGGAGAGTGGTTGCCAGAGAACATTTTAGTCTCTGGTATTAACTTAGATATTTTCCTTTTTACAATATAAAAACTATAAAATGCTTTAGAATAACATTCAAAACTTGAATTGTTTATTTACCACTTACCACCTTCTGCCTCAATACCTTTTTTATTGAGATATAATTCACATACTGTAAAATTCACTATCGTAAGTATACAATGCAGTGGTATTTATATTTATATTCACAAAATTGTACAACCACCATGACTATCTTATTTCAGAATACTTTAATCACCCTTTCCTTCCCCAAAACAAGAACAAAAACAATAAAAACCTGTTAGCAGTCACTCCCTATTTTTTTCCTCATTCTCTTACAACCACTAAACCACTTCCTATCACTACAGATTTTCCTATTCTGAACATTTAACATGAGTCCCCACACTTGTGACCTGTACATACAAAGTTTTTTATTCAGAGAATTTTTTTTCATCATAGATTGGGATCTCTGCATGCATATCTGTTCTGTCTTGCAGAGCACAGTGGTCCGTGTTGTATTGCTTTGGCTTTTGTCCTTTGCATCAATACCATTTAATAGCTAATATCTATCTCTCTTCTCTCATTCTGCCTTCCCCATCATTGCTTGAATTATAGAGACATGAACCCCCTTCAATCACCTTGAGTGATCAGAAAAATTATGCCTTGGTAGCCTGGTCAAATAAGTTATCAATTGGTCAGATTCAAGATTCTTCAAAGTCCTCATCTTTGACATTCCTGGAAAGCTTTACTCTCTACTATTTGTGATATTAATTCATTTATCCATCTATTAAAAATTATTACATCTCTGCTATGTACTGTATTAAGTGCTAGGAAAACAAGAATGTTTTAAAGTTGCTGGTTTACGCTCTAGAGAAGTCATGTCAGCAAGCAGGCAATTGCCATAGAGTGTGATAAGGCCAACAACAGGGGTTAACACTGGGTGTTCTGGAAGCTCTTGACAGGCACCCAACTCAGCTTTGGAGGTTTGCAGAAGTTTTCCGTGAAAAACTATTATCTAACCCATGGTTTTAAGGGTGAGAAGAAGATAATTACGTAAAAGAAATAAAGGGGAATAAAAATAGGGACAAAAATAACAAATATTTCCTTGGATTCTAAGTTCATTCATTTAATAGTTAATTTTCCCACCTCCTATGAATAAAACAGTGTAGCATTTATAAAGATGAATGGAGAGTATATGAAAATTCCCATGAAGTTAATCATTTTTAATGAATAAGTACATCTCAGCTCATGCCATGAAGGATTTTCCAATCTAATAGGATAAACATAACATGTTTCCCCTTTTAAGCCTTAGCACTTGCACACACACCAAGATTATAATACAAGTTTGTTCATCATCATGAAAATGATCAAGTTGGAAATTGGAGGGGAGGGACAAGATGGCTGACTAGAGACATCACTTGCCGAACTGTCCCCAAAGGAGGGAGCAATTCAGATAAAGGAGAGTGTAGAGGGGACATAGCTCAGGTGTAGGTCATAGAGAGAAGTACCTGAGCCTGCTGGGGACCTCACAGGGGAAAATTGGGAACATAGAAAGAAGAGGATAAAGGAAAAACAAGATATCAGCAAGGATCAAACCCAGAGAAGCTCAGAGCCCAGTGAAGGGGTGAATCCCTTTCTCTTTCCCACATTCCTTTGGGGATCAGTGGGCTACCAAGTTACTTGGAAACCTTTCCACTCCCATGAGCCTAACACTGCAGCAACCACAGAATTGTGGGGAGAACTTGTGTGATCCCAGAGCGTGGACATTCCATGTGGGATTCCCCTCTAAGGAGAGTGACCAAAGAGGCTGGAGAGCTGGCTTTCTTCCATTCAGACTCTTCTTTCCCACCTCTCCCAAATCCACTGCAATTGGGAGAGCAGTTTGAGGCAAGAATTTTGTGAGCAGCCGCCTCTCTTCAGGTGGCACATCTTCCAGTCTGAGGTTTCCACAGAGAGTGGGGCCCACGCCTTTCCTCATGAAGACTGCAGTGGACCCAGGGTTCCTGCTCTGGGAGCTCCCTGTCCACCAGTGTTTCTCAGTGATGCATGCCAGCAGGTCAGACACACAGGCTGGATCCCATGCCCCCAGGACTCGAGCAGGTTGTTTGGGGACACAAAGGGGAGGTTGGAATCTGGACTTGGGAGGCAAGAGAGCCCACATGGGCGGAACTGATGGGAAAACACTGTGGGGGTCCAAGACACAGAGATCTGGGGAAGCATCCATCCTTCCATGAGAAAGCCACACTGTTGGACTAAGGTGGGTCCTCCAGCATGGAAGATCCCAGCCCATGGCACCACAGCAACCAAGTGTAGCACATTCAGGTGCCTAGGCTGTAAGGGAATTGCAACCCCTTCCTCATGAGCAGCCTTCCCAATCTGGAGAGCCTGCCTTGACCCTGCTCCCCAGTGGCTTTCCCTAGCAGGCAGGAAAGAAAAAGAAAATGTGGAGCCCTGCTGAGGCTCAAAGCAGTACTGTCAAACTAGGGAAAGTCCCCTAGTAGGGAAGATCCCAGCCCACAGCACCACAGCAACCAAGCACAGCCCCTTCCTCATGAGCAGCCTTCCTAGTCTGGAAAGCCTGCCTTGAACCTCCCAGCAGCTTCCCATAGCAGAAAGGAAAACAACCTATGAGCCCTGCTGAGGCTTTTCAAAGCCTTTCAGGCTCACACAACCTAACCATACCCTGCTTCCTTCCTCTACCCACCTCTGCTCTGGTGGAGATCAAGCAACCCCCCGGAAGCTACAGGACCCTCCTCCCAAAGCCTGGGACATTCAAGTGCTCCACCTGAGGGATTAGAGCTTATCACAGGCACAAAAGAACATCTCTTTAGTTGGCTCTTTCCTGCAAGCATCAACCACTGACATGGAGAGCAGCTCTATAGCTCATTACGGCATCTACCAACTCAACCAAATAGGGAGGGGCTGATTGTTATTCACAAGTGTCACTCATTATCTCAGATATTAAGCTGGGGGTCCCCATACAACTCACAGTGCTGGGAAATGGTGAAGATAGCAGGATAGAGGCAATATGAGGGCACAGTGCTTTTTAGGAGAGAAACAAAAGTTATAGACAGCTCAGTCTGTAAGCAGTCTCCCTCTCCCTCGTCTACTGCAGACGTCTGGGCTTATTGGGAGCTGCTCAGAGTCTATACAGAGACATTCTACTGGAAAGCAAGTGCAGCAGAGATTTGGCGGCTGCCAATCCCAGGTTTCTGTAACCTACAGCATCCTGGTTGCTCTGGTGCATGAATTCAGGTCCACTCAGGACCCAGTCTTCCAGCAGTAGCCTTTGCATCCCTCCATCACTGGGTCAGGGAAGGAACAGATGCTCCCCTGTGTGATGCCCTATGCCTGGAGCTGAGGATATGTCCTCCCTGGCATGGAAGCCAAACAGAGAGGAGCCTCAGATGCCATAGGCACCACTTGGACTTCAGTGAGTCCTAAGGGTGGGGGGAGAACCTTGCCAACCAGCAGGTCTGGCCCACCTATGCAGACCCTGGGATGCTTAGACAAAGCATGCATGAATGAATGAATGAGCCTGCATGAATGGGCATCAGCAGTCCCCACACTGGTGAAACAGCCTCCCCATATAGGTGGCTCTCACCCCAAAATTCCCAGAGCCAGCTCTGAATCTCTTGGTGTGTCCAAGTCCAAGACTCTACCTGCTAGGCCTGTGACTCCACCACTGAGACTTCAGAGTTGCGCCTGGTCCCCAAACCCAACTACTAAGTTTCCACCACCGCCACTGGGCTGGCAGAACCTCCCTGAGATCCAGTGCTTCACTCAGAACCCCCAGTCCTGAGCAGCTGTCACTCCTGGACTTCATTTAAGAGCAAAGAACAGGTGCCTTGCAATCTTATTAAACCAGATCTGAGAGTAGAGAAGCCAGATGAGAAGAAACCAGCAAAATAACTCTGGCAACATGAAAAAACAAAATAGTTCAAACCCCCCATGGGAACACAATGAAGTAGTGGACTGCACCCACAAAGAAATTGGTGAAGTGACAGAAATGGAATTAAGAATATGGATGGCAAATCGGATGAATGGAACTGAAGAGAAAGTTGAAAACCAACAAAAAGAAGCAAAAAAAAAATTCAGGAAATCAATGAAAAAAAGAAAAAGTCACTGGAGCATTAGATAACATAAGAAAGGATATAATAGAACTTAAAGAAATGAAAGAGTCATTTAGGGAATTTCAAAACAGCAGAAAGCTTTAACAACAGGTTTAACCAAGGAGAAGAAGGAATCTCAGTGCTTGAAGACAAGGCTCTTGAGATAACCCAGTCATTCAAAGAGGAAGAGAAGAGTATAAAAAGTTTGAACAATCACTGAGAGAGATATGGGATTATGTGAACTGAAATAACATTCGAATTATAGGTATCCCTGAGGGAGAAGAAAAAAGAGCTAAAAGCATGAAAAACCTATTTGAGGAAATTAATGAAGAAAACTTCCCTAGTATCACCAGAAATTCAGACATACTTATACAAGATGGACATTGAAAACCTGGAAAATTTATAGCAAATTGATCATCTCCAAGACACATAGTAATCAACCTAGCCAAAGTCAAAATGAAGAAGAAAATTCTGCAAGCAGCAAGATGAAAGCATCAAATAACTTACAAAGGAAAACTCATCAGGCTAACTGCAGACTCCTCCGTAGAAACCTTACAAGCTAGAAGGATTAGGGTCCCATCTTCAATTAACTTAAACAGAACAACTGCTAGCTTAGAATGTTGTATCATGCAAAAACTTAGTTTCACAATAGGTGGAGAAATTAAGACTTTTCCAGACATGCAAACATTGAGAGAATTTGCCATGACCAGACCTGCTTTGCATGAAATACTCAGAAGAGCACCATACACAAATCAGTGCAACAGATTCCCATCAGTGTAAATTCACCTAAGAAAACCTCCATAACTCACAACTCTTATAGAATAATAGAACAAGAGGTAAAACAAAGCAATAAGGGACTATCTAACAGAATGAACAAACCAACATCCTGCATATCAGTGTTATCAGTTAACATTAATGGACTGAATGTTCCTCTCAAAAGACATAGGCTTGCTGAATGGATGAAAAAACAACAACCCAATTATCTGCTGTCTCCAGGCAACACATCTAAACCACAAGGACGCAAACAGATTCAAAGTAAAAGGATGGAAAAAAATATTCCAAATGGGAATCAACAACAACAACAAGAATGTAGCCAATATAACATCAGATTAAATTGAATTTAAGCAAACAAAGTAAAGAAAGACAGAGAGGATCATTATACAATGGTAAAGGGAGCAATTCAACAAGAAGACATAACAATCCTAAATATATATGTGCCCAAAACAGGAGCTCCCAGATACATAAAACAGATTTCAATAGCGCTAAGCAAAGAAATAAATAGCATCATCGTAATTGCTGGTGACCTCAACACCCCATTGTCAGAATTCAACAAATTATCAAAGCAGAAAATAAAGAAAAAACTTCAGACATAAACCAAACTCTAAATCAAATGGACCTAACAGACATTTATAAAACATTCTATCCAAAACTACAGAATACTCATTCTTCTCAGCAGCACATGGGACATTCTCCCATATGTTAAGATTGATCATATCTTAGGGCACAAAATGGGTCTCAAAAAATTCAAAAAAAATCAAAATTGTACCATATACTTTCTCAGACCACAGTGGAATAAAACTAGACATTAATCACAAGAGAAGCAATCAACTCTACATAAAGTCAGGGAAATTAAACAACTTGCTGCTGAATGGTCAAGAATGAAATTAAGGTGGGAATAAAAAAATTCTTTGAGTTGAGTGACAAAGGGGACACAATTTATCAAAATCTATGGGGCACAACAAAAAATTCCTCAGGGAAAAATTCACAGCCTTAAATGCCTACATCAAAAAAACAGAAAGATCACAAATTAACAACCTAATGTCACACCTCAAGAAACTACAAAAGGAAGAACAAACCAAACTCAAAGCCAGCAAAAGAAAAGAAGTAACAAAGGTCAGAGCAAAACTAAATGAATTGGAAAACAAAACAAAACAAAAATATGAAGAATTAATGAAACAAAAAGTTTGTTCTTTGAAAAGATAAACAAAATTGACAGACCTCATGCTAGATTAACCAAGAACACAAGGGAAAGGACCCAAAATGAGCTCAAGCAGAAATGAAAAAGGTGGCATTACAACCGATACTGCAGAAATACAAAACATCAATCATGGATACTATGTAAATCTCTGTGTGCATAAACTAGAGAATGTAGAGGAAATGGACAAGTTCCTGGAAACATACAACCTCCCAATACTCAACCAGGAAGAAATAGAACTCCAGAGCAGACAAATAATGAACAGTGAGATTGAAACAATAAATAAAACCTCCCAAGAATAACAACAAAAAGCCCTGGACCAGATGGATTCAGAGCCAAATTCTATCAGACCTACAAAGAAGACCTGGTCCCAATAATATAGAAATTATTCTATAATATTGACAAGAAGGGAATCCTTCTCAACTCATTTTATGAAGTGCCACACTGATACCAAAGCTAGGAAAGGACCCAACAAAAAAAGAAAACTACAGACTAATATCCCTTATGAATATAGATGTAAAGATCCTCAATAAAATACTAGCAAATAGAATTCAATAGTACATCAAAAAATAATCCACCAGGATCAAGTGGGCTTCATCCTAGGGATGCAAGAATAGTTCAACATATGTAAATCAATAAATGTGATTCAACACATAAACATAAGCAAAAACAAAGACCATATGATCATCTACTAGATGAAGAAAAAGCATTTAACAAAACCCAGCACCCTTTCATGATAAAAACCTTCAACAAATTAGGCATAGAAGGAACACATCTCAGATTATAAAAGCCATAGATGACAAATGCACAGCAAACATCATACTAAATGGGGAAAAATTGGGAAAGCATTCCCCCTAAGAATTGTAACAAGACAAGTGTGCCTATTGTCATCACTTCTATTTAACATAGTGCTGGAAGTCCTAGCCAGAGAAATAAGGCAAGAGAAGAATATTAAGGGTATCCAAACCAGGAAAGAGGAGGCTGAACTATTATTCTTCGCTGAAGATATGATCATGTGTCTAGAAAAACCCAAAGATTCCACCAAGAATCTCCTGGAATTGATAAATAAATTCAGCAAAATCTCAGGATACAACATCAATGCACATAAATCAGTAGCATTTCTACATATTTTTATAGCAGTTATGGTGAAAGTTAAATCAAACACTCAATATCATTCACAATAGCTACAAAGACAATAAAATACCTAGGATACACTTAAACAAGGAAGTGAAAGGTTTCTACAAGGAGAACTACTAAAGTCTGTGGAAAGAAATTGCAGAGGATACAAAAAAAAATGGAAAACATATCACACTCATGGATAGGTAGAATCAACACTGTATGTTTCATTTAAAACTAGAAAAGAGTCCAAATAACCAAAGCAATCTTAAGCAAAAAGAACAAATCTGGAGGCATCACATTACCAGACTTCAAACTATACTACAAGCCTACAATAACCAAAACAGCATTGTATTGGCATAAAAATAGAGACATAGACCAATGGAACAGAACAGAGAACCCAGATATAAAACCACCTACCTACAATCAATTGATCTTTGACAAAGCAGACAAAATGTGCACTGGGGAAAAGAAGCTCTATTCAATAAATGGTGCTGGGACCAGGAACAGTGGCTCATGCCTGTAATCCTAGCACTCTGGGATGTTGATGCAGGAGCTCAGGAGTTTGAGACTAGCCTGAGCAACAGCAAGACCCCTCCTCTAGTAAAAATAAATTACCTCAGCATTGTAATGTGTACCTGTAGTCCTAGCTATTCAGGAGGCTAAGGCAGGAGGATCACTTGAAACCAGCAGTTGGAGGTTGCACTGAGCTATGATGATGCCACTGCACTCTGGGATGACAGAGGGTGATAGAGGTACACTCTCTCTAAAAAAAATTGCTATAAAAATTGGATAGCTCCATGCAGAAGAATGAAACAGGACCTCTGCTTCTCACTACTCATAAAAATTAATTCAAGATGGATAAAAGACTTAGATATAAGGCATAAAACCATAAGAATTCTGGAGGAAAAACTCTTCTAGATATCAGCCCATGCGAAGAATTGATGACTAAGACCCCAATGGCAATCATGGCAACACAAAAATTAATAAATTGGATTTAATTAAACTAAATAGCTTCTGCACAGCTATGGAAACAATCAACAAAGCAAACAGATAACCTACAGAATGGGAGAAAATATTCTCAAGCTACACATCTGATAAAGGGCTAATAACCAGACTTCAGAAAGAATTCAAGAAAATCAGCATGAAAAAAACAAACAATCCCATTAAAAAGTGGGCAAAAGACATGAACAGAAGTTTCTCAAGAAGAAAGACAAATGGCCAATAAACATGAAAAAATGCTCAATGTCACTAATCATCAGGGGAATGCAAATTAAAACCACAGTGAGGTATCACCTTGTCACAGTTAGGATGGCCTTTATTAAAAAGTTCAAAAACAATAGATGATGTCATGGATGCAGAGAAATTGGACACTTATACACTGTTTGTGGGACTGTAAATTACTTCTATGGAAAATAATATGGAGATTCCTCAAAGATCTAAAAGTAGACCAGCAATCCCACTATTGGCTTTTTACCCAAAGGAAAGAAAACTTTTCATCAAAAAGACACCTACACTTGAATGTTTGCTGCAGCATAATTCAGAATTGTGAAGATGTAAAATCAACCCAAATGCCCATCAATTCATGAGTGGATTAATAAAGTGTGGTATATGTATGCCATGTAGTACTACTCAGTCATAAAAAGGTGAATTAATACTTTTTGCAGCAATCTAACGAAAGTGTTGGTGGTATAATGGTTAACATAGCTGCCTTCCAAGAAATTACAGAGAAACAATTCAATGAAATGAGGAAAACAATAAGTGATCAAAATGAGAAATTTAATACAGATTGAAAGAATTACAAAAAACCCCAGAAATCTTGGTGCTGAACAATATAATGTACAAAATGAAAAATGCAATTCAATGCTTCAATAGTTGAATTTATCAAGCAGAGATGGAATCCATGAACTTGAAGACAGGTTATTTGAAAATATACAGTCAGAGGAGAAGAGAGAATTAAAAGGAATGAATAAAGTTTACAGGATTAATAGGACAGCATTAAAAGAACAAATTTTTTGAGTGATAGGGTCTCAAGAATGAGAAGAGAAAGATAAATAGGTAGAAATCTTATTTAAAGAAACAGTAGTAGGAAAATTTCTAAATCTAGAGTAATATATAAATATGTAGAAGGTCAAAAGTCTCCAATTAGATTCAATACAAATAAGACTACCTCATGACATATTATAATTCAAGCTGTCAAAAATTAAAGACAAAGAGAGGATCTTAAAAGCATCAAGAGAAAACAAGCAAATAGCACATAAGGGAGTTCTAATACAGCTAGTAGCACACTTCTCAGCAGAAACCTTACAGGCCAGGAAAGAGTGGGATGATTTACTCAAAGTGCTGAAGGATAAAAAAATAACTTTTGACCCAAGATACTATACTCAACAAAGCTATTCTTCAGAAATGAAGGAAAGAAAAATTTTCCCAGACAAAGAAAAACTGAGAGAATTTATCACCACCATATAATCCATACAGAAAATACTAAAGGGAGTTCTTCAAGTTGAAAGAAAAAGATGCTAGTGAGTAAAATGAAAATATCTGAAAGCACGAAACTCACTGGTAAATGTAAGTACACAGTCAAATTCAGAATATTTTAATATTGTAATGGTGGTATGTAAATTACTTATATCTTTATGAAGGTTAAAAGCCAAAACTATTAAAAATCATAATAGCTGCAATAATTTGTTAAGGGATATGTGATATAAAAAGTGTAAATTGTAACATCAAAAACTCAAAATATGATGTGAGGAGTGGAGTTAAACTGTAGAGTTTGGGAGTTTTTTTCTGATCAAAGTTAAAGTACCTATGAGTTAAATAGAAAGTAAAAACAAAATTTTTTAAATACATTTTTCACTGAAATGAAATAGAAATAAAATAAACCAACATTGATATTATGCAACTAAAACAGTGTTCAAAGTGGAAATGACACCATTAAATACCTATATTAGAAAATAACAAAAAGATCTAAAATCAGTAACTTAAGTAACTAGAGAAAAACAAAAAAATACCCTAAAAGATAAGAGGGAGGAAAATAAAGTTTAGTGTGTAAATTAAAAAAATTAAAAACAGAATAAACAATAGAGAAAAATCAACGAAACCCAAAGCTAGTTCTTGAGAAAATCATAAAAGTGAATAAATCTCTACCTAGACTGATCAAGAGATAAAAAGAGATAAGATACAAATTACTTATATCAGGAAAAAAAGAGGGAACTTCACTATTGACTCAACACACATTAAAAGGACAGTCCACTAGTAAGAACACATATCTGCTCATAAATCCTATAGCTCGGTGAGATGGACCAATTACTCGCAAGTCACAAACTATGAAAACTCACTCAGGAGGAAATAGATAATTTGAATAGTTCTATATCTATTAAAGAAATTGAATAAATAATTAATAATCTTCTGTATAAAAATACTCAATGGCCAGGTAGTTTCACTGGCCATTTTTTCCAAACATTACAAAACAAAAACAACTCTACACTGTCTCTTTCAGAAAACAAAAGACGAAGGAGCATTTTCAAATTCATTTTATGATGCCAATATTATCCTAATACAAAACCAGACAAAGATACTACAAAACAAAACAAACCCATCTTAAACATAGAAGAAAAAATGTGTTACCAATTGAATCCAGCAATATATTAACATAATAACACACCATGACCAAGTGGTTTTTATCCTGAAAATACAGAGCTGACTCATCATTACAAAAATCAATCAGTGTACTTCACCATATTATATATTAACAGACCAAATTAGAAAGATCATCTGAAAAATCACATATAAATCTCAATGGATTTAGAAAAAGAAAGAATGATTGCTTTTCTTCTAAAATCGGGAACAAGGTATGAACATCTTCTCTCTTAGTACTAGAGTTCAACATTGTACTGGAAGTCTTAGCAAGTATAATAAGGCAAGAAAAAGAATATAGATATCGAAAAGGAAGAGATAAAACTACCCTTATTCTCAGATGACAAGATTGTCTATATAGAAAATCCCAAAGAATTTGAAAAACAGTATTTAGAATTAATAATTGACTTTAGCAAATTCACAGGCTAAAAGGCCAATACAGAAAGGTTAATTGTATTTCTATATGTAATCCTATATGTATCCCTATGTGTTCCTGCATTAGACAAACTGTATGTAAGATCTGTATTCTGAAAACTACAAAATGATGATAAAATAAATCAAAGACGATCTAAATAATCTAAATAGATAGTGCCTGTGGTAGGAAGACAGTATTGTCATTTCTCCCCAATTTAATAGATAGATCCAACATGGCCTTAATCAACTTTTTGTTATTGTTGCTGACAAGCTGATTTTAAAATTTATATAGCAAAACAAAGAAATTAGAATAGCCACAACAATTCTGAAAAAGAAGAATGAAGTTTCATGACTATACCATTAGACTTCAATACTTCCTATAAAGCAATAGTAATCAAGATAGAGTAATATTGGGAATGGATAGACATATAGATCAGTAGAATAGAATAGAGATCCCGAAAATAGACTCTAAGAAACATAAACCAAGTTTTTGAAAACAGCACAAGGAATTTAATGGACAAAGGATAGAATTTTCAGTAAATAGTATTAAAACAAATGAATGTTTGTATGCAAAAAAAAAATGGTGCCTCAACACATATCTCACATCTTTTAGAAAATTAACCAAAATGGATTATAGATTTATTTTAAATGTAAAATGTAAAGCTGTAAAACTTCTAGAAGAAAGCACAGGTGAAAATCTGTGTGACTTTTGGTATGGTGCGAATTTTTAGATATAGCACCAAGAACATGATACATTTTTTAAAAAAACGATAAATTAGGTTTCACCAAAATTTAAAAATTGTGTTCTGCAGCAGATGCTGTTAAAAAGTGAAAGGCTAGTCACAGAGTAGGAGATAATATTTCCAAATAACCTATTTGATAAAGGAATTGTACCCAGATTATATAAAGAACACTTAAAATTCAACCAATAACTCAACAGACCAGTGAGCAAAAGACTGAATTAAACAGACACTCTACCAGAAAAGATATATAAATGGAAAATAAGTGTATGAAAAGATACTCAACACCATTAGTCCTTAGGGAAATACAAATTTAAACTACAATAAAATACAACTACACGATTTTTATAATACCTAAAATTTAAAAACAAACAAACAACCTGACAATACCAAGTGCTAGAGACAAGGAGAAACAACAGAAATGAGAAACTCTCATTCATTTTTGTTGGAAATGAAAATGGTACAGCCATTTTGGGAATTTTTGGCAATCTTTTTTTATACATATGTACTTATTATAATATGACCCTGCACTTTCACTTCCAGGTATTACACAAGCAAATCATAATGTTATGTTCACACAAAAACCTAAATGTGAATGTTTACAGTAGCTTTATTCATAATTGGCAAAAACTGGAAGCAACTCAGATATCCTTTAATGGGTGAATGAATAAACAAACTGTAGTACATCCTTACAATGGAGTATTACTCAGCAATAAATAGAAACAATCTATTGATTAACTTAACAACATGGATGAATTATAAATGTAGTTTGCTAAATGAAAGAAGCCAGACCCATAGGTCTACAAATTATATGATTCAATTTATATAACATTTTGGAAAAGGCAAAACTATAGGGATAGAAAACAGGTCAGTGGTTGCCAGGAATTGGGAATGAGGAAGGAGCAGCCTACAAATGGGTAAGGCAAGGCGATTTGCAGGGCAATGTGACTCTTCTATATGGTACTGCGGTGATGGATACATGGCTTTGCCAAAAACCACAGGACTCTACCACTGTGTTGCAAATGTATACCATGTTTATTGAAGGGGTTGAGGAAGAAGGCTTAATAATTTAGAAAAACAGTCAGACTAGATTCTCTAAATTTAAAGATAAAGAGAAGTGTACACAAACACTATATTCTAGTTGATAAATTTGTTTCTTGCAAATATATGATTTAGAAATCCTAAAACTATTATATCTATATACTACAAATAAGTAAATGTATAGTAGATCATGAGAGTCCAGTCACTTTCGCTGACAGAGAAAGAAGTTACAAATAAGCAAGTCGGAAATTCCAGGATGAACATTATGGTGCTAGATTAGAGTGTGGGATATCAGTCTGAATTTATGTTTACATGCACACATACACACAGAGATAGGCACAAAAATAAATGTAGATATGTGTGTACACACGGATTAGTATGCATATGTTATTTTCTAGCTCCATCCACTGAAATGGGCTAGAAAAACTTTATTCATGAAAAGTATATCTAGTGCTCAGATGCTGGTTTGTAAATACCATTCTTCAGTAAAAAGAACCAGGAAAACACTGGAGAGAGAGCTGATTCTAGGTCTGGGATAGGAAAAATACAAGAGTCTAGAGTATCTTGTAGTGCCAGAAAGTAAAAATGTCCTAAAAAATAAAAAGAAAATATGGAGTATATCAAAGGGATTTGAATTGACCCGAAAGAGCTGATGATGGCTAAAGTTGGAACAATGTAAGTCAAAAAATAAATTACTATAGTATTGGATTATAGCCCAAATAATAAAATAAACATTCATGAGTCCATACTTATGTAAATAATGTTTGAATACATACATACATAAATGAGTACATAGGGGGAAAGGGATATATCTTCTTGACAGCTTGTTTGGAGGTTCTAGAAGAGGAGTGCAGCTACTTGTATACCCCTTGACTGAAGACCAGTCCTCCTCTATCGGGGAAGGCCATCCTCTTCTACCGAACATGCAGCTTTTGGATGGACGCACATGGAGCGGTGAGGGAGGAAGGGGACACCCGCCTAACCAGCCAGATCAGTCAGATCAACCCTGGTGATCAATGGGGTGACAGATGTCGCAGCCAAATGGCCCTCACATCCTGGAAAAGGGATATATCTTCTTTATAGGCTATTTCCAATTTATAAATGTAGAGGGAAAGAGAGAAATCGATTATCACCACTAGAATATCACAGTAATAATTAATGCAGGAAAGATCTACTGATGAATTCTAAATTAATGTGACAATTTTAAAGGCAATATTTGCACCTCAACATATTTTCCCCTAGATGATTTATTAGTTATTGTGATAGTTTTAGCATATATCCACAAACTCTTTGCTATTCATAGTTGCAGGATTTGGAGCTTAATTATTTTACCCTTGAATACAGCTACACTCAGTGATTTTCCCCTAATGGTAAGAGCATGGGATTGGAAAATGGTAATTTACAGTGGAGAAACTGGCAGACTCTCTCTGATCTAAGTGATCAAGGTTGACACCTTAAGTAATACCACGTTGATATCATGTGTCCCCTGGTATGAGGAAAAGAGTACATCTGTGATATTCTTCCCCCAGATCCATAACTTCCATGTAATCATGATAAAACATCAGACAAAAACCTGACCACTACTCTTTGAAGGTTTTGTAATTATGAAAGATACAGAAAACTAAGAAACTCCCATAGGTTGGCAGAGAGTAAGAAGACAAGTTGACTAAATACTATGTGGTATCAGAATTGGATCCTGAAGCAGAAAATGACCACTAAGAGAAAAAGTGGAGAAATACAAATAAAGTCTCTCATTTAGTTAATACTATTGTATCAATGTTAGTTTTTTAGTTTTGATAAATACACAATGATTGCATCAGATGTTAACATCGGGAAAAACTGGGTGAAGGGTATATGGAAGCTCTCTTTTCTATCTTTTCAACTCTTCTATAAATCTAAAGAAAAAGGGGAAAAAAGTAAATGGCACAAGAAACAGTTTTGTGTATTCGTTTAAAGTCACAAAGAAGATGATTAAGGTAACTAAAAGTAATTATACAATTGTGTGAAGAAGAGAGAGAAGGAAAGTAGACACTAGGTATAAGTCAATAAAAATCCCAGCCCATCAATGAATATCATCAAAGTCCATGTCAAACCTGATAAGTCAATAAATAACACTATAAGTGTATTATTTAGAAAAGCTGAGAAACCACCAGAAAATCTTAAAACAGACTCGATGAAGGGAAGTTTCTTATTGGAGTAGGAATAGTAGTGACCAGAGACAGATTTTTCATTACCAGTTCATCAGCAGTATCTGATTTTATAACCATATGCATGTTATTTTGAAAAAATATTACAAAATAATGTCATTCCATAAAGAGGCTCTGTAGTCAATTGGTTTGTAATGTATTTTTTATTTTTCCTTTATTTTGGAGAGTCAAAATACATTTTGTCATACTAAAAACTGAGAGAAATTATAAAATAAAAACAAGCAAAAAGAAACAAATTTTCTATGAATCAGCATTCCTCAAACTTATTTGGCCACATATACAGGTATTAGTAACTGCTGTTGTAGAAGCAACTCTCAGGAAATAGAGAGTTTGGAAAATGCTGGGCTCTGAACCCTTGAAGAGTAAAAGAAAACCACAGCTGAGAAATTGATGTGAGGCCCTCTAACTCTTGGCATAGATGAACTCACACTACTCTCTGCAGCCTTTTAATTGCTAAACTCATCACTGTGGTTCCTGTCTGTCTCCTGAATCCGTCCCAAACACCGCAAGAGTCTGGCGCACAATTTTGCCTTCTTAGATGCAGTGTCCTCTTTGCCACTCTAATCATTTTTCAGGTCTGTACCAACCTCATTCTGGTTCTTGAAATATGTAAATTACCCTTGAAGCATAATTCTTGTGCTATTCCCCACGGTGAGAGAGTGAAATACAGCTCTGGGATTTCTCTCTTGGATGTCGCCTCCCCTATAAGGGACAAAGATCACACTCTGTCTTGAAACCCAGTAATCAAAAAGGTAGGCTTCTGTCCTCTGGGTCCTTCAAAGCCTCCAGTGCAATGAGGGAAAGGGAAGCTCTCTGCCCTACCTGGATTTTGCTCCTAAGGGGATGATTTCTGGGAGCCTGACAAAATCTATGACTGCAGCTGATGTAATTTACATGGTCCTGAATCAAGGCAGGTGGATTATGTATTCTCTTTGTTTTCACTCTGGATTTATGGGAAGCAAGGGTTATTTTTCCCTTTGTCCAAATATCTTAAATCATTCAAAGGCAGCATTAGATTTTTAACAGAAAAATGCAAATGTAACTGGGACACTTACAATGACCTAAATGCATGCTGATTACCTTTTCTGTTATTTTCTGCCCTTAAATAAAGAAAATAAAATAAATGTCAGCAGCAAGAAAAATGAAAGTAGGTCAGTCTACAGAACCATTAGATCAAAAGCAGTTAGAGCCAAACACACCTTTCCCAAGTGGGAAGCAAGAAATCAACATGTAAATGAAAAGCATTTGAAGAGTTGTAGCAGTTTCCCTATTAGCCCTGGCAATTAGCAGGAGGGCATTAAATTATTCTGGCGACTGCATCTTGTAGCTGGGAACAAAGTGGAAATGCTGGTAATGTTACCGAAAGAGATGAGTCACTCCAAAACAGAGCTTCTAATGGGTAGGACTCGCATTTCTCAGAAAATGAGGGGAAGAACGGACAACGTTCGTTTTCTGCCAGGATCATGAGGGAGTAAGATCTGATCTTTCTGTGTGTGTGTGTAAATGTGTATGTGTAGATGCAAAAGTCTGCTGGTCCTTTCAATTGACTGGAACTGAGGGTCTAATACTAACACCTCCTCATGACAATAGGAAATGCCAACAGCATGGCCAAATATGGTGAACTCTCATTGAAGATAACTGTGTTCATCCTTGTTAATGATTATTAGACTACTCTTTGTCAACAGATCACTTTTAATATCTTATTACATGGGGTCAAATTAATATACCTGTTCTTGTGTTGCAGAGTTTAACAGAGTCAACACTGTTTACACAGCATGAAGGAAACAGAAGCAGCTAAATAAATGTGGAACCTACCTATTAATGAAAAGCTGCTCACAAAGTGTTTTTAGAATAAGATAAGATTTCTAGATATACCCTCTGAGAGAAGAGATAGGAGCACATCAGTGAATTGGGGCAGTGTAATGTGATGGTGGAGACTCTCAGAGCTGAAGGAAGATTTTGGAGAATAAACACTGAGTGGTTTGTTCCACTGTATGTATTAACTCTTTCATGAATTTGAAGTCATTTTTGGTCCCAACACAGACAGTCCATGTAATATGTTTGTTCTCCAATATTTCCCAAATTACCATGAGTCTACAGAGGATCTGGAGTTTTTACCTGAAAAATCCAAAGATATCACATGAAGAAGACCCAAAGGACTTTGAACTTTGGAGAAAGATTTATCACAAATTCCCTTGTGCCTAATCTTTAGGAGAAATAAAGTGCTAACTTTATTACTAATTGATAGCCTTTGGAATTTAGACTCTATAGCTTGTATCCTGAATTTACATAAAAAACTCACTGGCAAGTTTGCATGGAAAGTCAAGACCCAGAATAGCTAATGCAATATTGAAGAAGAAGAACTGACACTATTTGACTTCAAGATATACTATGAAGCTACAGTAGTCAAGACAGTGTGGTTTTGGCAAAAGAATAGACAAATAGATTAATGGAATAGAGAGCCCAGAAATAGACCACACAAACATAGTCAACTTATCTTTGACAAAGCCGCAAATGCAATCCAATGGAGAAATGATAGTCTTTTTAACAAATGGTGCTGAAACAACTAGACATCCACAAACCAAATAGTAATAATAATAGTAACATATAAACAGACCTTACATCTTTCACAAAATTTCTCAAATTGGATCACAGGCCTAAATGGAAAACATAAAGCTATAAAACTTCAGGAAGATAACATAGGAGAAAATCTAGGTGACCTTGCCAATGAGATTTTATATATGACACCAAAAGGATAATCTATAAAATTAAAAAGTTGATAAGTTGAACTTCATCAAAGTTAAAAACTTCTGCTCTGCAAAAGATACTACTGTTAAGAGAATTTAGAAAAGCTACACTACAGAAAATTTTCAGAAAACACATATCTAATAAAGGACTTGTATCCAAAATATAAAAAGAACTCTGAACAGTCAGTAACAAGAAAATGAAAAATCTAGTTAAAAAAATGGGTAAAAGATATCAACAAACACCTCACCAAGGAGGACATAGGATGGCAAATAAGCATAAGAAAACATGCTCAACATCATATGTCATAAAGGAAATGCAAATTAAAATGGAAATGAGATACCACTATATACCTATTAGAATAGCTAAAATCTAAAACAATGACATAATCAAATGCTGGTGAGGATGTGGAGCAATAGGAATTCTCATTCATTGTAGGTGGGAATGCAAAACGGTACAGCCACTTTGGAAGACAGTTTGGCAATTACTTATAAAACTGGACATACTCTTATTATACAATCCAGCAATCATGCTCCTTGGTATTTACCCAAATGAGTTGAGAACTTATGCCCCACAGAAATCTACACACAGATGTGTGCCCTACAGAAATCTACACACAAATCTACACACAAATGTAGCTTTTTTTCATAATTTCCCAAACATGGAAGCAACCAAAATGGCCTTCAGTGGTGAATGGATAAACAACTGTGGTACATCCAGGTGATGGAATATTATTCAGTGCTAAAAAGAAATGAGCTATCAAGGCAAGAAAACACATGCAGGAAACTTAAATACATATTGCTAAGTGAAAAAATCCAGCTTAAAAATGCTATATACTATGTCATTCCAACTATATGACATTCTAGAAAAGGCAGAAGTCTGGAGACAGTAAAAAAATCAGTGGTTGACTACAGGCTTTAGTTAATAATAATATATTAATATTAGTTCATCAATTATAACACATATATCACATTAATGCAAAATATCACTAATAGGAGACACTGGGAGAAGGAGGAGGGGATATGGGAACTTTCTATACTCTCTACTGAATTTTTCTGTCAACCTAAAACTGCTCTAAAATATAAAGTCTATTAATACAAATAAATAAATACATTTTAAAAATGCATCACTTTTCTAATGGAGAAATTCCACATGCAGCCTCCTCAGTGAAAGTTAACGATTGCCTTAGCAATCTGGTTCCCGTCCATTCCTTATTCTTCCCCCACCACATGCCATCTGGACTGTTTTTAGCTGCTGAGATACAGGTAAGTGATATCCTAAGTTTCTAAGATGGGAAGACACTAACCAACTAGTAATTATAAATAAAAAGAAAAAAAATTAGCCGAAGAATGTACTTTGTTGACAAGTCCATGTCTGTAGGACACATGACTGAAGGTCGAGAGATAGTGTGTGTGAGGACGCCCTCCACTCCGAGCCATCTCTTTCGGACATGGCAGATTGCCTCTCATATTCGCCTCGGTGTGGAGGGAGGAAACCTTCTTTGGCTTCCTCTGCCCAGGTTTTCCAATATGTCAAAGTAATGAAATAGTTTGCTGGTGGTTCTGGAACTTTACCCTGGGCTTTATAGTGGCCAACATTCTTATATTCTGTCCATAGCAAAAACAAAACAAAAATATCACATTAAAATGTTTGCCATTTATAACCCATCGTATGAATAAGAAACATACAACTGGAAGGTTGAGGCAGTGGGTTCCACTGACCATTCCACTCAGATTGTCAACTCTTTTCCTAGAAGAGATCTTAGGTTTGGTATATTCACAAACCCAAAAGATCTATGCCCCCTAACTTGCCAAAGCTTGGAAAGATTGCTTCCTCAGCCTTAAGTCAACTCATCCCTCCATCTCCTTTTATTTTGTCGGAGAAAGGAGATAGGACTTGCATAGTGGGAGCTCGTATGGTCTGAGTGTTGTACCACCACTTGGCAAAGATATTAAGTCAATTTCACTTGACTCTAACCTGCCTTGAAGCCCAATAAATTGAATACGGCAGCTTAAATAACACCACATATAGAAATTCAGAGTGGTACTTTATTAGATTAGCTTTTTAGTTTGTTTTTCCTAAGAAATATTTACAGTTCTTTTTAATGGGCATCCTCAGAAATGAATAGGAAAGCAAAATTGAGCTACAGATTTTCAAATGACAAAGTATGAACAGACACACACCCTGATTAATATTTACTGGACTCTAAAGAGCTTTGGTTGTAGCCAATATGCTCAGAACACTCATGTAGAGAATGATTGCCCTGTGCCTTGCCCCTCGGGTTTCAGATCCCATTCAAGATTAAACTAGGAAAGAGTGCAAGGATTTCCACTTGGGGCTTGCCACTAAGAGTAATGTTTCTATCTTGCCTTGTAAATGCAAACACTTTATGTCCAAGCTTCTTAAAGTGACAGACACATGGGACATCCGGTCAACTTCTTGGGGAAGGGAGCAATTGATAGCAGTTCCAAAACCAATCAGACAAGGGAGAAAATGGAGCCAGGCCTATTCTTGTTCTATGGAGACCAGTGGAACTGAGAACTCTCAGGATCAATGAATATATTTGACCCATGGGGCTGTGGAGGGTGGGTCTGTATCCATAAGTTTGAAATATGAATATGTGTATTTACATTTATAAGAATATGTGTCTGCTCTTTTGCTAAATTTCCAATAGGTCCCACCACTGTTGTTTACATCTTTTTTCTTTATTAGGTAGCTCACTTGGTTACATTTTCCCTTGCAACTAGTCAAAGAATTTGTTTCCCCAGCATATTTTGCAACCAAAATCACTCCCTGAAGTGTTCCTGTAAGCTCTAATTTGGCAAAAATACAAAGCTAGACTTCCTTTTGGAATTTCAGAATGCTGAAAACTGGAAACCCTCTCCCATGCCTTGGGCTCAGGTACGCTAGTGCCACACCCATGCAAGGAATGAAAGTGCTCCCCAGCCAGATGTTGCTGGGCTTAATTTGACGTATTATTTAAAAGGACATGAAGACAAAAAATATTCTATATGAGCTGTATGTAAAAGAAGTCAGAAAAAACTCATTCTGAAATGCTCATCACAGTAATGATACTCTGAAAGCAGTTGTTAGAATGTCAAATATGTGAGCATCATTTTTATTCCTGTCAGTATGAAACGAACTTGAAATAATAACACTTGGTCAAATTTTCTAAGTGCTTCTCAGTAAGCAGAGAAGGAATATAAGTGAGGAAGCCTCTTGTGATATTTTCAACTGGAGAAATTCCTATTTCCAGTGAAAATTAATTGTTTTGTCTTTCATTATATCTCCATTAAATCCTCCAAAAGGACAACGAGTGATGGTGACTTTCCATCTTGCCTGGCTTTCAAGTTTACCAGGAAGCACCCTCTGTCTGAACTTACCATTGTTTTACACCATATGGGATGGGGCTCCCTTAGCCAATAGGAAGTTGGAATTAGGTGTCATAATGAATAATCAGAAATTTCAAAAAATTGGGCTTTCTCTCTACGGCTTTATATGGTTTTACTTATTCTAGAGTTTTTGCTTATTCTAGAGTTCTATTCAGTTTATAAATGCTCCTATCCTAGACCATTACTAGGGACTTTCTTAAATAGCATTGAGGGAATGTCTTGTCCATCTAAGTTGGCTGCTTTAAACAAATTATACTTGGTTTATGAAAAATTAATTTTGCTTCCAAGTTTGACATAATCTGATTTTTTCTCCAATGTTCGCAAAGCTGCATGAAATTTTTTAGTAACAGCTTTGGAGTTTAATGATGTAGGAACCATGAAGGCCTATTGAGACCCAGAAAAAGTAACAGAATACTATGAGAAAATGGTATTTCTAGACCTCTCAAGAGGGAAAAAATGGAGAAGGAAGAGGAAAGAAAGTAGAAATCCTGCTGGGCCTATAGTCCCAGCCCTGTGCCGGGACTTTTGTGTTAAGCAACAGAGATACTCTATGAACCTGTGAGCATATATCTGAAGTCACTTAGACTTACACATTTTCTGATCATCCTTATCTGATTAAACAAGCTTCAAAGGCATAATGAATAATTTATGATAAATCAATGTCCACATAAAACAAAAGCACATTTTAAAAGAAATGTTTTATGTCTAATTCCCAAGTGAATGCTAAGCTTGTCCCATTTTGCTAGCTATTTTGTTACAATTGTCTCAGTTTTTTTAGTTTCAGTTTCAAAAATAGTTAAGACTAAGAAGTAGATATGATAAAGCTCTTTTAAGGCTGCAAAGCAAGCTTCGTATATTCTCCCACTGAATCCCCACAACCCTGTTGTCAGGTTGATTGTCAGTATTGTGAGTGACACTATCTCCACAGATGAGAAAATGGAGATTTGTCATCTTATGTGACTCTACCATATTGATACACCTGCGTTAAGCAGCACTATCAGGTCTTTAACCCAATATTTGAGGGTCTATTGATGGGCCTTTTTTTATTATTATTGTTATATAAACCTTGATATTTAAGAAAGCATTCCCATGCTGCGGAATGAACCCATGCAAGTGCATCACACAGTTGCCAAAGGCCAAAACTGGAGCCACAGAAACTTTCTACCACGTGGTAATTGCAACGGTCACTTATTCCTGCACCACAGTGGGAAGTGACAGGATGCACTGAGACTCTGTAGTTCTCAAATCCTGAAAACAGAATAGACCTTCTCTATCGTGCTTGCATTCTCTTAATACGCTATGGCCGAGTCTTCCCCCTTAACCCCCAGACATAGGTATTCCAGAAGGGAGGAAGTCCTAAACACCAGAATAGCATCATAAAAAATATGTGTTTTATTACTTCCTCTTCTTATAGCCTAACAATCTCAAATAGTTATTTGTGAAGTTGGTGTTGTATCTCCTCTTTCTTCCTCTATCTTATCAAAAAGGAAGTGTAGAAAGTACGTACAACAGGAACACTCAGGTATCCAGAGGCCCCTCCAAGTGTGCTGAAGTAGAAGGCTGGTAAGTTTTAGGCATG
Organism: Cheirogaleus medius; assembly: GCA_008086735.1. Taxonomy (NCBI): domain Eukaryota; kingdom Metazoa; phylum Chordata; class Mammalia; order Primates; family Cheirogaleidae; genus Cheirogaleus; species Cheirogaleus medius. Next base: position 68,036,025 of record VBSM01003204.1, on the reverse strand, counting down.
AACTTCTAAATGTGTTTCTTTCAGTTCTGGTTTTTCCTTCCTCCAAATTTTAAGCCTCATTTTGCAGAGTTGAAAGCACTACTTCTCTATAGTATTTTTTTTTCTTAGATTTATCAGTAATTCATATAAATATTAGACAGTAGCAGTAGCCCTTTTGTGGGCACCTGCCTTGGACAAAGCATTTGTGAGACATGTGATAAAACACAAGGTTAGGCCACTTCAACCCCTTTAAGGCGAGACACCTCACCACCACCCCCTCCATCTCTGCTGCCTCCCTTTGTTCTGCAGACTGGCTAGAAGAGAGATGTGATCTGACAACCAATAGGATTGTGCAGAATATGTCTAATCATTTTGAGTCTTTGGGGCCCAATCTAAATTTATTTGGTCATTATTAAATGGTAATAGTGATACCCACCTTATGGGACTTTTTGTAGAAAAGTGACACAATGTATGTAAAAACCAAATAGTGCCTAGAATATAGTCAACATTTGGGAAATTTTAGCTATTAGAGCCATATATGTTATTGTAGAAATAATCCTGAAGAAGTTGGAGTGAAGTGTTGGGAAGCAGGCTCAGTACAGATGCTCCCACTGAGAGCCTGGACTTGAGGAAGTATAAGGCATTTCTTCCTGAGCACACTGGCAGCTACTAAGGACTTTGTGATCAAAGGTAATTTGGGATCTTGCTTTTAGGTGTCACTGGTGGTTTCTAATGAACTACTTGATCTAATACATAGAGACTTAGCTCAGTGGCTGCTTCCTGAATCCTTAACAGGTTCTTTGAAGTACAGCATTTCAGAGAAATTGAGGATTGTCTGAAGTGCTTGGCAACATGCATTAGCTCTTTAATGCCTAATGCTTACATATTTCACATTTTTCAAATCCAGATACCTGGGAGAGTAGATGGAAAGGATTATAGCAATGATGAGTCCAAAGACAGGACTTCAACCCCAATCCTAAAATTCAACAATTGCTTTTGAATACCATCCCAGCAGGATAGAAGATAGAAAGTGCTCTCTTCTTGGAGTTGGGAAAGGGCATATCACAATGAACTGCATCACATGTTTTATAGTACAGGCAGAGATAACTAGAATTTCCATGGAAGGGAAAGAGATGTTAATACTAAGAGAAAGGATCTGGAAAGCAGCCATGGAATAGGTAGCTTTGAAGCCTAGGTCTTGAAAATTGACCAGGAGGCTGAAAAATGGGAGAGGAAAAGAGTACGTGAGGCAGAATGGACATGTGAATAAAGACACACAAGTGAGCAATAGAGAAAATGATCACGGAGAGATGCAAATTAAATAAACTTGCATGGTATTTGAGAAGTATGGCCAAATGGTGATTACTGCTAACATTTTCCAGTTAGAGGGGGGAAATACAGGGCTTCTTGACAAAGAACTGGAAGGCCTGCGAGTGGAAAAAGTCAGTTTCACTCTGCCCTGTAGGGGATGCAACTAATTATCTGCACACCCAGCCACTGCTGATTGCAGCAGCTCAGGGAGCTCAGTGGGTATAGTCCCTGCAACAACAGAGGAAAGCAGCTGTATAATAGATTGACAGTTTTCCAAAAACTGGGGATCTCTTCCCTTCATTATCTGTTTTCTCTTCTCCATCACTGTGACAATATATAGTATTCAGGTGTAGATGAAAGCAATGAGTCTGGGTTATTTTTTTGAAAAGAAAATTTAAAGACCCATTGATTCAAATGCATTTGCTTAGCAGTGTGGTAACTGTGTGTTAATTCTTACCCTGAAGTCTGCCTTAGACAGTGTGGAGTCAGACGCATCATCATTTCTCAGTGCTGCTATCATACCTTTTCTCTAAGAAATTTAATGAACTTTTCCACTATTTACATTAGCGGCTGCTTTGCAGGCACAGTACAACTTATCCATTCGATACAGTAGACACATTGCTGAGGGCCCCTGATACTTTTAGGAGGCCACAAAAATGTTTTAATTTCTTTTTTTTTTAAATAGACTTTGTTTTCTAGAGCAGTTTTAGGTTTATAGCAAAACTGAGAGGAAGGTACAGAGAGTTCCCATACACCCTCTGCCTCCACACATGCACAGCCTCCCTCATAAAAATATTGCCCACCAGGGTGGCACATGTGTTAGGACTGATGAACCTGCATCGACACATCAGTATCCCGCGCAGTCTATAGTTTAAGTTAGGGTTCACTCTGGGTGTTGTACATTCTGTGGATTTGGACAAATGTGTAATGATGTGTATCTACTATTATACTACACAGACTAGTTTCTTTTGAAAAGGGGAAAAAAATGAACTTTTAGGGTTGAAGAAAAACTTTAACTTTCTTCAAATGAATTTTTTTTTAGAAATGAAAATTTTAGAGCTCTTGACAATCTATTAAATTTTGCTTAAAATAGGAAAAAATCTTGAAGTATTTAAAGTTATATCAAAAGTAATGTTTACTATTGCTATTATTGTGGAAAAAGGGTCCCACAAAGGCAAAAGTGCTTACAACTACCAAAGCCATAATGAGGCTCTCTGGCCAACGAAAGTTCTCTGCTTTCCCTGACACATCTTCCCATCTCGCTAAAATATTACTCCAGTGACTCGGTTTGGAATGCCCTTTTGTCACTCGCTCTCTGTGTGACTCTGGACAAGTTGTTAATCTATCTGGACTTCTGTTTGCTCATCGGGCAATGAATATCATTGCTCTATTTCCCCTACCTTTGGTCCTCCCCTATTCCATCAGCTCAACTATTCATGCTCACTGTCTTAGGGAAGGAAAAACATGGCAGAAAAAAAAAGTATAATTTTTGTTTTCTTTTCACATTCCAAAATTCTAGGCTCCCAAAAGAACAGAAATATTTCATGTACATTAAAAATAAATTAACAGAATAAGTGACAAGAATAAAAAGTCTTATCCTAAACTAGATGAAGAGTTTTGAAGTCCTCCCACCTCCCACCACTAAGTCCTGGAAAACACAATCTGTTCTCTATTACAGTTTTGGCTTTTCCATAATGTCATACAAATAGAATCATATAGTTTGTAACTTGTAGAGATTGGCTTTTGTCACTCAGCATAAAGGAACATAATCTGTTTCTTTTTTATTGCTGGATGGTACTCTATTTATGGATGTTTAATAGCTTGTTTATTCAGTCATTTTTTTAAAGGACACTTAAGTCATTTCCAACTTTTGGTTATTAAGAATAAAGCTGTTATAAACATTCATTTGTAGGTTTTTGAATAAATATAAATTTTCACATATCTAGCATAAATACCCAGAAATGAGATTGCTGGGTTATATAATAAGTATCTACAGGTTGAGCCTCCCTAATCCAAAAATCCAGAATGTTAAATACTCTAAAATCCAAAAGTTTTTGACCTATAGCATCACGCCATAAGTGGACAATTCCACACCTGTCCTCATGGGACAGGTCACAGTGAAAAACGCATGTGTACAACACACAGTCTATTCAAAATGTTTCCTCATGCCTAAAGGACCCACTTCATGGTCCCTCAACTGTTTCTGATGTTACTTCTTACCCAAAAAAACATAAAACAGACCGTACACTAGCCTATTTATCAAAACACAGCATCAGACTATAATTTCTCCATAGAAATGCTTTTGCATCTCTATCAAAAATCAAATGGTCATATTTGTGTGGGGGTATTTTTGGCCTCTTTATTCTGTTTCAATGATCTATGTGTTTATCTCTTGACTAATACGGCTGAGATTACTACAGTTTCATAAACATTTATAAAATGGGAGAGTGAAATTCCTACAATTATTTTTTCTCAGAATTGGCTTAGCTATTCTTTTTCCTTTGCCTTTGTAGATAAATTTTAGAATCAGTTTGTCTATACCTACAAAAAATTGTTGCTGAGATTCTAATTGGAATTCTGTTCATTAAGTCTGTAGATCAATATGGATAAAATGAATGTCTTTGCTATTTTGAGCTTTCCAATCCATGAACATAGTATGTCTCTATTTATATGGATCTTTGATTTTTTTCATTAGGGCTTTATAGTTTTCAGCATATAGATCCTGAAAGTGTTTTGTTTGTTTTACACCTATATGTTTCATTTTTGGGAGATACTGTAATGTCTATTTTTAAAATTTCAATTTCCAATTATACATTGTTAGTATATAGAAATATAAAGAAATTTTTGACTGTGACTGTGATTTTGCTAAACTCACTTTTTAGTTCTAAAGGGTTTTTGTGTGGCACCTTTGAGAATTTTTGCATGAACAATTATGTTATCTATGAATGGGGACAGTAATAATTTTTCCTTTCTTATTGTGTACCTTCTATTTATTTTTATTGTCTTTTGCAATGGTAATACCTTCTAGCATGATAATAAATGAGGGCAGTGGGATCTTGTGGTAAACAGTTTTTCACCATGAAGTGTGATCTTGGCTGTAGGATTTTGTGCATGCCTTTTATCAGGTTGTAGAAGTCCCTTTCTATTCCTAGTTTGCTGAAAGTTTCTGTACTGAATGAATATTGAGTTATGTCAAGTGTTTTTTCTGCATCTATTAATAGAACCATGTGGGTTTTCTTCTTTACGATGTTAATTTGGTGGATTACCTTGAGCAATTTTCAAATATTTAATGAGCTTTGCATTCTTGGAATAAATCCTACTTGGTTGTAGATTATTACTCTTTTTATGTATTCTCAAATTCAATTTGCTAATATTTTGTTGAAAAATTTTTTGTATCTATGTTCATAGGGATATTGATCTATATATTTCTTTTCTTGAGGTATTTTTTCTGATTTTGGTGTCAGGATAATGCTGGCCTAAGAAAGATTGTTGGTAAGTGTTTCTGACTCTTCAATTTTCTGAAAGATATGCTTAGAATTAGTGTTAATTCTTCTTTAATGTTTAGTGCAATTCACTAATAAAACCATCTAGGCCTGTAGATTTCTATTGGAAGGGCTTTAACCATAAATTCAAATTCGTTAATACTTAAGGACTCTTCAGTGTATCTATTTCATCTTTGGAGAGTTTTGTTTCTATGTGGCTTTTGAGGAATTGAGTCATTGCATCTGAGTTGTTGAATTATGTGTGTAGATTTGTTTGTGGTATTTCCTTATTATCCTTATAAAGCCATCATTGTCTACAGTGATATCTGCTCTATCATTTGTGTCACCTCTCCCCCTCTCTCTCTCTCTGCTCTCTCTCTCTCTCTCTTTTTTGCTGTATTACCTGAAGTTCATCAATTTTTTAAAAAAAAAGATTTTAAATAACAATATTTTTGTTTTAATAAGATTTTACTTGAATTGTTTTTTTCTATTATTTTATTGTTGCATTTAAATTTGTTGATTTCTGCTTCTAACTTTATACTTTCTCTTCTTCTACCTCCTTTGGGTTTAATATGTTTTTCTAAGTCTGATTTTTTAAGTTAGAAACTTAGATTGTTGAGTTGAGACCTCTGTTATTTTCTAACTTAAGCATTTAATGCCTAAAAAAACCCTTCTAAGCACTGATTTAGCTGACTTCTATAATTTTTGATACATTGTATTTCTATTTTCATTCAGTCCAAAATCTTTTCTAATTTCCCTTGATACTTCTTTGACCCATGGATTGTTTAGAAGCATATTGCTTAACTGCTAGTTTAGAGACTTTCCTGTTTTCTTTCTGTTATCGATGTCTAGTTTAATTCTATTTTGATTAGAAAACATACATTATATGATTTCAATTCTTTGAAATATATTAGTGTTTCTTTTGTGATGCAAGATATGGTCTATCTTGGTGAATGTTTCACGTCCACTTAAAAAGAATGTGTGTTCTGCTATTGTTTGGTGGTGTTACATAAACGTCAATTTCTAATTACAAAACAATTACATTAAGAAATTATAATATAAATGTCAATTACATCCAGCTGGTTGATAATATTGTTCATTTCTTCTATATCCTTACTGATTTTCTGTTGACTAGTTCTATTTCTTAAAAAAGTAGTATTGGCATCTGCAACTATAAGTATGGATTTGCCTATTTCTCTTTTTAGTTCTGTCAGTTTTACTTCATGTATTTTGGATTTATATAGGTTTTTAGGACTGCCATAGCAAATTACCACAGATAGGCAGCTTAAACAACAGAAATTCATTTTCTTGGTATTCTGGAGGCTAAAAGTCCAAGATCAAGGTATTGGCAAGGTAGTTTCTTCTGAGGCCTCTCTCCTTGACTGGTAGATGGCCATCTTTTCCTTCTGTCTTCACGTGGTCTCCCCTGTGCATGTGTCTGCCTCCTAAACTCTTCTTATAGGGACACCGGCCAAATTGAATTGAGTTCCAGCCCAATCACCCCATTTAAATGTATTTATTTCTTTAAAGACCCTATATCCAAATACAGTCACATTTTGAGGTACTGGGCATTATGACTTCAATATATGAATTTTGGGGGGATGCAATTCAACCCATTCACTCCTTCCTCTGGTCCCCCCAAATTCATGTACTGCTCACATGCAAAACACATTCACCCATCCCAATAGCCCCCCAAAGTCTTAACCCACTCCAATAAGTCCAAAATCTCTAAGTCCAAAATATCCTTTAAGTATCATCAATACTCACCCAGGTATGGGTGAGACTCAAAATATGATTCATCCTGAGGAAAAATTTCTCTCTAGTGTGAACCTATGAAACGATAAGACAACACATCATCTGCTTCCAAAATAAATGGTGGGTCAGGCAGAAGATAGATATTCCCATTCCAAAAAGAAGAAAGCAGACAGAAGAAAGGAGTCACAGCTCCCAAGCAAGCCTGAACCCTAGAAGGCCCACTAGATTTTAATGCTTGAGAATAATCCTCTGTGGCTCAGTGTTTTGTCCTCTGTGCCTGCTAGGGTAGTGACCTTCCTGCCAGGCCCACCAAGGCAGTCCCTCTGCCTTTCTGGGTTTTGGGTATATAAATATACACAATTTAGATTGTTACATTTTATTGGTGAATTGACCCTGTATCATTATACAAATCTACTAATGCTCTGAGTTCTCTAATTCTTGAGTGATACTTACTGAGTACGCTTATCTGATAGGTCCTCTTATTTATTAATTCTATAGAAGTAGATTCAAGCCATGATAAATCAGTCTTTCTCAAAAATCCGGGCTGGATTAGAACCTTTAGAAGTCCTGAGCATTCAGAACATTACAATGCTTTTAATATTTAGTTCACATTTATTATGTAATAAAACTATGTAATAAAGCAATGTTTGACTTTAAAATACAAAACACTGGAAGCCAAAATTAAAACTGGCTTTTCTCTAGAAGTGAACAAATTCACTGAGGCTGAATTTTCTCATTCGCTGGTAACTGAATTCTTTGTCTTCCATCAGATAGTTAACTACTGCCAATGGGTATTCCATAGAATGTAGCCGCTTTGGTCCAATGAATTTAGGAAAGGCTGAATACAACATCTCTCTAATAAATATTAGTATATTAAAGGCTTTCAGAGGTCCAACATTTGTCAAAACAATTTACAATTATTTAACTTCATATATTGTAATTAATATGACCACAGAACTATTTTTCACATAATGCCTAGTAATGACCCATAAAATAAATTTGCCTCTTAGCACACTTTGGAAAATATCTCAGAAGTACTGCATCGTTTTCTAAGCAGTTATCATGTGCTTGGGCCTATTCTAAAATATCTAGACATTTTATGTTATTTGCCATATGTGAGATTTGTGACATGAGTAGATATTATGAGGTAAATATTATTATATCCATTTTATACAATGAGGACGGTGAGGTCACATCATAGCCCTTTGTAATGGAGGAGCTGTGATTCAGAGTTCATTTACTTTTCTCCATAGTTTACCCAGCATGGAGCAGCAGCCCTTTAGTTTTCCCTTCCCAGGAACTCATGTCACATTCTCTTCTCATCATCTTTGATCCAAACTCAGAGCCCCTCTTACCCAACTAGCAGACGCCTGCCCTCTGATTCATCGTGTCCTTATCCCTTAACTCCCATGCGCCTCTGACTTTAAATACATACCCTGGTTTTCAAATGAGACTACGATGCTAGGAAAAAGCATGGGTTGTCCATTTCTCCTCTGGCCTGCCTCAGCCCTGCCTTAGCTTTATTATAAAACAATATCACCTGCCCTGCAGAGCTAAAGAGAGTTGCTGTGGTGTTAGATGACAAGAGGACAGACAGAAGAGGGAGCAAAGAAAGCAGGCATCAGAAGAGAATGGGATGTCGGGAAAGCCATTGATGGGTTGGGGACATTCTGTCTACATTTCTCCTTGACACCCATATTGGTGGAGAAAGGAATCCGACAGTATCAGAAAGGCATATTGTTACCCTGCATTACTGGACATGTCAAAATGTTCAAGGGACTCCCAGTAAGTCTTTTCTTAGGAGTGAGATATAACAGGGTTTGTTGATAGCCTTGTAATATGACTCTCATCGTAAAAAATATACAATTAAATGGTAATTTTATAAATTGCTATGCCTATAATATATGCGTATTTGTGTATGTCCATTAACAAAAAAGTGTTATTTGGGACCATTTCCTTAGCAAATTCTTTAAATAATAAAATGTAATTTGTCCAATCAGGAAATAATTAAAACCACTGAACAGTGTTCAGCTCTGCTAAAGTTAAATGATCCATTAATTCATTTATTATGAAATGTATTAGGTGTCTTCTAAGTTATGGCTTCTAGAAGCTTAGTCAGCCATTAAAAGGTTTTGACTGCTTGAATACATAATTTGGAAGGTGTTAAGGTTGTATGAGAATTTCATCTAGATTCTTCACTTCATGCCCAAGTCGGGTAGATTGGTGACTCTTCAGATAGCTGGCAAACCGGAGGGTAAGTTAAAGAAATGAGTGAGCAAAGACCAGCAATAAACTTGGCTATTCATGTCAGGAAGCAAATCAACCAACAAACCACATTAAAGAGGTCTGAAAAGGTGAGAATTAGACCTGCTGTCTGAGTTAGAGCACTGAGGGCTGAGGCTTCTGAGAGGTGTGTGTTTCTCTTGTTTTTTTCCTGGAGGACCTACAGTGTATAGAATGCAGCCTTGATCTCTCTTTCCACTGCTAATAAACTTGGGTGAGCAAACACTCATCTGTTTGCCCTCTAACACACTTCCTTAGCTTGTGTCTGGGCTGGGATGTACAAGTCTAGGAGCCTTAGTCTTGCCTCAAGGTGTAGTCTAAAGAGGAAGGTAAGTGCCAGAAGAGTAAATGAAATACCCACAAACCTGGACCAGAGGAGAGACAATTACTTTTAAAAACTCATTATTTTGAAAGGAAGTAGGTGTTGTAATTGATGGTGCTCCTTTAGCAGGAAGAGCTAGGTGGGTGGATGCAGAGACATAGGTCAGGAGGGTGCAGGTACATGCAAATGCAAAGCTAGGGTGAAGAGCATACCCCTGGGCTTTCGAGGTTCTAAAAATCACTTCTTCAAACAAAATAAATCATTTCAGAATGCGATAGCTAGATAAAGGCATTTTTAATAGCTTTATTGAATCATAATTAACGTGCAACAAATTGCATATACTTAAAGGATACATTTTAATTAGTTTTGACATGTATATGCCTATGAACCCATCAAAATAGTCAAGATAGGGGCCATCCCCACCACCTCCCAAAGTCCTCTCACGCCTTTTTGCAATCTTTTGTCCCCAGCTGCTTTTGGTCCCTCCCTCATTCCCAGGAAGTCACTCATATGCTTTCTTCCACTATAGATTAGTTTGCATTTTCTATATTTTATATCAATGGAATTTTATAAATGTACTCGTTTTATTTTTGGTCTGGCTTCTGCTACTCAACTATTTTGAGACCATCCATGTTGTAGTATGTATTAATAGTTCATTCTTTTTTATTGCCGAGGAGCATTTCATTGTATGGATATACCACAGTTTGTTTATTCACTAACCTACCAATTGCCATGTGGGTACAAATGTTTTCCTTACATGGATACCTTGTATAATGCTTAAGTCAGGGCTTTTGGTGAGCCTGTCACTAGAATACTGTTTGTTGTACACAATAGATAAGTCTTTATCCCACACCTCCCCTCCCTCCCGTTCCCCTTCTTGGTTTCTAATGACTTTTACATCTCTATGTGCCCAAGTGTACCATCATTTAGCTCCCACCTGTAAATGAGAACATCTGGTGTTTGGTTTTCCATTCCTAAGATAGTCACCTAGGATAACAGTCTCCAGTTCCATCTAAGTTGCTGCAAATGACATTATTTCATTCCTTTTTGTGGCTGAATAGTACTCCATGGCATGCCACATTGCCACATACTGATGGGCACTTAGGTTTGTTCCTCATCTTTGCAATTGTGAATTGTGCTGTAATAAACATTTGAGTGTTTTCCATTCCTAAGATAGTCACCTAAGTTAGGTGTCTTTTTTTAATATATATAATGACTTCTTTTCCTTTGGGTAGATACCCAGTAGTGGGATTGCTGGATCAAATGGTAGGTCTACATTTATTTCTTTGAGGAATCTCCACACTGTTTTCCATAGAGGTTGTACTACTGTCGGTCCCACCAACAGTATGTAAGCTTTCCTTTCTCTCTGCATCCACACCAGCATCCATTGTTATGTAACAAATTACACCAACAATTAAAAGCTTAAAACATGAAACATTTACTATCTCACAGTTTCTGTGGGTCAGGAATCTGAGAGCAACTTAGCTTGGTGCCTCTGGCTCAGGGCCTCTCAATGGCTATAGCCCTGGTATCAGTCAGGGCTATAGTAATTTCAAGATTCACCTGGAGGAAGGTCTGTCTCCAAGCTCACCCATGTGGCAGGCCATGTTGGCACACCTCAGGTTTGCTAGCAAGAGAGGCGAGGCTAAGCTGTGGTAGCGGACAAATTCTGAAACTCAATTTATGTTTGGCTCCTACTATTGTCACATGCAGGTAGCATTGCTTTTATGCCTCTGTAGCTAGAGCACCTGGAAAACACAGTCTCTATGATTTCCACAGAAGGAGAGAGAGGGCTGGGTGGTCATACAAGATGGTTTTTGAGGGCCAAGCCTAGAGATGCTGCTTCACACTCTATCCAACCTGTATTCCACTGCCAGACCGCAGGCCCCTCATGTCATGTTCTTCCACATCTCATGGCTGCACTCCAGTCTTCTCACACCACGTCCACTTACATCACATTTTCAGAGTCTGGTCCAACAGCTCCAACCTAACTGTGAGGGGAACTAAGAAGATAAGTATTGATGATCACTAAATGGCACATGGCTTAACTCCAGTACAAGCTTCTAAACCCCACGAGGGCCTTATTCAACTGCTGAATCTGCAGTTCATATTCAGTTCTGGGCACATAATAGTTGCTCAATAAATATTTATATTATGTTTTCATATATATCATTTCATCACCTCTGTGAGGAAACCCTTATTACCCCGACTTGCACATGAATAACCTGAAGCTCTTAGAAGTTACACAACTGTCCTAAACCCACACAGTTGGTTGGTCACTGAATGAAACCCTGATTTGCATCTCTGTGTTCAATAAGCGTTATGTGATTCCACTAGTTTTTCTTAGTGGCTTTGGCTCTCTTAAACAGCCCTGTGTTTAGTGGATTCTAAGACAATTTTCCTCTGAGGGTACAACCAAGGTGCACAGCTGGTGACAAGGCCCATACTACAAACCGAAAACCCTCTGCTCATTTACTGGGAGCCCCCCAGGCCCTCCCTTTAGCTTCTGTAGCAGGTGGCAGAGAATGAGCGGAGAATCTGCTACAGTTTTCTGTGGTCTGATGCTATCCCAGGTTGCTGAGGGGATGCCCCGCTGAAGTCTGAGCTTTGCTGCCTCCGTGCCAGCCAGTTAGGGTTGTGGGGTTTTGGTCTCCCACGTGCCATTTCCTTGACGGGGAACCCCCAGCCCCTGTGCCAGCAGATTCCCCAGAAGCTGAGGCACTGGCCTCACTCCATTGTCACCACTTTTCTTCTCCCAGAGGATAAACTGCTGTTTCACTCTTTATGGTTCTGTGCCAGCGCCCTTTCCATGAAGGCCTGAGCGCCAGGCCTCCTTTGTTATCCCCACAAGGTGCCCAGCCCCGAGCCCCTCCTTGCAGTCCTCTCCTTCGGAGACAGATCCCACTTCCTTCCCAAAAGTCACACATGCTCCTCCTTCCCACTTACAATAAGCACATGCACACACGCATGCGCGCACACACACGCACACTCGCCCCTCATCCTTCCCTGGAGCTAAGGCTTGTGTTTCACTTTAAAGCTCTCACTACAGGAGAGAGTCTAGTCATGCACCACATTGGATGTTTTAGTCAATGTCGGACCATGTATACATCGGTGGTGGTCCCATTAGATTATAATACAGTATTTTTACTGTACCTTTTCGATGTGTAGATACGCAGATACTTACCATTGTGTTAAAACTGCCTGCAGTATTTCAGTACAGTCGCGTTCTGTACGGATGTGTCGCCTAGGTGCGTAGCAAGCTCTACCCTCTAGGTTTTTGTAAGTATACTCTGAGATGTTCATACAGCCATGAAATTGCCTAACAATGCATTTCTCACAATGTGTCCCTGTCATCAAGCAACACATGACTGTATTTTTATGCTGGGTCACGCCTGTCTCAAGATGGACACATTCCTGGCAATCTGGAGCTGCATCTCCAATATCCATCTTCAGACTCTCCTGTTCTCTTCCCTTCTTCTTCTCTCTCCTTTTCTCTGCCTCTCGACACCTCCCCCTCCCCCACCGTGACCTTTTCCTTCTGGCCCATTAAGTTATATTTTATTACCATAACTCCGTAAATGATGGTTATGGTTATTTACTATTTCTGAAGCTTTCCATGCTATAGTACTCTGTAGTCATCATTCTCTTAATTCTCAAAAACTGGGTCAGTGAATTTCTCACATTGTCACGTAATGCGAGATGCAGGATAGTGGCTTGATCCAGGGTCACTCACAGGGGCAGGCGCATCTCCGAGATGGAAAATTTCTGACAGCCTGCTTTTTGCTTACTAGACACAAACTGAATGTTGCACAGAACTTGTCTCCCTTTCCTTGATTGCAATTTGTAATCATTCAACAAGATGTTATCGCTTTAACAGCAGCAATAGCCCATGGAACTGAAATAATTACAAGCGAATGGAAACCTGACAGAGGGGTGGCGACGCAGTAAGGCTTCGTCATCAGGGGCCGGCCTCCTCAGAACCCTCTGGGGAAAGGGTTAATGCAAAAGTCCTGCTAGTCAAGGACAAGTTAGGATTGCAGCCAGAGAAATAAATACCTACCTGCTGTCCCTCACCGCATAACTGAGCACCACTTTATCAAAAGCTGAATGTGTGGTTCATGTTTCATTACCTGGGTCAGGAAGAGTATAAATTTGGAGGCCATATATTACAATTTTCCCCTGTCTTGAACTGTTAACGGCATACCTCTAGCTCGAGTTGCAGCCTTGAAAATCTATGAGCTCTTTTCTACTTCGTTGGAGCATCAAAAGTGTGCTGGCCCAAGAGCTGGAACAAACACAATTATGAGAATAGCCATACTTTGTTATATCATTCTGATAAGTCTTCAGAGACCCCCCTGCCCAGGTTTGTACTCGAGGAGGAATTTTGCATATCTGACCTCCCTCACTCTAACTCAATCTGTGTTCTCAGACTCATCCTGTCCCAGTTTATATTGATGAATTGCTCTATAATTGAAATCGCCTTGGGTTTTCACTTTGTTCACTATAAATTGTATAATTCAGGCATTTTCAAATTTACTGACAGATTCACCATCAAACAAAGGGGGCCACGTTTTATAAAGCTAGGTCTACATTATAGGACCAGGGATTCTAAATGGTTGTTTGAAAACTAACCATTTTACTTCTTAATGCTTTCATCCAATATAATGCCTTCTATCTTTTCCTAAAACCTCACTGTTACGGGCTGAATTGTGTCTCTCCAAAATTTATATGTCGAAGCTCCAACCTCCTGTACCTCAGAATATGACTGTATTTGGAGATAGGTCCTTAAAGAGGTGATTAAATTAAAATGAAGCCATTAGGGTGAGTCCTAATCCAACCTGACTGATGTCCCTTATGAAAAGAGGAAGAGACATCAGATATGTGAGCACAGAGAGCACACCATGTGCAGACACAGGCTGCAAGCCAAGACAGAGGCCTCAGGAAAGGAACCAACTCTGTCAATGCCTTGGTCTTAGACTTTTAGCCTCCAGAACATTGAGAAAATAAATTTCTCTTGTTTAAAACACCTGGTCTGTGGTATTTTGTTATGGCGGCCTTAACAAACTAATATACTACCCAAAGACCAAGTTCTGATTAGTACCCAACTAGGTTAAAAATCTAAAATTTTGTTCTAAGAATGATTTGCACATGTAGAAATGGTTTAATATGGCTTTCCAGATAGAGTATTTGTTATTCATGACGGACTAATATTGTTACCTCTACTTTTTATTCATTCATCCTGTAAATATTAATTCAGAATTTATTGTGAATCTTGCATTGTGCCAGGCACCAAGACATACCTATATGGGATACAATATATGACACATTTAGATGACTATAAGATAAGGAAACACAAATGCTCTAAGTAGTATAAAACAAAGTGAAGTGGACATTCAAAGTAGTGAGAAAGAACTGGTAAGGTCAATTTCAGACGTGGTACTCGTAGCAGCAGAAGTATAGTTGAGAAGGAGGAGAGAGATGAGGCATAGGTAGATCAAATGGCAAGAAGAGCATTTTGGCAGGAATGTAATATTCAGATTATCAGTTACCAAAGATAACGTGGGGCGGGTGGTTCATTGGGAATCAGTTAGGGAGGGTCTTGGATTCTAGGTTGAGAAGTGTAAATTACACTGCCTGATTACATCCATACTCTTAGCAAATTGGGAGCCAATAAGATTTATGAGCATGAAACATAGTGAGGTAGCTAAGAGCCCTGCCTTTAGAGTAGAGAAAACTATTCTATTCTCAGCCCTATCATAACCTAGCTTTGTGGCTGTAGTTAGTGTTACTTAACCACTTTAGGTCTCAATTTCTTGTTTTGAAAAAAAACAACCAGATAATAATCTGTGCCTACCTTGTACAATTGTTGTAAAAACCAAGTAAAAAGCTAAGCTAAATATTTATAAGATATACTTTATAAATACCTTATAAATATTTGGCTTTTACTTGGTGCCTAGTTCAAAGTAAGTACTCAATAAATTTAACTTTTAGTATGATGAGAAGGATGATTTAAAATTTCCTTTCAGGAAGACTAATCTTGTAGTGACTGATTATTAAGAAATACAAGGGTGTTTTTATTTAGTTATTTTTTTCTTTTAACTTTAATTTTTTTAAGATTAAATATTTTTTCTTTTGAAATTAAAAAAAGATAGGAAACCCAATGACTTGGTTTATCAAATAAATAGACTAGAAACATGCAAACATGGTGAATGATTATGTCTATAGAATACTAAACATTCAAATGAAAACAAATTTGAGGTCATGCTTAGGAATCTAGGTTGGGTGTTGGGCATAATCTCACCATCAAACAAGGAAATATTTGAAATGTATAGAATCTAAGTTGTATTTTCAAAAATGTTTTGTCTATTTTCTTTTAATTTGGATGTTCAGTTCCATGGGTACAAAGCCAAGGTGTTGAGTGAGGAGAATTTGGAATAGGCAGAAAGTGGATTGACCTTTCTGTAATCTCATAAAAGCCATTGCCATTGTTCTCACATTCAAATAAAATTCCAGTTTAGGGTACATGTCACTCATCCAAAGAACATTTTATCACTTCCTGAGCTTGGCTCCGCTGCCTTTTTTTTTTTTTGCCTATTCTTTTGGCAGACCCTGGCGAGGGGGCCTTCCTTCTTTCTCAACACAAGTCCAACGGCAAGCTGGAGCCAGTGAGATTGCTGTGCCCACGCTTTCAGTGCTTTCTCTCCTGGGAGAAATTTTGGAATAAGCACATCCTCTCCTGACTGAAGCTGTTATTTATTAAAGCAGAGATGCATTGATAGATTTCAGCAGCAGCGGACTAAAGTTGAGCTCTGCCGCAGGATGCCAAAGACCTCGTCAGATGTGGGCAGCCGGTAGACAGCTGTAAGGCAACCCTTGACCTGAGAGTTCTGCCACGGTAATTAGTGTTGTAAATGACTCAAGCTCATGGTGGCATATGCTCAAATCTAACACAGCACCCTCGGTCACTATCCTCACGTTATGATGATCATGACTGCTGTCAGAGTGTGCTAAATACATTCTTAAAGGGTTAAAAAAGCAATAACAAAGATGCCCCCCCAAACCCCCCAACTTAAATGATTTCCCAAACCTATTTAAAATAGAGGTGGATTCAGGTGAGTCTTCTATACCACAGCCTGATCTTTGGCTGTATAAGATTACTTTTCAACAATATAAGATGCATAAGTGCCTTTTCATCCTATGAAGAAAGCATGCCCACTGGCAAATGAATCATATTATAAAAATTGATTGTATCCCAAAAGGGAAAAATGTTATTGAAGATCCAATGGCCTGGGATGATACACCATTGATCATTGTAAGAAATACTTCCAGAAACTGTTTTTAATCTTTCCGCCAGAGCATTAGCAATTATTCTTTAGCCCATGGTGAGTAATGACTTGAGTTTCCCAGCTTCTCAATCGATAAAACATTTACCCTACCGCTACAAATGTGCTCTTCGCTTAGACAAGCAGAATTTTTCTTCCAATTACTCTTTTTTTTAGTGTGACCTCATAAAATATTTTTAAACATATTTCAAGCCTTTTTTTTTAAAGGAAAGGAACAATACTCTTCTATGTGCTTATTTTTTTTCTTTCTTTTCTTTCTTTTGAGAAATAACTCATGAAGATTTCACAGTTATTTGGATAACTAAGACTGCCTTTTATCATCCTTTTCAAACTTAATACATGGTTTGAGTCCAGCCAACTGCAACATTTTGGGGTTGGCCAATAATGAAACATTCCCCTTTCCCTGTCACCTGAATGAAGGTGGTTGCCTGAATTCCTTTGAAAATCAACAACAACAAAATAACACTCCATAGACAGCTGAGCTCCTTCTCCACTTTCTCTGCGTGGCCCATAAAACTATAACACTAGCTAATGGAGAGCAACCATAATGCACACTGTCATCAGGCTAACAAATATTTGTGCAGAAAATTAGAGATAAAGATGAATGTCCAGAAGTGTCCTTTGATGACTGAAAAGTTAACATTCCACCACGTGTTCCTCTCCAAAGAATTCATGCTGTAACCTCCATTTGAAATTACAACCTCAACTCAAGCAAAAGTGCCCACTATTATTTCTTATCCCTGTTGCTTTCTGTCTAGAACAAAGTCTATTTTGGCATTTCTATTAAACTAAGGTTCTCACACAAAGGAATTTGCAACTCCTAAAAGAAGACTGATTCCTGCTGGGTTTTTGCATGAAGGTCTGGGTTGTAATCACAGACTTTTTTTTCATTAGGTTTGGAAGGTTGAATCTAACACTGATAAGGTGCATTGGCTTTATAACTGTGTGTGTCTTGATCTGAGTAAACAAAGTGCAAAAGGATATGCATGGATTTTTTTCTGTTATCACTAGTTTAAGATGCTGCTGGTAAATGGGTGAGATATCATAGCCTGGTTGGTGTAATAAGCCCAGTTGTGGAAAAAGACCTGCGATGATCTTTGACTCTAAAATGGAAAAGGAATTATTGGGATGTGTACCTAATAATTGTGGAATATGAGGCAGGAGAGGAAACTGTAAACTTTTGAGCTGCTATTCCTGTCATCAGATTTTGCTCAGAATTAAGAAGTTCTATTTTCTAAACTGGATATGGCCTGCTGGAGTAAGCAATTATAAAAATTGTGCATTACCTAAATTGTCTCCATCAGGTCTGTGGCAAATACCTGCATCAAGCTCACGATGACAACTCTTGGGTCAAAGAGTCAGAAGCAATTGTGTTTAAAAGATGACTAGTATAAATATATATTTCACAACTTTCCTCACGTGTATTTGATCAAACCTGGTGGTAAAGTCACCGGGTTTTGATTATTTTATGGTGACTTTTCTCACTTTCTTTATTTCACTCATCTATTTGTTCAGCAAACGTTATTTGAGTACCCACAAAGTGCGAGATATTTCACTCCACCTCTGCACACCTGGAACTCATTGTCTAGTAAGAAAGACATACATAAAGACTTTTTTGTTGTTGTTATTGTTCCTGGAGTCCCAGAAATAAAAGCGACCTTGTGCTTTCTTTGATCCACAAGTATTCCTGTCTGAGAGAAATGTGTTCAGGAGATGTTTTTCTAAACAGCATAGTTTTTTTCTACTTCCTCATTAGCCCAACATCCCCCTTCCTTACCCAATGCTGTTTCTTCCTTCTTCACTTTTTATACTTAAGAAAGTGTTCAAGAAAAGGCCAGGGAAAGAAAAAAGTGCATTGACAGTTCATCAGGAGTTTTTTTTTTTTTTTTTTTTTTAAATAGGGAAAGCGCTCCTCAATTCTAAACCTTTGACACAAAAGACAGTGGTGAAGATCAAATGGCGTAGTGTCCTTGAAGCATTATACACTCTATAAAGCACCATGTAGACATAAGGGATTATCATATTGATACAAATATTTTGAAGAAAATGAATGCCCAAGTTGGTGATGTTCTTCCCCCAAAGGCTTACTTGCCATTGTGTAGACACACAATCTTCTTCATTCGTTACACTAAGTCAGCACCACATGCTGTGACTTTTCTTGCATCTTCCCAGGAATGCCATATTTTAAAACGACTATTATAGCATGTCATGTAGCTGCAGAGCCCTGGCTGCCTCCCTTTCTGTACCTGGAAGATTAATCAAACGTAAGCATTTCCCCCCATTCTGTAGCAGGCATCCTGGGGCACCCAATTTGGGATTAGTGACTGACCCCGCTGTTCATTCTGACAGCACACACTCCAGATTGCATTCTCCTTTTAATAAGCAGAGCTGGTAGGAGAAAAGGCAAGAGTCATTAACTAAAAGTTAGCTGAGGATTGAAACACAGCACACATTGCTTCTAAGAAGCTCTTCTGAAAGCAAGGAAACCTTTTGTCCCCAGCAACCATGTAACAGTATCTCCAAGGAGTTCATAATAATTTGTCTTGACCTTTAGCAAAATGGAATCTCACACAATAGTTGGATCACATATATTTTCCTGATCACCTACCTGTTATTATATTTCTGGCATTATTGAAGAGAATGAGCTTAGGAGAGTCACAACAGCTTATGCAATAAGCTTTTTTTAATGGAGCACCATGACATACTCAAAATGTGAAGGATTAAACACAACAGCCTAGCAGGCGGTTGTCAAGGATTCATATTTGAAACTTTTCTCATCAGGCCGTAGGTACAACTAAGAAGTATTCTTGTGAGGGCTCCTTTCTCCTCTCTTTATTCTACTCCCTGCTGTCTTGCCCCAGAGCCACAGGAAAACACTTCCTCTCCCTTTTGCGGTCTTGGGTTCTGGGTTGTTATTAATATCATTGTGTCAGAAACACCGTGTATGGGCCCAGAGTTGAGTGACTGTAGTTTGTTTTTAAGCTTCTTGCTTAAAAACTCCATAGCTATTAGCCACTTCGGGACCAGCGTCGACTATAGTGGACAGCCACAGACGAACGCGCACAGCGACTTTAGCCGACAGCCGTGATATGAAGGCGCACAGCCGAGCGTCAACTTTAGCCGACAGCCATGATATGACTTTTCTAATTTTTAATTTATCAAAATAAAATTGTGAACATTTAAAAATAACGTAATGAAAACATATGCATATGTTACCTATTCTGATTTACATTACAAGTAAAGCTGCCTGTAAAGTAAAACAAGCTTTCAGTGCTTTAAAGTTTTCTTCATCACACAAGAGCAAAACGGATCCGTGGTCAATGCACAGCACAAGCTACCGTGCGGACTATGAGTGCCGGCTGTGGGCAAGGTTTCGCGGCCGGTGAGCACGGTATCGAAGTGATTAAGCTGTATTTTCCTTTCTCTCTTTTTTAGGTTGTTTTCTTTCTTTCTTTCTTTCTTTTTTTTTGCAGAGTGATTAATTTTATCACAACATATTGAAGTGGGAAAATTATTTTACATATGATGTAAGCTAAAGAAAATATTTCTAAATATTTTTAAAGCAATCATGCTCAATAGCTAGAGGTATAGAGAAATTCTGATTTCAGGAACTGGCAGCTGGAATAGGGAGGGCAGGGCTGCCATGTATGGTTGTAAAGTTTGTTCCCTGAGCAATTTCAGGGCATTCTCTGGAGTTGAGCAGTATACTACCTGCACACATGTACAAGGTTTCCTTGAGGAATAAGCCTTGTTTGCTGCGAGAAACAGCACAAAAAGGTAAACCCTTTGACTACATTCTCTACAGGTTTCCTGGTCTTTATGTCACATGGTTTCATCTGACATCTTTTCAGCATAGTGTAAAGACTACCGTGTCAACATATTACAGTAGAGAAATGATTGGAAAGTTGTTGAAGAACATGCTTTGACGTAGTATGGTAGGCATAATCCCCAAAGATGTCTACACTCTAATCCTCAGCACCTGTGCATATGTTATCTTACACCGAAAAAGTGATTAAGTTAAGGACCTTGAGATAGGGAGATTTACCTGGATTGTCTAGATTAACCTAATTTAATAACATGAGTCATTAAAAGTAAAAAGCTTTTCCTAGCTGTGGACAGAGAAAGATGTGCTGACAGAAGAAGAATTAGAGAGATGCTACACTCCTGGCCTTGAAGGTGGAGGAAAGGACCATGAGCCGAGGGATATGGGCATCTCTGGGAGCTGGAAAGGGAAGAGAGTGGATCCTCCCCTGGAGCTTTCAAAAGGAATGCAGCATTGCTGATGCCTTGATTTTACCCCAGTGAGACAGACCTGTGTCAGACTTCTAACCTATAGAGCTATAAGATAATAAATATGTGTTATTTTAATGCACTGAGTTTATGACAATTTAGAATAGCAGCAATGGGAAGTGCATACAGGTAGCTACTCCTCTCTCTTATTTTACCCTCCCCATACCTCTCCCAGCCCATAATTCAGTGCTTCTGCCAATGATTAACTTAATTTACATGTCTGGAACAACGAAGGGAATGGTTTAGAGCAGGGGTCAGCAAACTGTAGGGACCAGATAATAAATCATGGTGCTGGTGTAACAAGAAAGCAGCCATACACAATATGTAAAAGAATGGTTGTGGCTGTGTTCCAATAAAACTTTATTTACAAACACAGGGAGTTTGTCAATGGGTGGTATTTTGTGGACCAGTGATTGCTACTCAAAATGTGGTCCCCAAACCAGCAGCATCCCCTGGAAGCTTGTTAGACATTCAGAATCTCAGACCACATACCAGACCTCCTAGATTTGCATGTTAACAAGATCTTCATTCATATGCACATTCAAGCTTGAGAAACATTGCTTTAGAAGAGTTAGCATTCTAGGGATTAAGTAAAATTGTCAGAACAAATATTATTCACATCCTGGTTTCCAACTGCAGAACACCACTAAGATAATGATGGCAGGTGTAAGACCATAAAGGAAAAGAAACTGTAGGAGCATTTTTTAAGTACCTACTATGTGTGGGGCACTTTTAGATAAGTTATTCTACTTAATTCTCATAATGACCCTTTTTGTAGTTTTTCCCATTTTTTAGAAGAGGAAACTGAAACTTACCCAGGTTCTCCAAAGAGTGAGAGACTAGGGATCCAGAGCTCAGTTGCTTGTACTCTAAAACTCAAGCTTCTTCTACCATACCACACTGAAGTGTCTGTTTCCTAAACTCCATTTAATACCTGCAACAAAAACACTTTCTGGATTTAAAAGTTCCTAAAACATGTGAAGTCTGGCCAGAGATGATATCACTGGAACTTTGGATGCATATGGTGTACTTTATGCTCTATTTATAAAAATCTTTCAATGTAGCATTTTTTGGTCACTCTCACCATGAGCTGAAAGATTCCTCAATGACATTCTGTTGGCCAGCCTTGACCATTTAATTAACATCAGCAAATTAGGAACTCTTTTGGCCTATGATTTTGAGGTTAACAATAATAGTTGTTAATTTTTCTTTATAAAACATTCCTTCTGCTGAACTTCTGGGCACAGTTATCAAATGGATATGCAGTTAATTAATCTTAGCCACCTCTGTCTCGGTTCTGTACTTCTGCAGACAGCCTCTTCACATCCATCACGGGCTGTCTAATGGAAGAGATGGGCTTAGCACAGGGCCTGAAGGACAGTTTCTGGGAAAAAGAGGGGGAGAAGGATTTCCAAACTATGCAGTTCCCATGAAAACACCAGAAACAATATGATCTTCAGATCCAAGTTCCAAAAGCTTAGGGGTTACTATTCCTTTTAAGTCGTAGATTCAATAAGCAAAAGATAGTATCATATGTGACCAGGATATATAAACTAAGTTATGCTCAAGCAGAAAAACGAAAGGCAAGTTTGAGTTTTATGAGGAATATATAGACCGGATTCTCACATGAAAGACTTTTTCAGCCTTCCTTGCCCTGGAGAAGGACTCCTACCTTTCCAGGTAGTGTTGCAAGTTGAAAAATCCTAACTGGCCTAGAGTTCAGTTTCCATTTCCAGCAAATGAGACTCTGTTTATAATATCAACTTAAAGAACTCATTTCTGAGCCAACAGGGAGGGTCTGTCTAATAGTTGTCAGTAATGTCCCCAGTGGTCACCTAGCCTTCGGGGACTGACAGACTTGCAGAGCCTGGCCGCCTCTAGCTCCTTGCTCTTGAATGCCCCTCTTGAGATTTAGGGGGCATATCCCACCTTGCCCAAGCAAGAGCAAGGGTCTTCATTTGGCAGATTGCTGCTTTTTTGTTAAAGAGCAAGCTCACTGAGGACCAAGATGTCGGAACTCAAATTCTGGTCTCTAGATGGCAGTCTAGCCCTGCTAAATTTGACGACTCCCCTATCCTGGGTGAATTGCTGAAGCCACAGCTAAAAATAAAACCTAACCCAGGAAAAAAAATCTATGGAGGGGGCAGAACAAGATTCATATATTAATTTTTTGGTTGATGGCAAGTTAATTATTGAGTTTAAGCACTAGGTTGAAAATAACACGTGTCTCTGAACCTGCTAAAAGTGCTGTTTGGCAGTCCTCCTAATTTGCCTGTGTAAAATTCAAGAGTGATGTGGACAGCTCTACCGTGGAATGAGTATTTGTCGGAAATACTGTTTTACACCAGAAAGGCAAGAATATGGCCATTGCCAAATTACTAAACCCTCTTTACACATTGTCTATTTACATACAAATCATTTAGTCAATAAAATCTGGATGGGACAGTTAGTTTGATAAAGAACATTCATGATTTCTTGGAAATTTTCAGCAAAAAGGAATGGCCATTGGCATTAGTAATGAACAAACCTTCTGGTTGATTCATCTTTCAAATAGCTGTATTGGCCTCGTGTGGATGGAGCACATGAGATCAGTGTTTAGTTTAAGCTGGGGCTTAGCTTTGTAGAATTTCGATCTGGAAGAAACCTTAGGGGTCATTTTTGTCCAACCTTCTTACTGTACAGATAACAAAGCCAAGCTCCAGACAACACCCAGAGCCCAAAGACTTGGCAGCTTAGCTGACTACCAAGTGACTGCAAGCGGAGATTTGGACTTAGGACAGAATCTAGTCTCGTGTGCACAGCTGACTTCCAGTCATATGAAACTGCTGTATGTCAAAAACAGCTCTCTATTGAATGCAGATAATAATGATATAACCAAAAGCTGTTTTCATTTATTCTGCTCATTTAAAATATGGTTTTGAAATTTAAAATATACAGATCCTAGATTATAGTAGGATATCTTCCAAGTGTTAGAAGTTTTGGCTAGGTGTGTTAGTAAGAACTTAACAGGAACCACGTGGTGCTGTAGAAAAGGCAGTGGAACAAGGAGACCAGAGTGCATTGAAAAGCTTTACTGTGAGGTGCTGGACCAACTCACTTTGCCTCCATATTCTCACTGGTGAAATGGTAATAATAAGGTAGCCCCTGTTTACTTTATTAGGTTGTTGTGATGAGTAAATTATAAGTAGGAGTAAATGCACTTTGTTGAGAGCTATATATAGAGTATATTGATATCCAAAATAAAGCATGTTGAATCCCAATGTAAAGCATGGCAATATATACATATATATATATATATATATATATAGACTATTTGTCAGTCTTTAAAAATATTGTCTAAATGAACGAAGGTCATGTAGTTCATTCCATTTATATGAAATATACAGAATTGGGAAATCCATAGAGACAGAAAACAGATTGGAGTTTTCTAGGGGTTGGAGAAGGCAGGGAGATGGGGAGTGGCTGCTTAATGGCTATAGGGTTTCCATTTGGGATAATGAAAATGTTTTGGAGACAAATAAATGTAGTGGTTGCTCAACACCATGAATGTACTAAATGCGACTGAAGAGTTCACATTAAAATGACTAATTTTATGTCATGTGAATAAAAAACAAAATGATTTGGGTGCCAAGGGGTGAGGAAAGGGATGGTTCATGGGGTGTTTGTCCAGGTGATTCTGTAAATGAAATCTCAGCCTAATAAACTCTTTTATAAAAATGTGTTTCTAAAGTTTACTTTTAGTTGCTATTAGTGTTTGATTGTCTCCATGAACCCAAGCTCAGCAGATTCTGTCCACACCATGCCATTGGGCAGTGTCCAAGGATAACACACTCAGTGAACTCTACGCATGCTTAGACAAATGCCCTTTGGCCTCTGGGGTCCTCTGATCCTGCTAAGCGGTTGCTGTGAGAGCTGTATAAGACCTGAGATTTGGGGGAGGAAAGCATGGCTTCATCAGTCTTCCTTAGTCCAGCCGTAACAATTTACCACTGCTTAGAAATCAGGCTTTTGCTTGAAAGGGTTTCAGATGCTGACATTTTTTTCCATAGTTGGCAAATCTTGGCTTTTGTGTGTTTAACTTTCCTCAGTGGATCTCTGTTCTGAGCTTCAAAGAGAATTACTGTTTCATGGTATCAATTTTCTCACCATAGGACATTGCCTTCTGATCTTTGCAAGGGCCCTGCAAATACCCAAACCTACAGGGTATTTTCAAAGGCTGTCAATTAATATCGAGAATATTTTTTTTGCCTTCATTTACAGTACAAATATTAAGCACTGAAGTCAAGTTACCAACATGTTTCTATTTGTACATGAATAATGTGATATTACATGCACAATTTTAGGTGTAAAAATTTCAAAGAATGACTTACCTGATATTTCCATGAATCATTTGTTAGACTGGGAAAATTCTGGCTAAATAAAAACAAAATCTATCTTCTTTTGGATGTCATAGAATCACAGAATCTCAGTGGTACAACAGACTTTTCTTTGTAGCCATATAACCAATTATGTGACATTTGATCATATCTCTCCAAGTCCCTATCAGATTGTTGTTTGCTCTAAACTTGATGGGGAGTAGTTGAACATTAGAAAGTTCTTCCTTAAATTGAGCCAAATTTTATCACCCTGCAACTTCTATTACTTAATCTTGGCTGTATCATTTGGAAACATCAGGATAAGTTAAATTTGTCTTTCATATGACAGATTTTAAATCATAAGAAGCAGCTAAATGTTTTCCTTTTATTTAGGCTAAACATACACAGTTCTTTCTACTGACCATTATGTGGAAAGCTTGAAATTCCGTTGTTGTCATTATCCCATGTAGACTTATGTATACTCATGTCCTTATGAGAATTTGGACCCAGAATTGAATATAATATCCCAAGTGTATCTAAAGCATACAAAGGAGAGGTTAGGATCACAACCATCTTTCTCTAGATTGCATTCTTTTATGAATACAATCAAGTTATCATTCAATGTTTAATATGATTGTGTCTCAATCTTTGTATTGGTTACAGAGAAATTTGAATTATAAAAAGTGACTGGTAAGGTTAAAGTTTGGGAGATTTTGAAGGTAACAATTACAGCTCAAAAGAATATTAGGAGAAGAAAGAAAAGAATTTCCATTGATTGAGCCCCTATAGTGTACTTGTCAATGTGGTTGGCACTTTGTACGTTCTTTTTTGTTTAAGATGTACTTGTAAGCTAGGCATGGTGGTACTCACCTGAAGTCCCAGCTACTCAGGAAGCTGAGGCAGGAGGATCACTTGAGCTCAGGATTTCAAGTCCAGCCTGGGCAACACACTAAGACCCCATCTCTAAAAAAAGAGAGAGAGAAAGAGAGAGAGAGAGAAAATAAAGAAAAACTATCAATTTGTACTTCAAACTTGAGTTCAAAGAACACCTCCTCTGTGAAGCCTTCCCTGGTTCTCTTTTCCTTTCTATGTTGTTATCATACTAAGGCCTCTTTTATGGAACCCCACATATAGCAAAGTTTGCATTACCACTTTCCCCACTAGATTACAAGCTCCTTGACAACACCTGTTGTACAACTAGGCTCTCATATTATTGAATGAATTAATGAATGTTAGTCTTTCATTAGTACATCCCAAATGGCTATAAATTAAGAGGATAGATCATGTTATCACATGGAATTCCCTTACTGAAGCCTCAGACAATGATGACTTTAAAATGTGTGGTTTTGCTCACATAGTAATTTACTGCTCTTATTAAAGTCATGTCATATTTTATTTGATAATCCAAAGATAATGTGTCCATAAAAATGGTATTTTAACTTCTTGTTTAAAAAAACTAACAATCGTTTATGTCTTTGTTTAGTTCGAAATTAGATTTGGAGTCTTTATGTGAATATATATACACATATATTAATATATAGGCTCCAAATCTAATATATGTATATTTTTCTTTTTGAACATTTATCTAATCATAAAAAAGAAAAAGACTTTTAAAGTTTAGCCATGTCAGCATAGGATCTGTTACACAGAAAAGAACAATTGTTTGTATGTGTTCAAATTAGCACATTTAATTTTATAAAATGATTTTTTCCATTATGTATCCATCATTATAATATTTACTGGGGGAAAGTAAGTGATTGTAATTGCAAGTCTTGAAAAATGTGCAAAATAAACAAGCAAATAAGCATTGATGTACAGTGTTCCATTAAGTGAAACTTTTCATAACCAAAAGGAGTATGGCTTTTTTAGTCATAAGCCAACTGTGCAATCTGGGACACATGTAGCTTCTACCTAAGGTTGTTCTCAATTGTGTACAGATCTCTCTATAAGTAAAACCTGTGTACCTGATAATCATACAATTTAATCACAACGGGAATGAAAATATCATCAGGCAAGAGGTGGAGTTAAGAGAAATAACTTGCAGAAAATGACAACCCTTGATGCTCTTTAAGATGGACTATTATTACACTCAGTGCTGTGGGAGGTCAGTGGCTTAAAAGAGTCAGAAGACTGGGCCAGTCTGAGTTTCCTTGTCTCCAGAAATCTGTTCTGTTTTGACATCTGCTCCTGGAACTTCAGGAAGATTCAAGTGCTTATAGAGTTGGGTCTATCAGATGACTCTGCACATGGGTATCTAAATGCCAGCAACCAGTTGGCCCCCATCTGATGGAATATGTCTGCCATGGTTTTGTGTTCTTTCTTAAAATCGTTTTTCTCCTAGGGAAAAGATTCTGATGTAATGTTATTTGCATAGTAGACACTTTTGAATCAGGGTTGTCATCATATCACTAATTTAGTCTGCTGATACCCTACCCTTCCAAAAATTATCTGAGACTTCTAATGTTTGCAAAAATCTTATTTTATGCAAAGAAAAAAAATGTAAAAATTCTGCAAACTAAAAATGTCTTCCATCCAGTTTTTATTGCATCTTACTATGGAAGCAGAGCTGTAAAATATCTAAAGTTAAATAATTTTTTAGAAAACATGAGGATTTTCCAGTGTGGGTGGCAGGTTTGTTCACTGTGATGTCTAGCCATCAGAAAGCCCAAAGAATTCAAACTGGTTCAAATGAAGTTCAAGTTTTAAAATATATGTACATAATTAAAGATCAGCCCAACATCTGTTTTTTTTCCCTCCATTCTTACCTTCCCCCAACTCTTTCTTCTTTTGTTTCACCAATTTTCACAGCCAAATGATGATTTAAGAAAATAATTATTGGAGGCTTGATCTTATCTACTGAGGAAATAACAGCTGATCTCGCAATCTTGAAACATAATGGATTTCTGGGATAGTCTGTTGAGGAGACCTTTTGGCTTCTGAAAAGAGCCAACGGTAGGTATACTTTGACCCACTGCGAAGACTGGGACATTTAGTTAAATGAAAATATCGAACAATACAAAATAATAGGCAAATCTGTTTTCTTCCCACCGGCTCAACAGCGACTACATTCCTATTGCTGCCTCGTGTTGAATGAGGCCCATGTGGCTGTAATAGACCCGTGCATTTGTTTAACATCAACACAAAACAAACAGAAAGGCTGTCGTCTCTTCCAGTTTCAAATAGATAAAGGCAGTGAATCCAGAAACGGCAAGCTCCTAAGTGCTTTCTAGTGGGGAGAAATCCTGAAGGAGTCTATGCTCCAGGAGCAGCTGCAAAGAAACTTTGAAGTAGGAACAGGACCCCGTCCCCACCCACTCACCCATATCCGTTTATTTTGGACATGCTACAGTAAATCCTCCCTGAGACATGCGCTGCTCACGTTTCCTGGAGAGCAAACACAGCTTCCATTTGGTTGGTGATATTCCTCCTGACCACTGCCCTTCAAAAGAAGGGGGCTGTGTGGGGTGCTTTGTGTTCACCAGTGTGTGGCCATGCTTGTTTCCAACTAGAAACCCACTCTATTGGGATAGTAGGGTTCCTACAGAGTAGACCTAACCACAGGCAGTGGAGTGTGCACGTACATCTCTCTAGGACCCTTGAGTGGCCAGCTAGAGAGGCCTCTGGAACATTCCTAGGAAACTGTGTTCTGTACATAGCTTCCCCAGGCTTGTTGCAGAAATTCTGGCATGTCAGGAAGAATATCTCTATCTGCAACATGATGAGTTCTAGGGTAAGAAGTGGATATGGGAGCTAAGTCTGTTGTTCTCTCCCAGTCTCCACTCCAGAGCAATTGTGTAGCTGTCAGAGTGTTGGGTGAGCATCCAGCCTGCTATCCTTCCCTGGGCAGCTCAGGTGAGTCACTTGTCTTCCAGGACAAGCCTGCCTCCCTTCCTGTAAGGAAGGTCCATCTACTGGGTCACATGGGGATGCCTGCAGCTCCTGCTTAAGCTCCTTGTTGTGCCCCAGATCACCTTAAATTCAAGTCTGATTAAAAAATAAGATACCAAGGGAAATGATATTTATAATGATAATAAGTGTTAATATGTGAACGGGCTGTCTTATACCTATGGCTTGCAGTACAGATAAGAAGCAAAATGATAACACTAAATAAAACAGCAGGGTAGAGGGAAATCCTGCAGAAGCGATTGTTTTGCAATGAATTTTAGGACCAGGAAATGATTGATGTAAATACTGAATAGAATCTAATTCTATTCTCCAGGTGAGTATGCAAAAGTCCGAGGTCTGAGAAGCACACAAGGGGGTCTACCTTTAAGGTTCTTATTCTGTCCAGGCAAGCCCTCGTTACATGGATGGTATGTTAATACCACACATCAAGTATAGAAAACAGGGATGGAGAGGGAGAATAAGCCTGAATTAAGCCACCCCAGTCTGATGGTTATGTTAATACTGTACCCTCAAATCAGGGACAGCAAGCTAAGAGTAAGAGGAAAATAGCCTGAATTAAGCCACATCAGTATGGAGACCTTTTTCATTGCTATCTCTGTATTTATGTGTTATGTGTCTAAAAATGCAGCGGGAAATACCATACATTTTTCATGGTGCTTCAGATTGTTATAGCCAAGACTCTACCTGAAGCTAAATAAGAAAATGTTCTAATTTTGTATTTTTTCAGCCCAAATCAGTAGTTATTTCAGAGGCCATTGAGGAGGAGGGCGGGTATATATTTGCATTTTGTCCGTGGATCAGTTGCCAAGCATACCATCTTTCTGTTGACATAAGAGCCAGCTTTATCTGACAGCACACACATCAAAGACTCTTCGTGGAAAAACAGCCCCAAATTTGGAAGAGGTGTTTTATAATCCCCAACCATTTCATTATGGCATTAAGGTGCATTAATTGCTTCATAGTCATGTGGATATAGGATTGTATTCATTGACTTAAGTTGACAACTTCCTTTTTGCTAAAGCTAGTTAGGAAAAAGCACTTCAAATGGGTGTCTAATGATCTCATAAACACTGTGTTTCTTCTGATTGCTAAGTAGCTTCCTTTCCTTTCTTCTCCTTTTAATTCTCAGCTTCCAGTTCCTCTTCATTATGGTTATGAACAGCTGAACTTAGGCTCTTAAGTGTCATTTCCCTAGTCTTCTCAGAAGCACACCGACTTTATCAGTGATTATGGACCTAAGGATGAATTGTCACGGGACTAGAGGGAGCCAGATACGACTTGGATTCCAAATAAAATTGAAGCTTTTCCTTTTAAACCAGTGACACAAAACTTTCTTAATAAACACATGGATGGTGCTATGTTCCAAAAGAAGTGGTGAAAATAAAATTACTTGAAAACTTCAAGTTTTACATGTAATGCATATCTATTGTAAACCAGAAGGAAACTAAAAAGATATATCTGCCTGAAGGAAGGCATGTATTTGAAAGCCAATAAATCTGGTATTTTAAACCCCTGAATGCTAAATTGAATTGACTACATCCATGATCCTGTCAGTTGGGTAGAAATCTGCTGTTAAATATCCTTTTGACTACATGGGGTGAGTGTGGCATTTGACTGAAACAGCAGGTGATTCTGTAGCCATGTGATAAGTAGCACAGCCCAACATGCTGCTGGGTCTAAATGATATCTAGCAGATACTAAGAGAAAAAGTTCCATGAACAACCAAGTCCCGAGATGCCCTTACAATTCTCCGTTCTGAATCGATTCAGGCAGAGAAGATGCCCTCAACTGGAGATCTGCTTGCCAAATTAAATTAGCAGGACAGTAAGTTGAAAAACATGGCCAGCCACCTTAAGACCTTTATTTTTCATTCTTCTGTGCAGTTACAACCAAAAACTAAAAATGCAGTTAGTGAAAAGAGTATGTCATCTGTATTATTAAAGGTGTTTCCCATGTATTCTTGTGAGAAATTGTTCTTCCAAAAATACACACTTTCTGCCAACTATTTATACAGGATCTACTGAGGACTAAATGTTTTCTAAGAACTTAGCATTTCCTGTCAGAGTTTCAGACAATCCCTTCAAACAGCTGAGGACAGAAACCCAGCTACTCCTTCCACGAATGACCTCCAGTGTTTGGAACCTAAAGGGCAAACAAGCATTTATTACTCCAAGAAACACAGTCCCGGACAGATATGAACTTTGCTGTGTTTTACCTTCTCATAACAATTTACTGGAAATTAATTTGGTAGTCACCCAACCACTAACTGTTCTAGAAAATTTAAGTATATTTGTAATCCAGCCAGTACTTCCCAGGACTTAACACACACACACACACACACACACACACACTCTCTCTCTCTCTCTCTCACACACACTCACACAGACACAGAGGTAAAATACTAATGGATACTAATAAAAAAGTGGAGGAGATAAGTTTAAATTTAAAATTACCTACTTCTTTTTTTTCCCTGTGAATGTTTATTTTACCTTTTAGGTCACTGGTTTCCATAAATTCCCTGTGTCTTAGCAGCATGGAGGATATTTTTAAACACAGCTCTTATGCTGGAGTGTACATTAAATATTTGTTCAGCTGATTAAAACAGTTCTACATTTATTTAATGTTTGAACAGTAAACAGTTTATTGAAAACTGAAATGTCTTTTTATACATACACGTAGGCTTACACAGACACACCTCTCAGAAGAGAGGCTTCTGTTATGAGGTTTCTCAACTTATACTTCTGAGTATAAACATCCCCTGGATACAGACCATTTTCAGATGCAGTTATCTTGCAGAGAGGGCTGGGCTTCTGGCCAGGGCTGGTCCAGGTCTGGGGTGGGCAGCCCCATTGTGTGGCGGCAGCAGCGGTAACAAGGAGTGGTGAGTGGCTTCAAATGAGAATGAGGGTTTCATGCTGACAGAAACATCTATCTTAGGGGGAAAAATACGCAGTCTCAGATATTAAAGATGGCTGAGCCGGGCCTCGGTGGTAGCGTTTTCTGCCCTTTACCCTGGTTCGCTAAAACAGGAGGTATTTTGATCGCAGATAAGCTGGGAAAGGTTGAGATTGCTTTGAAGAATGACAAACAAATGGAAGATAAGCTTTGCAGCCATGCTGTTGCCTTGTCTTCTATGGATTCCGAGTGAACCAGAAAGGAAATAGTCGTGCTGTTTATGTTAGCGTCTGCAATCGCCCATCACAAGGAGGTTGTATATACAGGCCTATTAATTCTCACCGTATCTCTGCTTCAGAAAGCTTGTGTATACTCTTGGTACACTCTGTTATCAGGCATGGTGCTGTGGAGTGTACTGGGTAAATAAGAAGACTATTGGCTTTTGCCATATGTAAAGTGCCAACTTAGAGGATTAGAAGGCAGTGTTTTAAGACTATATAATGTCACCAACTATATTGAGCATAATTTAATCTTCTCTGGTTACTTATCAAGTATTTTAACAGCATGTAATACCCCAAATTCTGCATTCCAAATAATATCACCATTATGCTGGTTTGCAAATTCACAATTAAATAAGACTCTCCCTTTAGAAATAGGCAACCAAGGGTATCAAGATAGTCATTGATTTATTGTGTGATAGTACATTGAAAACATGTCATTGTGCTGGAAGTCCATTAACGGAGAAGTAGTTAAAGTATGAGGCAAACACAAAAGTGGAATATTATATAGTGCTTAAAAGGAATATGGTAGATAAATGTGTACTGATATAAAGGCATATTTAAGATACATGCTTAATGAAAAAAAAAGTAAGTTGTAGAAGACCCTATCTAGTTAAATGCTATCTTTTGCTACAAAGAAGACACATGCATCCACATGCTCACATGCTTTAGACACATGGGGGTTTCTAAAAGGATAAACAAGAAACTGTTAACAATGGCTACATGTGCAAAGTGAACAGGTAATGCTATGGAACTTTGACTTTTTACTTTATACTATCTGAGCTATGTGATTTTTAATATACAACTTATAAAATGTATAAAATAAAGCTTTTAAAATTATAAAAAATATTAAACTTATATTTTATAAATTAAAAAACACTAGTTCAAAAATAATGTTAAGAACTTACTTCATATACACACACTTCTCTTACAAACAAGGTAAGTTTCAAAGGGGCCATTGTTCATGAGTCCAAGTGACGTTATACAGGTGACCAGTCTATCTGTACACATAGGCTGTCAAGGCAGATAGATGGCCTGTAGTAATTCTAAATATAGATTTTTGTTGCTTTGGAGTTCTCTTGAAATTTTTATACAAAAATGTTTACAGTTTGGTTTTCTTCTTTTAACTATAAATGAATATAAGTAACTTTTTGTGGAGCAGGCTCAACTGTGTGGGGATAATGACTTGAAACAATTTCATTTTTCCAAGCACTGCTTAACTATGTTCTGCCCAAATGACCCTGAACATCTCTTAATGACACTTTGGGAAGATCGGTGGTTTCCTGGGCCCTTTCATCTAAGTCTAACCTTATAATTCTCTTCTCAGATTTCATCTTATCTCCTCCCCTCACTTAGTGCTATCTCTGGCATTAAACATACCCGAATTTGAATGTGAACCCACCTTTCCCTTTTGAAAACCTGATTCCTATGATGATAATACACAGGACGGACACTGCGGGAGAAAGAGCAACCATCGCTTGACTTATGTCTATGGCTGTTGTCCTTTCTCTGCAGGTTGTTGTTGCTTCCGGCCAACTCCAGCTGGCTGTTAAAGACCTCAGAGTGCAGACTTCCAAATACCTGAGGTGCATGGGTCATTTTTGGCAAGGCCCATGGG
This sequence comes from Cheirogaleus medius, assembly GCA_008086735.1. Taxonomy (NCBI): domain Eukaryota; kingdom Metazoa; phylum Chordata; class Mammalia; order Primates; family Cheirogaleidae; genus Cheirogaleus; species Cheirogaleus medius. The sequence goes on along the minus strand of VBSM01003204.1, from coordinate 68,002,208 downwards.
CCCTCCACACATCTCCATGTCTTCCTCCACCCTCCACTCACCCACAAGCTCCGGTCGTTGACAGTACATCCCACAGCTGCTGGCTTCCGGTGTCCTTGCCCAGCAGGCACACTTGTTGCCTGGCAGATATCTCTCTCAATGTCCAGTAAACCCAGAGTAAACTCCCACCTCTTTGCCAAGCTCATTAATGAGAAGGCAGGCTGCTCCCTTATGCCCCCTTCTCTTTATCCTCCCATCTCTCAATTCATATTTCCCTAGCTCAGCAAAATAAAGGCAGAGCAACAAGTCTGCTACCTAAGCCATGTGTAAAAGAATGACGTGCTAGACCTTGCTACTGCAGGAACCCCATTCATTGCAAGTGATCTCTTTGAGGAACTTTCACTTGGCTTTAAAGAAGTGGGAAAAAAACTTCTTAACACAAAAACATTGTATTTGCAAGGCTCTTGCCACCACTGATCCTTATAGCTTTCCCTCCCTGCCCCCTCCCCTGGCCTTCTGCTTAAATGTGCAGGTAGGAGAAAAGGAGCTAGGGTGAAGGATGGGGTTGGAGCACCCAGTATTTTTAGCTGACTCTTAGAAAGCCCTGATAGGTGAGTGGCCCCAATTATTGGTAGCTCTTTAAAAGATGGAGTTGTTAGCTTTTCTTTGTCTTCAGCTTTGATGTCCAGCTGATCGAAGAGAAGCATTCAACATGCTTTTACATTCATCTATTACAAGATACTTCTGCAGGATCACGACGGTGGCTAAGATTTAAATGTTCAAACACAACTGGCATTGCCATGTAATGGTGACAGGAAGAGTTATGCCATTAGTGCATATCATTGTTCACATCTATGAACATTTGTAAATTGAAACTTTTGAAAGAGAGGAATGTCTACACCACTTCATTCAATGGACTGTTATGCCTGCCTCTGCCCATGCTGCATGGTTGAAGATGGCTGGGGAGGGATAAAGGGAAGCTATTTCATCCTTGGGAAGCTTTATATCAAGTCACCCATGCATACAATTCTACAAAGCAAAGCGGCAAGTGCTGAGGGAATGCAGAATAAAGGGTCAATCTGAAACCATGGGCGCAGATAGGAAGGACCTTAACAGAGAAGTGAGTTTGGTTGGTATTTGGAAGGGCTACTACAGAAAGAGAATAAGCCATTGGTTTTTTAATGTGTTTGGTAAAACCTAAACCTTCCCAGGGGAACTGAGATAAACTATCACTGTAAAATGGCAAGGGGGGCAAGAAGGACCTCAGGAGACAGAGATGAGAGCCCCCCATTCCTGTTTAAACAGAACAGCTCAGCTTTTACTATTTTACATCATCAATTGCTACCCACAATTCCATTTTCTGAAAGGATGTGCAGGTTTAAAAAATGCAAAAACTACTGGGTTATGGAAGAGATAGGCACTAGATGCATAGCAAGGGCCATATGCGTCAGTCGGGTGCTGAGCAGAGCTACCACGATCAGGAATAAGCAAATGACGGGGAGACCCGGGGGTGGGGCAGGGGATGTGAATTGAGAAAACACTTCGGTGACTGACTTGAAGGGTTTTGATTTGAAAACTATCACCCCTGAAGGGTTTGGTACAAAGAATGAGAAAAATAATGTTTAAGGAAGATTACGCTAGCTGTGCCTGACTTGCCTGTCTGAATGTGTGTGTGTGTGTGTGTGTGTGTGAACATGGGTCCAGGTGATGACTCAGTCTATAATCTTCCCATTACAGTAGATGTTGACGGTAAAAATCAGAAAGCTAAACCATGGTTCTAACTTCCACTCTGTTCACCTTTCTGTTGAGTATAGTTTCTTACCAACGTGAATCCCCCTAACGCTACCTTGCTCTTGGGTAATGTCTTGATGTTTCAGCTTCCAGAACTCTTCAAGTGCTTCTGAGACAAGGGCTCATTCTTCCTCTGGAGTGGCAAACTGCCCCCTTCCACCCTCCCTGTTCCTTAGAAAGGGGGATACGTCATAAAAACAGGAAATCTTTTCAGGCTATAACCAAAACGAGCTGCTTAAAGTAATCTCAGTGCTGCCAAATGTTCAGCAAAGCCTCGACAGTGTTTAGGAGGAACCTTGTCAAATCCCTCAAGTAATGATGTTGAAAACCACAGGATGCTGCGAGCTTCGCCACGGGGAGCCTTCTGACACTTTTTTGGCAGATGGCAGTGTATACACTTCTTTTATGCACAATGCTTCTCTAAATTAAAGATGATTTTTTTCAAAAACAAGTCTCTTAAAGAGGGTAAGAGAGAAGAAAAAAACTCACACACACTCAGCTGTATATGGCCTCATATTTATATAAGCCATGAGGAAATTAAAAGTCATAGCACTACACTATGTTTTTATAAGTCTTATGAATGTTAAATACTGAGAAAAATTAAGTTTTCACATTCCACTGGGGTGAGAATTCTCTGAGTCCTAGAGAACTAGCAATGTGGAATTTTAAGGCCATCTTACATCATAAGAATGATGAAATGACCATCATCTTATTTGACCTGTGAGTAAAAGAGTTCAAGTATACACTTATTTTGCTGTTGTTGTTAAATTACATGTATTTTTTGTTCACATTCAGAGTTTTGAATAATGGGAATTCTTTGCCTATGAATTTAGCTTCGGCAATTAATCCAAGGGCTCAAAATAGAGCCTAGTGTCTGTGTATTCAAGAGCTGACTGACAACTAGTTCTTATAATGGCTAATTCTGTCAACAACCAGATGTTTCACACAAAATGTTGACATTTTTAAAATGGTTGTTCCACTAAGTCAACCGGATTGACTGGCAGTGGGTTTTCATAGGCCCAGTATAGACTTTTCTACTGAGATTCTGTCTTGTTTTTACTTTTATTTTTTGAGAGCTCGTAGATCAACAAAGGCACACATGTTATTGTCCTCTGGAATGTCCTTAGTCCCAACACTTATCCACCGTGGTTCTTGGGTCTCCTCATTTGCGTGTGAAACATAATACTTATTTCCCATTGACCTCACCAGGGACATCTGAACAGATCATGCATTTCAAGAGCCAAGCACAGTTGTTAGCCCCAAATCTCCACCAGTCATCTATTTAACAAATGCATTTAGTACAAGGCACTGTCCTAGAATTTCTGGGAAAGGCAAAGGTGTCAAAGACCTGACTCCCATTCTAGATGAATTTAGAGTTTAGTAGGAAGCCCTGGGTAGATATAGAGCTATACATAGAATTTAGGAAGAAAATGGAAAGTGTTCTGACATCATACCAATAATCAGCATTTATTGCTTATTCACTATAGACCAGACACTTGCCTAAGTGCTTTACATGTATTATCTCATTTGACCATATCAACAAGACCATGAGATTGTTATTACTTTCCTCAGTTTACAGAGGTGGATACCAAGACTTAGAAAGATTAAAGAATTTTCCAGGTGTCATACAGCTATGATAGTTAAGGGTCAAGCTAACAGTTAAGCCCAGATCTTTAAATCTTAAAGGCCTCTGCTCATAATCACCACACTTTACTCTTTTCAATGTCCCTTTTTAGGTTTATTTGTTGTGGGTATTCAGGGCAGGCAGTAAATACTTCAGACTTGGGAGAAGGTAGGAGATTAAGAAGTGGCATTTGGCTTGGGCTCTACAGGATTGGTGCAGAGGAGAGGGAAGGAAGAGAAACTGAAAAAGAAGAAAGAGTGGGAGCAAAAACATGGAGCCAGAAATTTTAGGTTCTTCCATGGAAAGCTGGAGAAGGGTATCTTCAAAGAAATGCCTCCGTGTCTTCTCATTCATCTAACTGTAGCACCTTGAACTGTTGGCCAATTATACAAAACCTCTCAGTTACGTGTGTGTGTGTGTGTGTGTGTGTGTGTGTGTGTTTTCCATCTTGGATAGTTAACAAATTTGCCTGGAGAAGAACTATAATAGGAAGGGCCGGCTGTTGCTGGCATGTGGTCTCAGAATATCCCACAATCAATGCATGTATAATGTGGCCATAATTTCCCAGGAAAGCCCACTGAATAAAAAAGAAAAGAAACGAAAAACCCTACAACAAAGTTTGAACATTAGCTTCCCTTTGGAATCACGTGCACATAAAATGTATATTTGATTTTATTCTACTGTGGCATAATGTCTTTCACATTAGCATGGCTCAGTACCTTGTTTTCATTGGCATCACTTGCTATTAGAATTGGATGCAATTTTATACCTGAATGTGAATTGTAAAAATGGCTAAGAGAATGGACAATTGGCAGCCTTTTCATCCAATATATCTTCAAAATGCAGAGTTAACTTGCCCTGGCCAAAAAAATAAAAAATCCAGTTAGACTTTAAAGTAGAACTCACTGGTTACAGCTTATTGGCTTGGACCCTTTGACTTTTCTGGCTTCAAATATTTTTGAAATTTTCTCCAATTGCCACACAGATCAGAATCAAAGATGGCAAACAGTAAGGGACCAAATAATGAGAACAGCACAGACCTAAAGAACATGGTCTTCCACCCTGGGAATATCCCAGAACATAGGTTAGACTCTTACATGAAATTGCAATTTTAAAATGCACTTAGAATTATTGAAAAAATTTATTTTGGTAGATTTAGAGGTACAAGTGTTTCTTGTTACATGGATAAATTGTATAGTGGTGAAGTTGAGGCTTTTAGTATACCTGTCACCAGAATAGTGTACATTGTACCCAATAGGTAATGATTGGGTACACCTGATCATTGATCCCCCCTTCCCCATTCTTAGTTTCCAATGTCCATTACACTACTTTGTATGACCATATATGCACATCGTTTAGCTCCCACTTATAAGCAAGAACATATATTATTTGATTTTCTGTTCCTGAGATATTTCACTTAGGATAACAGTCTCCAGTTCCATCCAAGTTGCTGCAAAAGAAATTCCATAGTATATACAATCCACAGTTTCTTTATTTGCTCATCAGTTGGTGGGCATTTAGGTTGATTCTGTATCTTTGCAATTGTAAATTGTGCTGTGATAAACATTTGGGTGCAGGTGTCTTTTTGATATAATGACTTCTTTCCCTTTGGGTAGATTTTTTTTTATGGGTAGACAATCAGGGCTCTTTTAGCCTAGTCTTCCTCTGAATGCCTCAACCAGCCAGCATGTCCGAAATCATGAGGCTGGGAGCTTTCTCTCTGTGACAAAGAACTCCACAAACGTGGTTGCTCTCTGCTTTCACTCTTGGCACATTCACATGAGAAATCATTTTGAACCTGAAAGTGGCACACCATGCCATCTGCTTACTTTAGCCTAATACATGGAAAAGTTATTTTCATCCATATGTCAAAAAAAGAAAGCATAACAAAAGGCATGAGTGCAAAAGGAGAGTGTGTGGATAAGACCTTCCACTGTCTTCATATGCAAGGTGAGACTGCTTGAATGCTGGGAGGTTCTCTCCATGAAAGGTGAAACTGAAGCATCACCTGATTTGAAACTGGAAGCATGTCCTTTACTGAATGAACCTCTAGGATACCCAGAGTAATTGGAATTGGAAGGTTATTCTGAAAGTTAGGATTATCAAAAAGAAAATGAATTGGCTTGGTAAATTCATAGGTGTATTCTTGCTTGTGAATCCTAACTGAAATGATGTTCATTGTCTTGGGGCACATTCAGAGAGACATTATTAGAAGGGAAGAGCATCTCATGAAACTAAAGAATGGTCCAGGTGCTGTGGAGAAGACCTTGCTTCTCCATTCAGCACAACTTGACCCATAGCATTATGTAGTTGGGTAATTGGTTTTCGCATTCCTCATTAACCATTTTTAATACAGAGGGTGAATTACAAGAAAGGAAGATTGGCTAGCATGTGAGGTTTCTGTGAAAGGGTGAATGTCCAAATAGTGGAGCCAGGGGTAGTTAGGCAGAGGGGGTGTCCTGCTGCACACGAAGTTTAAGAATGTGTGTTTGACTGAGAAGAGTTAGGAAATACTGACAAATCATCCCACTAAAACACCAGCTCCAGCAGAGTTGAGTCATAGGGGTGAGAAGTTGGGTCCACGCGTCTGAGTCTCCCAGTGAGAGGAATTTGTGATGATGCAGCCTCCCCTTCTAAGACTTCTGCCTGGGGGAAGCTGAGGAAGACTCTTGGTTTTAGACCAAGTTTGGGACAGTTCCAGCTGAGCTTTCTCTGCAAAGAAAGGGGACCGGAGTAACCACCCCTTATGTACAAAGGAAAGACGGTATTGGAAATGGGATTCTAGCAACATTGCCTCTGCAAGGCCTGCTATAGCATGAAAGGTGATGCAGGTTCAGAGTCTTGGAGTTTCCAGGAGTCTGAGCAAAAGCAATAGGATTTTTTGTTGTGTGTGTGTGTGTGGGGGGGTTGTTTGTTAGTTTGTTTTCGTTTTGTTTTTCTGGTTGTCCCTCCCTCCCAAACTTAATCCTGAATTCCAAGATTTTTCGCCATATATGTTATGTAATTTAAAGGACTGTGGTTGATTATATGATTCTGCCCTTTTACATTCCCATCAGAAAGAGTTGGGTTCCCCACAGAAGTACAGAATACTTTATATGTTACAAGTTTCACTTTCTCCTTTATATTTCACAGATGGAAACTTAAAAAAGTTGCCTTTCCTTTTTGGCAGAATTGGAAAGTTCAATGTCTTGAAAATTCAGTGATTGATTAATAAATTCTTCACAGTCAAAACTGAAGGACAAGAGTCTTCACTGAAATACGAAAGAGCAATGAACATGGGAACGAAAATAGGAAGATGCTAAAATAAACATCAACATAGTTGTCATCTAAAATTAAACCTAGCACACAACTAAAAGTGGGCAAAAAGTGAACTGTTTTGGAAAATACCTGACTTCTCCTCCTCAAAAGGCCTGATTTTTTAATGTTCACAAAATTAAAAGTCTCAGGCTGGACTGATTCCAGCCAAGTTTGAGAGCCCTGTGAGATTTCCGTAGTTCCTCATGTAGTTTGAATCTCAGAAAATAGGCACTTATAATGAAAACATGCACAGACTCTTAACCATAACACTGCTAGCAGGCATTGCTATAATAGCAAGACAATTTAGCTATAATGGGTGAATAAGAAGAAAATTAAGTAGTTTTCTAAGATACAAAAAAGAAAACATTAAGCCAGAACATATTTGGCCTCATGTTCAACTTCAAATGCAGTCAGTTCATTAGTGTAATTTAACCTTTTCATAAGTCTCTCAATGATAAATTCCATTAATACATTGAAAATGCCTGCTGTGAAGAATAGCCCATAACTGTGAGAGGTACCAAAAAAGGTGGGTTGGACTGTGATCCCCTGATGCCTCCTCCAGATCAGCACAACTGAGTGGGTGGCAGGTTTTTACCTTTCCTGTCTGCAGTAAATGTCCTCATTCCACTCCACTCAGTCCGCGCCTTCAGGCAAGCCAGGGTTTGCAGCCATTTACTGCAATAATAGCAAGACAATTTAGCAGTAATGGATAAGTAGGGGACAAATTAAGCCATTTGCTGAGATACAGAAATGAAGCCAGAAAATATTTGGCCTCGTGTTAGGCTTCAAATTCATAGTCAATTCATTAGTGTAATTTAGTCTTTGCACAAGCCTTTGAGTGATAAATTCTACTAATACATTTGAAATGCCAGCTGTAAGAATAACTCATTGAGTGTTGAGTAAAATTAAAAGATGGGCAAGAATAAATCCTTCATTTTCATCTCATATGGGAAGATTTATGAAGGCCTTTGAGAAGAAGCATCTGTCTGCTAGTTGTAAATTGAGAGTATTAAGGGGAAAACATTGGAATATTTTGGTTAAATTAGCAAAAGGAATGTATTAACTCAAATGCTTTTGAGATCTTTCCCTTTGGGGTTGAAGAATACTCTTGATGAAGAACATGTGACCTTTTTGAACACATGTCTTGTCTGGGAACAAAGGCCACAGTACAAACAGTATTAAATGGCTGGTGTTTTGGGCAGTGGTTTCAAAGAAACACAATCATGTGGGATGTTGGTGACTTTTTCCCACATGGGTATGGTTTTGTCTACTCTCATGAGTGTTCTCTTTCAACCCCATAGAGGCTGCAAAGACCTGGAACAAGGATGGTGAATAGAACCAGCCCATATTTAAATTCCTTAGCAAAAAAATATTCAGTTCATTTCTCCAGTTAGTTTCTCTTGCTGGTGTCTTCAAATTGGATACCTTCATAACAAAATAAATTATTTATTCAAAAAAATTGAGGGAAAGAAGGACATTTTCTTAAGCAACCAATACATGCAAGATGCTTAATATAATTTAGCTCAATTTCTCTCCAAAAAGTTTGTGAAACATGTTGTATTCCCAATTTATAGATGAGAATATTGCAGTTTCAAAAAATATAATCTCCCCAGGACAATGGTAAATCAGTAGTAAAGCCGGAATGTAAATGTAAGTATGCCTGAGTCCAAAGAATGAGACTCCAGCAGAGGTTTGTTGACAAGGGTGAGTTGGGATATCCAAGACTGACTCATAACCACAGGCTTCTGGCTGCGTGCTGTGTCTAGAGTGACCAACCCCGCTCTGCTCCTCTGGCCCTTTTCTCCTTGTCAATGTGCTAGTTTGGGCCACAGCTGTTTTCTTAAACTCTTCCTGCTCTGAATCATCATCCCTAGCTAGAGACTCCAGGAGTGACCCTTTTCTGTCCTGAACTCTGCCTTAGGTTTATAGGAAATATGTAGATATGCTGCCCAGTTCAGCCCTTAGGCCCAGACAACTCCCCTCTTGGGAGGACCACACCATAGAAGGTACAATGCTGGCTCACCTCTGTCCTTGTCTGTGCCCACTGGGGTTGCCAGATTTAGTGAGTAAAAATATAAGATTTTCAGTTAAGTTCTAATTTCAGATAAACAATGAGCTTTTTAAAATATAAGGTTGTCTCATATAGTTCTGGGACGTCAACTAAAATATTATCCATTGTTGTCTAAATTTTAAATTTAATAGGGCACCCTGCATCTTTTCTGATAAGTCTGAGCTCCATGAGTCAGGAGTTTGATAAATAATAAAGTAATGAAGAATCAACATTATCCAAAGAAAGTTTTGGTCTTTGGCCTGGTCACCTGGGAAGTGAACTCCAGGGAGAGGGTCACTTTTTTTGTTTTTAACCTGGGGTCCTTGGGTCCAACTGGACAGTCTAACAACATGATTTATGAAGCGGGCTTTGGGCCACATGTTATCTGCTCTACTTCCAGAGGGGATGAAAATTAAAGATAAGAACTTGGCCTCCAGAGGGACTCAAGACTAAAGCTCAGTAGTGTGGGCAGTCAACCAGGGACGTAACTGAGCCCTCAACAGAATTCCAGACACAAAGGCTTGGGACAGGTTTCCTGGCTGGCAGTGCTCTGTGTATACTGTCACATGTTACTGAGAGGAGTTAATGATGTCGTTCATGACTCCACAGGGAGAGGACAACTGGAAATTCCCCACCTGGAACCCTCCTGGATCCTGCCCCATGTGTCTCTTCCCTTGGCTACTTTTAATATGTATTCTTTCAAATAATAAACCATAACTATGACTGTAACAGCTTTCAGTGAGTTCTGTGAGTTTTTCTAGTGAATTATCAAAACTGAGAGAGGTCTTGGGAACCCTTGAACCTGCAGTTGGTGTCAGAAGTAAATGCAGTCAGCAGGGCATGGTGACTCATGCCTGTAATCAATCCCAGAATTTTGGGGGGCGGAGATGGGAGGATTGCTTGAAGCCAGGCTTTGGAGACCAGCCTGGGTAACATAGCGAGACACTGTCTCTATAAAAAATTAAAAAATTAGCAAGGCATGGTGGCACGCGCCTTTAGTCTCAGCTACTCGGGAGGCTGAGGCAGGAGGATCACTTGAGCCATGAATTTGGAGGCTGCAGTGATTTAAGATCACATTACCTGCACTCTAGCCTGGGTGACAGAGTGAGACCCTGTCTCAAAATAAAAAAGTAAAAATATATATTTTAAAAAAGACTTAAAAGCAGCATTCTGGACTGTGCTTTCTCTAACTTCTCAGGGTCAGGCAGCAGCACCCTTTCCTGAGTCTAGAATCTAGACCATGCTCCAAGTATTGAGACTCTGGAACTCCCTGCCCAAGAGCGCAGAGCATTCTTCCAGAGCCTTTGCTAGCCTCTTTTCCAGATCTGTTCAAGGGTGAACGCTGCCACTGGTGTGCCACACCTAGTCCAGAGCAGTGGCTCAATCGTGACTGTCGGGGCCTGGGGATGCAGTTTGTATGTGCAGGCCCGTGTGCCCACATGCGTGCATGTGAAAACCCTTCTTTTACAGATCTGATCCAGGGTGAGAAGAGAAACAGGAGGGCTGTGCAGGCTCCCATATATACTTTTTGCCCTAGACCTAGTAAAAATTAGAGGGTGAGGTAGGCCTCCTTCTACCTTTACTTTCCTTATTATTCAATTTAGGGCTTGTCCTCACTTTCAGTTTTCTTCTCCAGGTTGGCGTGATGGTAGCTAGAGACTCTCTCCTACTTTGTAGATTCAGGTAGGGCCATCCATCCCAAAATATACTCGTATCAAGCGAGAAACAACCCCAGTCTCGTCTCCAGCTCTCCAGATGTCAAACTAACCTCTGTGGAATGTTCTGGGTTCTCAGAAGTTTTCTATCATAAAATCCACCCCTGAATAAGCAGCTCATTTTGGCTGTGGAGGAAAAATTTTCTTAGCAAAGTTAATGCACTTGTAAATTTTAGGATGCATTTTGCTTTGAGAAACTTTAAGATAAAAAAAATTAACATTGAGGAAATATGATTTCTCTACTATTACCACTCTATATGTCACTTGAGAGTTTAAAAATCCTTCCACATCTTTCATCTCATGCGGTCCCCAGCCGACGCCCCTTGGGGCAGCTGGAGCGCCCGGCACACCCACCGCCTTTTCTCTGTAGGTGCCAGGGATCTCCCCTACACCCCAGCTACCAAGTCCTGCCTGGTACCGGAGAAACCCGCCACCAGTACGGCTGGGACTTGCGCTTCTTCCCGCCTCAGCGCCCGTATTCGGCAGGGGGCTACGGGCAGGGCCTACCGTGTGCCTGGGAGGAGGTTGGGTTTGCTGCAGGGAGGGAGAGAGGAAGGAAGGATTGGCGCTTGCCATGCCTTCTTTTACAGGCTTCCTGGGGGAAGAGCTTGGAAGCCAGAGCCCGGAGACCCCACCAGGCCTGAAGGTGGGAGGAGGGTTTGGACCTGGAGAGAAGGGCTGCCACGTGACCTTGGACAGGCCGCTTCACTTTCTGAACTTGGGATGCCTCCCACGCAGAGCGGGACTAACGATTCCTGCGCCGTGGGGCTGCGGGCTGTTAAATGAGACAACATACAGAAAGGTCTTCGCCTGGAACCTGGCGCCCCAGCTCGTTCATTTCACCTGTTACCTGAAGTTTGAGCCTAGCGACTTCCTAACATAGTAGTCACCCAATCAGCCCATGGAGGTGCTCATTATGATTATTGCCCACTCTTCCTCTGAGGTAGCTCTGAGGCACAATCCTTCTCAGTGTCACCTAGAGGACAGAGAAAGTGCAAAGAGAAACAAGTCAGAGGCAATGCAGATACAGAGAATTTCCGCAGAAAGAGAGTCTGGATTTCTATCTCAGGAAAAGAGAGAGAGTCCTGGATCTTCCTGGCTGTGCCCGGCACAGGTCGCCGGGAAGCCTAGGGAATGGCCAAGGCCCGGCTCCATCTAACTGCGGTTGGAAAGGACAGGAGGCTGCGGTGTCTCCCTGCACCCCTTCCTTTTGCCTTCCCTTGTAGAAAACCAAGCAAGGGCCACGTGTCAGCTTCAAAGAGCCGAGGGGAGGGAGGAGCAGGCAGTGAAAACGTTAAGGGGCGGGGGGAGGCTGGGAAGCTGCTCACTCCTGGGTCCCCAATTCCATGCGGGTCTCATGGTATTGACCAGGGTTAGAGGCCCCTGGCGTCCTCAGTGGCTGGTGTCGTTAGACAGGGAAGACTCAGAGGAAGGGCGATGGGGGGACAGGAGGGATAGGGGATCCTCGGTCAGGAGTGTTTCACTGCCCCAGAAGGGAAGTGACATGGACATCTCAAACAGGGTCTGTGAATTATTGCCCTCGAGTCACCTGTGATAGTCACTCTGGCTGGATTCCATGCACTTTCAATAAGGAAGCCTGGGGATGTCACCACCATTTGCAATACTCCTTATGTGTGAAAAAAATGTTTTCTGATTCCCCCATTTTCTCATTTCTCTGCTAAGAATGGAATTTCTAAAATGCAAACCGTACCTAAAATGGTTAATGCTGCTGACCTCAGTAGAGAAAGATGACTGGTGTCTGCTCTGTTTCATTTCAGCCACAAAAACCAACCGAGGCCTTGGAACCAGACCAAAGGGGGCTCCACGTGTATGCTGTGCAGAGTAGGCAGCCACCCTGGAACCCACTTTGGGGTGACGGACCCGAAGCACATCTGCTCCAGCATTTGCACCTTAGTGTCTCCCTTATTCGTGTCCCTCCCCTCGTTTTCTCTGTAAGCCCCCCTCCTTCCTGCACCTACCCACCCCTCTTTCCAGGAAATATCCATTCCTCTTTCTGGGGAGAAAGCTGCCTCCTCTATAAGGTCATATGGATTTTTCTCAACTCTGAACACCCGCAGCAAATTGGAGTCCACACTGTAGGGTCCAGTTTTTAAATTTCATTTTTCTACTAAACATGTATTAATGTGTTATGAATTTGAACATTATTTTTGAGGGATATTGTCAGATTTTTAAGGGCAAGGGCTGTCTTATGCTTCTGTACCTCTCAGAGCACTTTTCAATGATTAGACTCAAGAGTGTTCTTGTAGATGTATGGTTTGCTCCCATGTTTACAGATCACATTGACTGCCACCTGATTAATCTTTAACCACAATCACCACCATCATCACTGCACAAAACCCTGCTATCACCACCTGGGATCACCACTGCCAGTAGAAATTTTGTACAGCAGTTCAGAGTTCACTGTTTTCACATGCAGTATTCTATTTTATACTCACAGCCACACTGTAAGGGAGAGATTATTTATTCTACAAGATGATACAATGGAGGATAAAAAGGATCGAGTGACTTTCCTATGTGGTAGAGCTGCAAGTCAAAATTGTTTTCAGTGCTCCCTGAATACACATCTCCATGCATTTGTGAGCATGAAGCAGTGAGATTGTTTTCTCTCACTTAAAAGTATGGTTCTGATTGTGTAATAAACCTCCTCAAATATGAACACATTTCACAACCATTTTCTTTGCTCCCAATTCTGTTGGTCAGGAGTTTGGCAGGGCAAAGTGGGGCTGGCTTTTCCCTGTGCCATGAGTCACCTAGGTGCATCATATATACCTAGGGTCATGTGGCCGAAGCCTTGTTTTTTCCCACATGGCGTCTGCTGGGACTGGAATGTCTAAGGTAATTCTTTTACTAGCATGTGCCTGGCTTGTAGGTGAGGAAGGCTAGAACTGCTGGGAGTGGTCACCATCACTCTACCCCACGTGGTCTTTCCATGTGGACATCTTGGGCTTTCTCAAAGCACAGAGGTTTTAGAGCAGCCAAACCTCTTATATGGTGGCTGATTTCCCCAAAGCAAGTGGTCTGAGCCACTATGGTGGGGCTGCATGACTTCCCATAAGCCTCAGAAGTCACATAGTCATCTTCCATCATATTCTGTTGTTCTACAGCAGGCCCTCAAATAACATCACTTGGTTCAACACGGTTTTCTTATAATGTAGATGAGAAAAAAGAATCGATTCCCATCGGGGGACCACTGTCTGTATGGAGTTTGCATGTTCTCTCCGTGTCTGCGTGGATTTTCTCCTGGTAGTCTGGTTTCCTCCCACATCCCAGGGATGTGCCCATTATGTTCACATCTGTGTCTACATGGTCCCAGTCTGAGTGAGTGTGGGCGTGTGCGTCAGAGTGCCCTGCGATGGGGTGGGGTCCTGGCCAGTGTTGGTTTCTGCCTTGTACCCTGAGCTTCCAGGATAAACTGGCCATCTGCCACCCTAAATGGGAATAATCAGGTAAATAATGATCTTATTTGGTTTTATTAATATTTCTTACATGTATGTATAGCTCACAGTTTTTTCAGTGTTTAATATTAAAAGTGTTTGGGGCCTTTACTTAGAAGTCTGGTGGTGTTTTTGTGAGCAGAAATATACTGTAGGAAATCAACTCTTGTTTATATCAATTAGCCTTTGGTAAATTGGTTTTGGTATACGTTGTTTCACTTAAAGTCACTGTTTCCAAGAGCCTGTTAATACAGTTAAGTGAGGACTTACTGTACATGCCACAGCAGACCAGTGTGGGATCGGACTATGCAAAGATGTGAATGGGGGTGGGGTGTGATTCATCAGGGAGACATCTTCGGATATTAGCTACCACAGTTATTTTAATTGTATATATATTTTTATCATAAGTAATATATGTGTAGGCAGTTTCTATGACTTTGCTCCAAATGTCCCTGGAAAGAATGAAGAATGTCAAAAAAAAAAAAAAAAACCAGACCTCTTTCCTTGTTCAACCATTTAAGTTAAAAAATCTGTAGTTTATGCTTGTAATTATCTTTTTGTCAATGAGTTAGGTAGGCTTAAATTAGTAAGGGAAAAATCTATGTTTCAATTGGTCCTGAAGACCACAGAAATTACAGGATAGATAAACTCATGTAACAAAAGACAGCACTAGCTTCCGTGTGGCTAAATCTTCTTTTGTTCTTTTAAGTATTTTTTATTAATAAAAGCAGTAAAGAATAGATAAAACAATTTGAGTTTTTCTCCATGAAAGTTTGTATTTGACTTTTAAAAGTGTACTGTGGTATCTACTGCAGTCTTTTTTTCCCCCCACAGATTAAAGTGGATTTTTGAAGAGGTGATTTGGAGTCCTAGTAAAAATAATGACCTCCAGTTTGCTACAAGAAATATTTATTGAGCAGCTACTAGGTGTCAAGAACAGTGCCAGGCATTGGATGCATCAGAGAGGAAGTCAGACACGGCATTAACCTTCCCAGAGCTCATTATCTAGTGAAGAGAACAAAATAGGAAATTAGAATATAATATCACAAATATTGTGACTGAACAAGGGCAGGGAAATGTCAGAGTACAAAGGAGGGACCTGTTGCCCAAGTTCAGTTGAGAAAAATTGGCTTTTCTAACACAGTTGGTGTTAGAAAATGTAAAATCCACATCATGGGGAGAATCTTTTTTATTTTTTAAAGAAAAAAGTCTTTACTTTTTAAATATTGTGATAAAATATATATAACATAAAATTTATCATTTTAACCATTTTTAAGTGTACAATTCACTGGCACTAAGTACATTCACAATGTTGGAAAATTATCACCACTATCCATTTCAAGAACTTTTTCATTATCCCAAGCAGAAACTCTGTTCCCATTGTACAATAACTTCCATTCCTCCTTCCTCCAAGCCCCTGGTATTTTCTATTCTACTTTATGTCTTTATAAATTTGCCTATTCTAGGTACCTTATGTAAGTAGAATCATATAATATTTGTCATTTTATGTATGACTTATTTACTTAATGTTTTCAAGGTGCATCTATGTTGTAGCACATATCAGAATTTCATACCCTTTTATGACTGAACAGTATTCCATTGTGTATGTGAATATACATGTACTTATGTGCACTATGGTGTGTATTTCCCAAAGTTCATGTTGGAAACATAATCCCCAAATGCAACAGCATTGAGTGGTATGGCCTTTTTGGAGGTGTTTAGGTCATGAAGGCTCTATCCGCATGAATGGTTTAATGCTATTATAAAAGAGCCTATGAGAGTGGGTTCACTCTCTTGTGACCTTCTGCCATCCGAGGACACAATGTTCCTCCTTTCCTGAGGGTATAGCAATGAGGCACCATCTTGGACTGCCCAGCCTTAGAACTATAAGAGAATAAATTTCTGTTCTTTATAAATTACCATGTCTCAGGCATTTTGTTATAGCAGCATAGAACAAACTAAGACTGTGTGTGTGTTTGTGTGTGTGTCACATTTTGTTTATGTATTCATCTGTTAATGGGCATGAA
The DNA here is from genome assembly GCA_008086735.1 of Cheirogaleus medius. Classification (NCBI taxonomy): domain Eukaryota; kingdom Metazoa; phylum Chordata; class Mammalia; order Primates; family Cheirogaleidae; genus Cheirogaleus; species Cheirogaleus medius. Next base: position 67,986,270 of record VBSM01003204.1, on the reverse strand, counting down.
CTTTGATCTGTTTCCACATTTTGGCAATTGTGGATAATGCTGCTATAAACATTGGCGTACAAGCGTCTGTTTGGGTTTCTGCTTACAATTCTTTTGTGTATATATGTAGGAAAGGAATTGTTGGACCATATGGCAATTCTATGCTTAAATTCTGAGAAATCATCATACTATTTTTCACAGTGGATACATCATTTTACATTCCCACCAGCAATGAAAATAGATTATAATTTCTTCCAATCCTTGCCAACATTTGTTATTTTTTGTTTTTTGATAATAGTTATCATAGTAGATATGAAGTGATGTTGCATTGTGGTTTTGATTTGCATTTTTCTAATGGCTAGTTATGTTGAGTATGTTTTTGTGTGCTTATAAACTATTTGTATATCTTCTGTGGAGAAATGTCTATTCAAGTCCTTTGCACATTTTTGAATTGGTTTGTTGATTTTTGTAATAGTTCTTTATGTATCCTGGGTATTCTTTATCAGATATATGATTTGCAAATATCTTCTCCCATTGTGTGGTTGCCTTTTTACTCTGTTGATGGTGTCTTTAGATGCACAATTTTTAAAAATTTTCATGAAGTCCAGTTTGTTTTTCTTTGGTTGCCTATACATTTGGTGCAATATCCAAGAAATCACTGCCAAGTCTAATGTTAGGAATATTTGACCTATGTTTTTTCCTAGGAGTTTTATAGTTTTAGATCTTAAATTCAAATATTTTATCCATTTTGAGTTAGTTTTTAAATATGGTGTTAGGTAAGGGTCCAACTTCATTAATTTGCATGTGGATATCTAGTTGTCCCAGAGTCATTTGTTGAAAAGACTGTTCTTTCCCAGTTGAATGGTCTTGGCATCCTTGTCAAAAATTATTTGACCACATAGGTGAGGATTTATTTCTGGGATCTCTATTCTATTTCATTGGTATATATGTCTGTCTTTATGCCATTGCATGCTGTTTTGATTACTATAGCTTTGTAGTAACTTTTGAAATCAGGAACCCTGTGTTCTCTAGCTTTATTTTTTTCTTTTTGAAGATTGTTTAGCTATTCAGAGTCTCTTGCAATTCCATATGAATTTTAGGATGAGCTTTTCTATTTCTGTGAAAAATGTCATTGGGATTTTTTATATGGATTGTATTGAATCTGTATCACTTTGGGTAGTATTTGTACCATAAGAATATTGTCTTCCAATCCATAAACATAGGATGTATTTCCCTTTATTTATGTCTTCTATAATTTCTTCCAGTAACATTTTATAGTTTTCATTGTACAAGTTTTCACCTTTTTGGTTATGTTAATTTCTAAAGTATTTTATTCTTTATGATTACTGTTGTAAATGAATTTCTTTCATAATTTCCTTTTCAGTTTGTTCACTGTTAATGTATAGGAGTGCCACTGACTTTTGTGTGTTTCCTTTGTATCCTGCCACTTTGCTGAATTCACTTATTAGTTCTAATAGTTTTTTGTAGAATATTTAGGGTTTTCTATATACAGGATCCCATCATCTGTGAACAGAGATCGTTTTACTTCTTCGTTTCTAATTTAGACAACTTTTATTTCCTTTTCTTACCTAATTCCTCTTGCTAGACCTTCCAGTACTGTGTTGAATAGAGGTGGTAAAAGTGAGCATCCGTTCCTTATTCCTGATCTTAGAGAAAAAGCTCTCAGTCTTTTACTATTGTGTATAATGTTAACCATGGGTTTTTCATATATGCCTTTTTCATGACAAGAAAGTTTTCTTCTATTCCTAGATTATTTAGTGTTTTTATTACAAAGGTGTTAAATTTTGTCAGTTGCTTTTTCTGCATTAACTGAGATGATCATGTACTTTGTTGCTTTTTCATTCATTCTATAAATGTGGTGTGTTATATTGATTGATTTTTATATGTTGAACCACTCTTGCATTCCAGGAATAAAACCCACTTGGTCATTTTGTATAATCCTTTAAATATACTGTAAATTTAGTTTGCTAGTATTTGCTTGAGGATTTTTGCACCATTATTCATAAGGAATATCATTCTGCAGTTTTCTTATTTTGTAATGGCTTTGTTAGGCTTCGGTATGAGGGTAATGCTGGCCTCATAGAATGAGTTAGGAAGTGTTTCCTCCTCTTTAATATTTTTGGATGAGTTTAAGATGGAATTGTGTTAATTCTTATTTAAATGTTTGTTAGAATTTTTCAGCAGAACCATCCAATTTTGGGCTTTTCCTTGCTGGAATGTTTTTGATTACTGATTTTATCTTCTTCCCAGTTATAGGTCTGAGCAAATTTTTTATTCCTTCACGAGTCAGTTTTGGTAGATTGCTTCTAGGAATATGTCCCATTTCATCTAGCTCATTCAATTTGTTGGTGTACAATTGTTCACTGTATTCCCTTATAATCCTTTTTAAATCCTATAAAATTGGTAGAAATGTTCCCACTTTCAATTTTGATTTTAGTAATTTGAGGCTTCTCTGTTTTATTCTTAGTCAGTGTAGCTAAAGATTTGTCCATTTTGTTGATCTCTGAAGGACATAACTTTTGATTTTGCTGATTTTCCCTATTGGTCATCTATTTTCTATTTTATTTATCTGTGCTCTAATTTCTATTAGCCTTCCTTCTGCTAGCTTCTGTTTTATTTTGCTCTTCTTTTTCAAGTTCCTTAAAGTGTATGGTTAATTTATGAATTTGAGATCTTTCTTCTTTTTTAATGTATGCATTTATAGCTGTAAATTTCATTCAGCACTAACTTCACTGCATCCCATGTATTTTGATATGTTGTCTTGAGATACTTTCTAATTTTCATTGTGACTTCTTATTTGAAACATTGGTTGTCTTAGAGTGTGTTGTTATTTTCTATACATTTGTGGATTTTCCAGTTTTCTTTCTGCTCTGAATTTCTATTTTCATTCCAATGTGATTAGAAAAGATAGTTTGCATGACTTTGATTTTTTAACAATGACTAAGACTTGTTTTGTGGCCTAACATGTGGTATATCTTGGAGAATGTTCTGTTGCACTTGAGAAGAAAGTGTATTTTTCTGTTTTTGGTTGTAGTGTTCTATGTGTCTGTTAGGTCTGATTGGTTTAGTGTGTTGTCCAATGACCTTATTTTTTATTGATATCCTTTCTGGTTGTTCTATCCATTATTGAGTGTGAAGTATTTAAATCTCCAACTATTATTGTAGTATTGTCCATTTCTCCCTTAAGTTTATCAATGTTTACATAATGTATTTAGAGGGCTCTATTGTTTGGTGTATATATGTTTATAGTTACTAGATTTTTTAAACGAATTGGCCCCTTTATTAATATATAGTGTCTTTCATTGTACCTTGAAAAATTCTTTGACTAAAAATCTATTTTGTCTGATATTAGCTGTTTTTGTTACTATTTTCAGGGAATGTCTTTTTCCTTCCTTATACTTTAACCTATTTGTGCCTTTAGATCTAAATGAGACACCATATATTTGGATCATTTTTTTTGGCCCATTCTGAAAATTTCTGTCTTTTCATGGGAGAATTCAATCCATTTACATTTAAAGTAATTTTTGACAGGAAAGGACTTACAGTGCCATTTTTAAATTTGTTTTCTGTATGTCTTACAGTTATTTTGTTTCTCATTTCTTCCACTACTGGCTTCCTTTGTATTTAGTTCATTTTTTTTTGTAAGGACACATTTGATTCCATTCTCATTTCCATTTGTGGATATCTAGAAATGAGAATGGAATCAAGATGTGTCCTTACAAAAAAAATTAACTAAATACAAAGGAAGTTACCATGAAGATAAATATAACATCCTAAGGTTATAACAATCTAATTTGAATTCATACCATCTTAACTTCAATTACACACAAAATTCTACTCCTATACAATCCCAATCCTCTTTTATGATATTATTGTCACAAATTACATCTTAATACATTCTGTGTCCAATTATATATTTCCATAATTATTTTAATGCATTTTTCTTTTAGGTACTATGGAAAATAAAAAGTGAAATTATAAGCCAAAAGAACAAAAGCCAAATGCATTTATATCAGGCCATGTATTTATCTTTACTGGAGATCTTTATTTCTTTATATGGTCTTACATTACTGTCTAGCATCTTTTCATGCCAACCTGAAGGACTCCTTTTAGTATTTCTTATGATAATGAATTGTCTTGTGATAATGAATTTCCTCACCTTTTTGTTTCTCTGGAAATTTCTTAATTTCTTTCTCATTTTGAAGCATAGTTTTGCTAGATATACAATTCTTGATTGACAGTTGAGTTGTTTTTTTTCTTCCAGTGCTTTAAATATATCATTCCACTACTTTCTGGACATAAAGATTTCTGATGAGAAAGTACTTGATAATCTTACTTAGAATTTCTTTTATGTGGCTAGTCAGCACCTCTCTCTTTTTGCTTTCATGATTCTTTTTTGTTTTTGTTTTTGTTTTTTGCTTTAAGCAAGTTGATTATAATGTGTCTTATTGTGTGGGTCTCTTTGAGTTTATCATATTTGGACTTAGTTGAGCTTCTGGGATTTGTAGATTCATGTCTTTCATCCAACTTGGTAAGTTTGTAGGCATTATTTATTCAAATATTCCTTCTGCCATGTTCTCTCTCTTTTTTCCTTTTAAAACTCCCATAATGCATATGTTGGTCTATTTGATGTTGTCTACAATTCCCTTAGGCTCTGTTCACTTGTATTCATTATTATTCTTTCTGTTTCTCAGACTTGATAATTTTAATTTTTCTGTCTTCAAATTAGATGATTATTTCTGACTGGTCTAATCTTAGGTTGAACCTCTAGTGAATTTTTACTTTCAGTTATTGTATCTTTCAGCTCCAGAATTTCTATTTTATTCTTTTTTATAATTTCTGTCTCTTCATTGATATTTATAATTTGTCCATGCATTGCTTTCCTGATCTTATTTAGGTCTTTGTTCATGTTTTCTTGTAGCTTCTGACACAGTTGTTTTAATGTCTTTGTTTAGTAAGCCTTGTGTCTGGGTTTCCTCATGGATGGTCTCTGTCCATTAATTTTGTTCCATTGAATGGGCCATGTGTTTCTGTTTCTTTGCATGACTTGTGGGGGTTTTTTTGAAAATAGGGCCTTTGACTATAATAATGTGGAAAACTCTGGAAATCTGATTCTCCTCCTTCCCTTGTGCTTTATTATTATTATTATTATTATTAATTATTGGTGGCTGTGGTTCATTTGTTTTGAGACTTTTCCAAACTATTTTTGCAAAGAGTGTTTCTTATTATGTGTGATCACTGAAGTCTCTGTTCAGCTAATGTTTGGGCAAAAATTTCCTTGAATGCCAGGAGCTTTCCCAGTCTTTATAGATTTGGCCTGCGGAAACCCCTTTAGTACTTAGCTAGGTTTGTTCTAAGTTTAGGGATTATCCTGACATGAAAGTTTAAGGTCTTCTCATGTCTTTCGAGGCATGCATCTTGCCTCTGTGTGTGTGTGTGTGTGTGTATGTATGTATGTGTGTGTGTGTGTGTGGCTTTCCAATTTTCCCCTTATACTTTACCGTTTTTGAATGGCTTAATTTCCCAAAGAATCTCAGTCCAGCTTTTCCTCTGGGACTTATGTGGTCTACTGCATCTCTCTGCCTCTTGCCATAGTTATCTGTAGGTTTGTAGTCACCTTGCAGCTCTCACAAGCAGTGCCTACCACTTTCACATCTAAGTTTCAAGTTGGATGAAACAGAGATGAGCACTTTGCATGTCTTTCAGATATTCCCCACATAAGTTAGAAGTAAGCAATAATCTACAAATAAGCTCTGCTCTGCTCACACCAGTTTAAGGTAGGGAACTGAGAACTAGTCTGCTGCTTCAAGAGTTATGTCCTACTGCCACGTTGGGGAGGGAGTGGGACAAGGGCAAGTAAAAATGCCGTAAAACTTTCCTGCCATTTTGTAGATGGCTTTTTCTTTGCTTGGCACTTGGTAGCTGTAAATCTTTGCTTCCCAAAGCTCTGACAAGGTTGTTTCACACAGTTTCTGCTTGGGTTTTTATTTTTGTGTTTTTTGATGTTTTTGTTGGTGAATTACAGTTTGGTACTTTCTAATCTACCATTTTGCTGACATCAACTGAAAAGATCACAGCTCTACTTTATGACATCCTTTTGGAGCTGATCTTGCTCATCACATCTAGACCAGGAGAATTTTTATTTCCAAGGATAAATTCTAAATTTTTAGACTTTCAAAACTGACTCAAAAATGACTTCTGCAATCTTAAGAAAATTTAATGTGTTAGAATGACAGTTCTTTGGATTTTCTAACACTTCTTTTTTTAAAGAAAGCATGAACCATTATTGACTGGCATTACCATTATTGTCAACATTGTTGATATTTATAGTAACTTGCTACTAAATACTTTATTATTATAGCTCCCCATAATAAACCTGAAAACTGCTTCTAGACATACTATTGAACTTTAATATCAGTGAATTTCTGATTTTCCCTTCTATTATTATATGACTTTATTTGGTTATATTTCTCCAAATAAATGAAGATGACTTTATTCTATCCCTACTAAACTCTGTCTGGATAGAGCCAAATTCTTTCTAACTTTTCTGAAATAAGTTATAAAAATAAATGTTTCCATAATTCACTCTCCTCAAAAATGTCTTCAAAAGATCTTTAGCAGAATTTTATATATGTCAACTTTAAAAAAGAAGAAAAAACCAGGATATTTGATCAAGAAATTTTTCCTCACTTTGCATTTAATAAAGTATCTTTCAAGTCATTGTTCAAAGACAAAAAGAAATGGTAAGAAGAGTCATAGGTCCTGGAAGCATTTCCCTTTATCTTCTTAGGAAGCCAAGTTTCATTGAAGAAGAGAAGGCAGGGATCTAAGGCTATCTATGTTCACAGGGGCACCTAACCAGGCCAGGTGAGATTAAAAAGGAGAGTGAAGGATGGATTTCTGGAAATTCAGTATGAGGTCAAAGAAGAATAGAAAGCTTTTGGTTTAAAGAATATTGTTTCTGCTTTTGCACTGTGCAGGGTTGTGTAGAAACTGATTACAATACAGAATTCTCTGATACTTCTTCCTAATTTCAACAATGCTGCAAGTTCTGATTCTTGGGGAAGCAGAGTAGGAATAATGCATAGTTGCCCTAAATTTCTCTCTCCTCACTGGGGCCCCAGGGTGCTTTTTAATAAATGTCTCCTCTCTTGTGTACCAGCTGGATTTGCTCAGGGCACTTCCAAAGAGTTCACCCACCTCACATTAGTCAGCAGCTTCCTACGAGAGAAAACTTCACTTTGCCTCACTGAAGGATTATTCAGTCTTACAAAGCACACCACATCCCCCATGCTCAGTAGGACATTTAATTAGCCCCTATTGATTCACCAAGCAAAGCAGCCAGTAAGGATTTTTTGGCTTTTCATTGTGGCCCTAGGATATCCACCCACTTCTTGGTATTTTGAAAATTTCCATTCCAGTTCCATTCTAAGTTTTCAGAGTAGAGGAGTACAGAAATAAAATATTTCTTTACATAACCCAGCAGCACTGTTCAACCATCTATGTGCTGTAAACTGAACTACCTCATGGAGATATTGGGGAGAATATGAGGGTGTCCTTTGTAGGGCATGGTAGGCACAGGGTGCAGTGTACACTGTCATTCAGGGTTGCTCCGGAGAGGCTGCCCAGGAAACCTCCTGTTAACCTGAGGTTACAGCATCTCTCAGCATGCTCTTTAAAGAGTGGCTTTCCTTATAAATAGGCTTTGTCTGAATATGTTTTATATCATGGACTGGGTTCCAAAGCAAAATTAAGAAAATATTTGCCCATTTGTGGAAGCTGATCTTAAACCTCATTTTCCTTGGCCTTTGGGCAATTAGATGGATATCTCCATCTTACTGTTGAGGGAAAAATACACCTCGAAAGTCTTTAGTAATAATGCACAAAGTTTAAGGACCAAACTCTAAAAATGCTTTTCTCTCCCTCACCCTCCAGCATGTTTTGTTTTCAAATTCACATACAGTAGAAATTTATTAATTACTCCTCTGGACTAGGAGCTTTTCTAAATTATGTCACTTAATATTGGGGATTACTCTAACAAGTAGCTATTTCTAGTCTGTTCATGATACCCAGTACAGTTACTAGCGCATAGCAAGATCTCAATAAATGCTTAGTGAAGGAAGAACTGCTAAATAGATAAATGAATGAGTTTACAAATGGGCTCAGAAAGTGACTTTTTCATAACCATAGAACTAGTAAGCTGAAGAGCTGGTATTTTGGGTAAAAAGAAAATGATGATGATAAGTGGGGTGTTGCAGACCTGATCTAAGCCAGTTTGCCCGTTCAAATTTTTAAAAATTATTTTTTCATATACCAGTGGTTTCCAATAGTTACAAGTAGGTGTGACTAATGTCTTCTTACAGATTATATTGTCTATGAACTCAAATCCTAAGGAGAAATTCTGCTATACTTACAAAATTCACTCATAATGAAGCGGGTACAACAGCAGTCAGTAGTCCTACAACCATTCTGGGTAAGGTTGGTTGGATTCTACCCCAACAGCCATTGCTCCTTCTTTGTTCTGCTAGATATTCTGACAAGCACCTTACTTGCAATATGTACCTCCAAGGCAAGTGCAGCAAATCTTTTGACAGCATGATAATTAATCTCCCAGTTGGATCAAGGAACAGAATCCTCTATTAAGTGGGGAACAAAGGACTGTAGAAGTTCCAGATGGTGGAGCTGCTTCCAAGGTGTGAAGCTACTGTCTTCAGCTTTCTGTTCCTCATTCACAAGAGGGTGAGGATGCCTGTGTAGGCCTTCAAGCCACCCCCTCCTAAACCAACTAGGGTGTGGCAAAGGTATGATACAGTTCTTTCAATAACAGTTCCCTTCCTTTACCCAGGTTTATCTTTCTTCCAAGAACTGCTAAAGCCCTTGAAGGGAAGCCACTCCCATGTAGAGCCACCCCTGGAAAAAGTCCAGAGCAAAGATGCTGGAATTCTGGCTGGGGGACTCTAGGGGGTGACTCTCCTCTTCAGCACTACTGCTGGAAAGCGCCTGTTCCTTGGAGTGCCGCTGTCTGTCAACCATCATCTACTTTGTTATCTCTACCCTACTCAGAAAGTAAGCATGAGCTGGGGTGAAAGGAACTACCAGAGTCTCCAAGCTCCTTCTCTTTCTCACTTGGAATTCATTCTGGATAACTGGTCCAACCAAAGAAATCCTGAGGGCAACACCTCTCCCTCCTACTTCTCTCTACCCAAGACATGAGACTGATGATTTGAGTTTCCTGAGTGAGGAGCACAGTGTTCAAATCAGACTTGGTTCAGAGGTACGTGCCATCTTTCTTCTCAACTCTAACCTTCAACCTGTGGAGAAGATGATGTGCCAGCACTCCCTAATGAAACACTTGGTGCTCTGTGTCTGAAGTGTACATTTTTCAACAATGTTTAAGTGCCTACCATGGGCCAGGTACTGTGCACTAGCTTGGTCCTAGGATATTAGACCTTCACAGCTCCTGACCTCAAGAGGTCACAGTCTGCAAGGATGCTTGACAAAAGTCAAAGAAATTTAAGTGCATTGGGCTTTGCAAAAGAAGAGGGGCAGGTTGTTAGGCATTGTAACCATACCTTAGTCCTTTAAGATCTTTAATTCCCTCAGAGTCAGAATTTGGGCCCTAAGACTTTCTCAGTCCAAGAACTTTACTTCTCCCAGTTGCGTAAGGAAGACATGGAAGTGGCTCTAGATATATGGTGGTATTTTTTAATACCAGATGGTCAATGCAATCCATCATAGTCTTTAGCTATACTAAGATTGAAATGGGTCTTGAGGATCTTTCTGAAACTTGTCCATGTGTGAATTACACTTGTGAATGAAAACATAAAAAGACAAAACACAGTGTGATATGGTTGTACCAGACAGAAAATAAATGACACTTTTATAGATTAATGGTAGAATAATAATGTGAAGCCATGAACATCAGGTCAGCTTGTGTTTGCTTTATTATCTATGTCCCTCATTTTATGTTACAAAGTTGGTATCTGGCATATAAACTACACAGCACCCATTTAAACAAAATGTCAGTTTCACCCTGCTTTGTCCTCCAAAGTGCATAGTTATAAAAACACCTGAAGAAAAACAAAGTGTAAGAAAAAGCAAAACACTAGGGCTTTGGAGTTGGGCAGATTATAGCTTCACCATTTAGTAGTTATGTATCTTTGAGCCTTTGCTCAAATACAATTAATCTATTAATACATATCACAGAATGGTGGCAGCCCTAAAAGCTATTGTATGGAAACCCTCTGGCAAACTATTGGACCTACACTAGGAGTCTGCTCGTCATGCATTTCCTATTCTTTTCTATTAGATCATCCTATGCTATGTTCCTATGAGCCACTGTTTCCTGGTAAGGTTACTTTTCACTTTTCAAAGAAGAAACTCAAGGATATACTGGAAGATCTCTGAGCACATGAGAGCTGGTATCTACCAAGCTGCCCATCTTCATAAGGGAGAGAACAGGAAGTATAATTTACCAGACGCTGTGGCTGCCAAGCCACTCACAAATTGCTCAACTTTTTATGTAGATAAATGTAATGACAGATCAGTTATTAAATATAAAGTACCGTGTGCCATATAAATCTGTGTTTCCCATTGTTCTCTCCTGGATTGAGCTGACTCGGGAGATGGGTTTGGAAAATTAAAGGCTGGGGAAGGGAAGTGTAGAAGGCTAGCATATGGCATTAGAAAGGAGTGATTTGTGAGTCAGGAAGTGAGTTAAAGCAGCGTGTGGAGATCAGAGGACATCTACCTGGGAATAGAACCATGTCAGGAAGGCCAGAGGAGCCTGAAAATCTGAGGATAGCTGTACTTTCCAAAGCATTTTCTAGCTTGGGGAAGTCACCCCTCTCAGTTAATGCCTGCAAGGATCATGGTGGTAATCTTTCAAAAGTGATTTTTTTTTTTTTTT